>CM037783.1:39802115-39852115 GCA_021229015.1 Solen grandis | reverse complement strand
TTATTTGAGCCGGGTGAGGCACAGCCATCTCTGTCTGGTGGGAGGAAGTAGTCTTCCCTGACAAAATCCACTTATGTGATGTGTGTACTCACATGACCTGGAAAATATACAAGAACAGAATGCATGATTTTTCTAGTTTTTCTTATATAAGTCTTTGTAAAATCCAGTGACCTCTGGGGCGTAGCCAATTTCAACCCCAGGGTCATGATTTGAACAAACTTGGTAATGGTCCATAAGACATGGCCACACATCAAATATCTAAGCTCTTCGCCTTGCGGTTTCGGAGAAGAAGATTCTTAAAGATTTCACTTTTAAAATCTATTTTTAGCTCCTGTGACCCAGATATGCAATGGATCAGAACCATTTGAACAACTTTGGTAGAGCTTCATGCATGGAACATCACGGGCAATTTTCATCAAATTTGGCTTAGTCGTTTCAAAGGAGATGTAATTTGAAATAATTGTGGACGACGGACGGACGATGGATGCCGGACAGCCATTGATTCTAAAAGCTCACATGAGCACTACATGCTTAAGTGCTAAAAATTATGTTATTGTGTCACCCGTAATTTTTTTAAAGCAAGAATGTTGTCAGTGTAAAACTAATGTAAATTTGCAAAAATGGCTATTAGTGTTATGTCAGTGTGCTTTCAGCTGACATAACAATTAATGTCAGTCATCTATCCGATCTAAGGTTTGAGTAAGTCTAAGGCTAAAATCTCTGCTGCTGTTAGTGTAAATAAGTCAAGTCTTTAGTTAGAACCAATATTCCTTATGATCCACATAAAGAAATCAATAAAATATATAAAACATACAATTACAACAAAATTATTGCAACATGCAAAAAACCTTAAAACTTAAAGTAAATGTTGAGAAAAATTTGAACAATCTTGTTTAAGAGTGACCTATGGAACATCTCTGCCAAATAATTTTGAAATCCAGCCAGTACTTTTGGACAAGAGGATTCCCCCCCCCCCCCACCAACCATGTTTTTCAATGGATCAAATTAATTTGAACAATCCTGGTAGAGGGACCTAAGGAACATCTGTGCCAAATTGGTTTGAAATCTGACCAGTAGTTTTGAAGAAGATTTCCAAAGTTTTTTATTTATGTTGCCATGGCAAACAGAGTTCTGCATGGAGTAAAATTCTTAGAACAACTATGAAAGGGCATCACTAAAGGAACTTCCCCTGTAGTTTTTTTAAAATTGGCCCATTGGTTTAGGAGGAGATTTTGTTTAAACTTTAAAGTTGCCATGGAAAATAGAATTGGTAGGGATGAGCTTTGTTTGAGCAGTTTTGGTTGAGGGTACTAATGTGACCATTTTTTTCAAAATGAAATTAAATTCATACTAACATATTTAGAGAAGAAGATTTATAACAAGAGGGCCAAGATGGCCTTAAATCGCTCACCTGAATTTGATTTGTTGTAGAAAAGCTGGAACCATGTGAGGATACTATATATACCAAATATCAAATGTTTCTAAGAGAAGGCATTTTATAGTTATGCATTCTGGTTGCCATGACAACAAAAGTTCTTCATGACCTAACAAATGGTTTCAGAAGTAAAGATTTTTTTGTTTTCCTTATATAGTTCTATACAAAATCTGGGTGTGGTCCGGGAGTGTCCTCATGTAAACCCTGATGCACATATTTGTTGATAATGTTGAGGCACCAGAAGCTGATGCTATGTACCAAATATCAAATCTGTAGCTCTGTATGTTTCTGAGAAAACACATTTTGAAGTTATGCTTTCTGGTTGCCATGGCAACCAAAGTTCTTCATGAAATTAAAGAAAAGTAGGAATTAGCCTAAGGCTAACATAAGTATCATTTTAGTTAAATATGGTGAAAATCAATGGACTAGTTTTGATAGAGAAGTTTTTTTTCAAGAATTCCCTATATAGTTTTATATAAAAATCTGGGTGTGGTCAGTGGGCATGGCCCATTGTGACCCCAGGGGCACAAATGTTGCACTGATGTTGAGGCAACATAAGCTGATGCTATGTACCAAATATTTAATTTGTAGGTCTTTATATTTCTGAGAAAAGGCATTTTAAAGATTTTATCTTCTGGTTGCCATGGAAACCAGAGAATTTGCATAAGTTATCATAAATATCATTTTGGCAAACTTTGATGAAAATCCATCTGGTAGTTTCAGAGGAGAAGATTGTTGAAATTGTTGATGCACAACAACATAAGTATCTTCTTGTTGCCATGGTTCTTCATGAAATTCAATGAAAATTAGGAATTAGCCTCAGGCTTACATTTATAAGTTATCATTTTACTGAAATTTGGTGAAAATCCGTGGAGTGGTTTCGGAAGAGAAGATTTTTCAAGAATTCCCTATATAGTTCTATACAAAAATACGGGTGTGGTCCTTGGGCATGGCCCATTGTGACCCTAGTGGCACATTTTGCACTGATGTTGAGGCAACATGAGCTGATTCTATGTACCAAATATCAAATTTGTAGGTCTCTATATTTTATGAGAAAAAGAATTTTGAAGATTTCATCTTCTGGTTGCCATGGGAACCAGAGTTTTTCTTGGAATTTTAATAAAAATAGGAATTTGCATAAGGCTATCATAAGTATCATTTTGGCAAAATTTGATGAAAATCCATTTGGTAGTTTCAGAAGATGATTGTTGAAGCACAACGGACAATCAAGTGATCACAAAAGCTCACCCTGAGCTTTGATCAGGTGAGCTAAAAAAAAAGATCAAAACAAGAGGGCCATGATAGCCCTGAATCGCTCACCTAATTATAAATTAGCAACATGTTTGATTTTTCATATGGACCTACTTTTTGACCCCACATGATCCAACTTTGAACTTGTCCAAGATTTTATAGAGACAAACATTCTAAGTTTCATGAAGATTGGCCTAAAAATATGGACTCTAGAGTGTTAACAAGCCAAATTGTTGACGACGCACGCCAGGTGATCACAAAAGCTCACCTTGAGCACGCTGTGCTCAGGTGAGCTAAAAAGCAAGAGGGCCAAGATGGCCCTGAATCACTCACCTGAGAAATATTGCCTTCATTGCCTTATATAACTAGAAATGAGTCCATAAGACACGAATGCCCCCACCTAAGTGCTTTGTCAGAAATCTGAAATATATTTGTTGTTGTGTTTAACGTCCGAACGACAGTATTTCAGCCATTTGGAGACTATGTCTATTTGAGACAGATATAGTGCTGCCACACTGCAATATCACACCATAGACATGTGGCATGATACCACACCCAGTCATATCCTGACACCAGGCCACCCTTATACTGAGTGCCAAGCGAGGGAGCTATACCAGTACCATTTTTATCAACTTTGGTATGTCACAGCCAGGGATCAAACCCAAGACCTCCAGCTCCAGAGGCAGACGTCAGAGACGGTAATCTGAAATATGATTCTAGCCAGGAGAAGATGATCGAAGAAAGTAAGTAACTAAAATGTACAAGGGAAAACAACAAAGGGTCATTCAATGCTTTTAATCAAATTAAAAATATACAATATTAACATTTTCGGCCTGCTATAGCCAATTAAACATTGGTTGGTTTGTTTTGTTCTCGGCCTTTTCATAGCTGCAGAAACTACACCAACATTTTCTCTAGCATTTTTTCAGTATGCATGCTACATAAATATCAACTTTGAAGTCAACCGCTGTATTAGTATTCAAGTTATGCTCTGGACTAACTTTCAGAATGAAGGACAATAACTCCAAATTACTTGACTGAGAGTTATGGAACTTGGTTAGTGCATTTCTCCTGAATGCATGAAGTAACAACCTTGATTTCAATCCCAGTATTAGTATTCATGTTATGCTCCAGACAAACTTTCGGGACGGACGTACTGACTGACGGATGGATGTATGGATGGACAAAGGCAAATCTATATGCCCCCACCCAACAATAAGTTTTGGAGGCATAAAAATATCTACCTACAAAGTATATATCTATGAAGTTTCATGTTGATACCTCATATAGGTTTTGAGTTATGCTCTGGACAAAATTTAAGTATGAAAAATAATAATGGGCAATACCAAAATACAAAACAGAGTTATGGTTCTTGTGCACTGCACTGCAATGAGCTCTATCTACCTATGAGGTTTCATGTTGATACTTCTTATAGGTTTTTAGTTATGCTCCAGACAAACTTTCAAGACGGACGGAAGTATGTGCGTACGTACATACATACGGACAGACAAAGGCAAATCTAATCCCCACCCCCCCGTAAGTGGTGGGAGCATAAAAAAGTCATACTGATTACAATATCCATGCAGAATTACAGCAAAATAATCGTAATTCCACACAACAACTGTACCTATGGTCCAAATTTTAATGGTCATAGCAATAAAATCAAGTGACCCTAAGGGTGAGATCAATTTATACCCAAGAGTCATGATTTGAAAAGCATTTAAAGACTCACCTATAAAAGTCTATTTAAAATCATTTTGAACCCAGGGCCATGATTTGAGCAAACATGGTAAATGTCTACTAGGCCATGTTATGCACCAAATATCTAAACACCAGGTCTTGTGGTTTCTGACAAAAGATTTTTCTTATACAATTCTATGTAAAATCAAGTGACCCCTCGTGCAGGGCAAATTTTGACCCCAGAGCCATGATTTGTACAACTTATGTAGAGATCCGTAAGACAATGCTACACACTAAATTTCTAAACTTTAGGCCTTGTAGTTTCAGACAAGAAGATTTTTCTAAATCTTCCTATATAAGTCAATGTAAAATCAAGTGACCCCTGGGGCAGGCCAATTTTGACCCTAGGGCCATGATTTGAACAAACTTAGTAGAGGTCTACTAAGCCATATTACACACCAAATATCTTAACTGAAGGCCTTGTGATTTCTGACAAGAAGATTTATCTAGATTTTCCTACATAAGTCTATGTAAAATCAAGTGACCCTGGAGAGGGGCAAATTTTGACCCAAGAGCCATGATTTGCATAACTTTGGTAGATATCAATAAGGCTACACACAAAATATCTTAGCTCTAGGACCTGTTCTTTCGGAGAAGAAGATTTTTAAAGATTTCAATTAAACAATCTATTTTTATCTCCTGTGACCCAGATATGTAATGGACCGGAACAATTTGAACAACTTTGGTAGAGCTTCACCAAAGGAACATTCCTGTAAAGTTTCATCAAAATTGGCCCAATGGTTAAGGAGGAGATGTCGTTTAAAGAAAATTGTTGATGCCAGACGCACACACGCACTGACGACGGACAAAAGGCGATCACAAAAACTCACCATGAGCACGTTGTGCTCAGGTGAGCTAAAAACTGGTAATATTCATTTGGTTGCCATGGCAACCAATGTTCTACATGGGTCAAGTTTATTTTGGCAGCATTTGTAAAAGTAACACAAGGAACATATGTGCCAAAAAATTCTGAAATTTGGCCTGCAGTTTTGGAGAAGAGCTTTCTGGCTTCCATGTCTTTTTACGGATGGGAATAATTTCATCAATCTTGGTAGAGTGTTACCCATACAGCATCTGTGCCAAAACAGTATAAAATCTGGCCAGTAGTTTTGAAGGAAATGATTTTTAACGTTTTTTATATTTTTTTCTTTCTGTTGCCATGGCAACCAGAGTTCTACATGGATCAAGAATACTTTAACAACTTTTGTGAAAGTTCACACAAGGTTCATCACTGCTAAGTTTGAAGGTCAACCACAAATATTTCATATTCATTATAATCTGTTGGAATATTTAAGTGTAAGACCTTCTGTACAAAAATATGTTAATTATTTGTAGTTTGTATGAAAACAGCTATTGAAGGTTGCAAAAATGGCCCAGGTGAGAAAAGATTGACTGACTTCTCTCCCTTTGCTATGACATCATCGAGAGACAATCTGCCAGCACTATATATCTTATTGGAAAATTCACAGTTACTTTAACTGATTTCAGGCTATATCCAAGATAACAAAGAACAATAAAGGGTGTAAATATGTAGCTCAATTAATTAATTTACATTCTTATCAAAAATATTAAGATATATTCTTCATTTGGACTATATAAAACTGGTCGCTTTATGTACTGAATAATGAATATGATGGGGGGGGGGGGGGGGGGGGGGGGGGGGGTCATAATGGTAAAGAAATTGTCATATATCAGGATGTATTCTAAAAACAATATTTGATAATATGGACAAAAAGGTCCTGGTCATGTCATAATTATGAATGACGTTAATAAATGTTTTACATCCCTTCATATCAAAATCCCCTTTTTTATGTTAAAATCCTGTATATGTGTTGGGTTTCTACAAAGACCATGTTTCTAAATGAGTAAAATCCCTAACACTGATAAGAATTAAGTTTTTGGTTTGGTATATACCCGGTATGTAATTTCCTGTTTGGGGTCAGGGGGTATTAAAAAGATTTCCTGGGTTAATTGATCCGTGTGTGAGTGTGTCTGAGAGATGCCTAATTTGTGGTGTCTAGTGTTGTGCCTAGGCCGCAGGATCGCAGGATTCCCGCAATTTTTTTAACAATGGCCCCTTAAAATTGAACAATCGCGGGCCGATGGGCGCTTTGTCGATCCGGCCAATTTTTTTCTTTTTTGCATTCTTGCCGTTCATTTCCTATCATTTTGCTTCTATAGTACAACACCGCTATATCGCGGACTGCTATTTCGCTTTGACCAGTTTATCGCAGTTGATCTATGAAACCCAAAAATATATTGCGTCATTTGCATAGGCTTACCGCGAAACTAATCTATCTCCTTCTATATCTATATGTATTTAAAAGAGTTTTGCGGTCAGTATTTAACATGCTAGTGCATTGACACGCGCAAGTGATAACAATTAAACACCCGGGGTGGTAAGCTATTGTGTTTGGGGGCAGTTAATGATTACACAATCGAGTGATCGGCAACAATGCAGGTTTGTCGGTATAATTATCCAACCACAGTAAAAGGGTTTGACATTAAGGCCCGACCGAACGACATTCACTAGTAGATTGATGGTCCGGTCCAGCTAGGTCCTAGGCTAACACGACCGACTGGTCGTGTTCTAAATTGGTCAAAGTTCGCAGAAATTTTATCTATTGACACATCAAAATCACAAAAATAACTGTAATGGCCAAACTATTGACCCTTGCTGTAACAGTTTCTTGGAAAGCCCGCGTGTGCTATACTTTTCATTTTATAATGTTTACGAAATCTTCGTATCATAATGAATAAAATTTAATTTAAAAATGCTAAAGATGCAAGTTAATGCATGAACGCTAATCTTTTTATTATGCTGGGATCCTATGTATCACGACAATAGACCTTTTTACGATTTGTTTTTACCGCAATGTGCAGCCGATACGTTCATCCGACAAAAAAGACAATGTCAATAATGAACGAAAAAGGTAAAGAGGAATCAAAGAAACTGTATAAATAGATGGCAAGAATCAGATCGTTTTGCTTAAATGGAATTGCTTGAAAATCATTAAACAAAAGACATTATTCTGAACTCGCATATATGGGGATTTCCATGTACATTAAGTGTAAGTACAATCAAGGTGTTCATGCAATGTTAATGAAAAGCATAATTTTTATTATAACACAAGAGTAATTCTAGTATTTTCTTTGTAGACCTTTATTCATTTCTAAAGGTAAACATGAAAAAAAAACAAAAAAAACATCGTTAGGTATTCCGAAGTAAGTATATTGATCTATGTATGACATGTATGTGTTTTACACTTCGGTCTAGTTCAGTTAAGGTCAGGTCTTGTAGGTTTTCTAAGTTACTGGACCACTGGTCAAGCTCTCAAAAAAGTTAATGTCGAACCCTGTGTGAAAATTGCCATTCCACTACAATTTATCGCTATTTGAAATTAAGCTGAGGTGTACTTATTATGATGTATTGATATGAGGAGCCTTGTTAATGTTTAAATGAAACAAATTACCAGGTAACGCTGATCTAATTATCATTTATTGTTTACTTCTGGTGAAAAAGATTGGCTATTTTCCGGGACTTTTAAATTCATGGTAAAGTTATGCACAATAACATAATAAGCAAAATTGCCATTATTAAGGTTTATGCAATGGATATAAACAATGTTTGTGAATTTTAATGCATTACCTTGCATCTCTAGCATTTTTAAATCATATTTTATTCATTATGGTACAAAGATTTCGTAAACATTATAAAATGAAAAGTTAGATGAAGAAATAAGCATTTTAGCTTAGTATTACGACGTTGAACTTGGCAAATGCATGGGGGAAAGGCCTCGTTCTGAGAACACAAACCAATGAGTGAACACGTGTCAAGGTTGTTACTGAAAATGCCGCTAAATATAGCACACACGGGTTTTCCAAGAAACTGTTTCAACAAGGGTCAATAGTTTGGCCATTACAGTTATTTTTGTGCTTTTGATGTGTCAATAGATAAAATTTCTGCGAACTTTTACCAATTTAGAACACGATCAGTTGGTCGTGTTAGCCTAGGACCTAGCTGGACCGGACCATCAATCTACTAGTGAATGTCGTTCGGTCGGGCCTTAATGTCGAACCCTGTCACACCTACATGTTTTGATAAACAATGGACGGTGTATAATTAATTATAATGAGATATGCTGAAGAGTTACGTAACAACTTCACATCACCATACCGTACACATTACTCTCTGGATCTGAATCATCGGCAATTACAGTACAAAAAAAACAAAAACAAAACAAAAACAAACAAGAAGGCCAAGATGGCCCTGCATTGCTCACCTGAGTAAGATTGCTGTGATAGGCATGATGACAAAAAATGTGGCATCTAAATTGTTTTTCTAACATTTGACTAAGTGACCTAGATTTGATCCTACCTGAATTTGCACTCAACTGGGATTCATGCAGTCATCATTCTTAAAAATATTAACAGGGTTTTCCCTGACGCACAAATCATGCGTCTCAGACGCATTATCTGAACGTTGGACCCCCAAAATAAAATATTGTGCGTCTGGCTGGACGCAATCTCAATTCAGCGTTTGTCCATTTTTTCTTTAAAAGATATGGATATTTAAATTGAAAAAAAAAAAAAAAAAAAAAAAAAAAAACAAAAAAAAAACGTGAAAAAAAAACGTCAGGAGATTTTCAGAGCAGCAAGGTAAACAGACTGTAAGAGGGATAACTACAAGGGGAATTCCCCGGTAGACTGGTACTGAGTTATGACGCTGTAAAAAATTACGGACTGTGTCTCAAATATTAACATCCAAACGCGCTGCTAAAAATCGATAATTAGTCACAGTTGCAATCGTCGCTTAGGTAAACAACCATGGCTCAAAGCAAACTGACGAACTTCCTTATGTCGTCTGCGAAAACTACCGACGAAAACAAAACTGATTCTGATTCTGATGGCGCTGAGTCTAGTCCTAAAAGTAAACGTATTAAATGTTCAAAATCATTTCAATCTGCTTGGCTAAAGCAGTTTTCTTGGTTAGAATTTACTGATGACTGAATGCACTGCAACCCGTGTATTAAAACAGGCCAAGACAATCCATTCGTAAAGGGATGCGTAAATTTTTTGCAAATCAACGCTTGAGAGGCATGAATCTGAATCTGAATCTGAAACAAATACGTTGTAGATCCCAATACTGGGTTTTACACAACGGAAGAAGAGCTCCGCACTATTGGTGGTGGCTCTTTAAGGCATTTTTGAATGCCTCAACAGAGCCAGCATGCACTATATTATCAGGGAGATGATTCCAGTGAATCACAGTGTCCACAAAGAATGAATTTTCATATTGTTTAGAGTTTGATGATGGTATTTCCAAACCCTTTGAATTTTTGCAAATGCATTTTTCTAATATATTTGATGTTTCGCAGCCATTAAATTTTTTTGTTTTTATTGTCCTTTTAGGTCTGGTGAAAAGTCAAAAGGTCAAGTTTCACTTCAATCTCATTTTCAGCGTAGTGTACTGTGCCCCCTTTAAAGCTAATAGTTTAACTTAATACATGAAGCTCAGTCAGGCAACACTTGTATACACTTATACTATAGTTAGTACCTTTCACTATTCTACATCAATATTATTTTGGACCCCCAAAATTTGATTTGGACTCCCTAAAAAGAAATCAGGGGGTCCAAGAGACCCCATTTGCAACTTGGAAGGGAAAACCCTGTATTAATGTAATGAAGACTGGTACAAAAATGTAGGCCTCTTGAGTGTTCACAAGATTTTTCTAAAATTTGCCCTGGTGACCTACATTTTGACCCCATGTGGCCCAGTTTTTAATTTATCCGAGATTTGATGTAAACAAACATTCTGACCAAGTTACATTAAGGTTAGGCTAAAACTGTGGCCTCTAGAGTGTTCACAAGGTTTTTATAAGTTTTGACCTGGTGACCTAGATTTTGACCCCATGTGGCCCAGTTTTTAATTTATCCGAGATTTGATGTAAACAAACATTCTGACCAAGTTACATTAAGGTTAGGCAAAACTGTGCCTCTAGAGTGTTCACAAGGTTTTTAAGTTGACCTGGTGACCTAGTTTTCTCCACATGTCCCATTTTAAACTCATCCAGGATATCATGTAGAAAAACACCCTGACCAATTTTCATAATTGGGCCAAAATTGACTCTAGATTTTTCTAAGATTTGACTTGGTGACCAGTTTTTCCCCACATGACCCAATTTTGAACTCAGACAAACTCCTGACCAAGTTTCATGAAGACTGGGCCAAAATTGTGGCTCTAGAGTGTTCACAAGCAATTGTTGACGACGGACGACTGACAAAAAGCGGTCACAAAGGTTCACCCTGAGCACAAGTGCTCAGGTGAGCTAAAAGCAGAAGAAAACTCAATCAATGATTATGGAATTAATTTAAATAACTAAAAATAAATAAAATAATGTTTATTGCTTTATATTAGGTTTTTTTCAAGAATTTACGACTATCACAAAGACACATATAGCATTCTCAAGCCTACTGCACGGTCCAATAGAACGCGGTATTTGGGCTTCGACCCCAAGAACCGCGATACAGTGGCATTGAACTGTAATTTGAACAATCTTCGTAGAGAGTGACCCAATGAACATCTATGCCAATTAACTATCCAGCCAGTACTTTTGGCCAAGTAGATTTTTCAAATTTGTAATATATTCAAGGAAAACGGGCTCCACCCCCTGGCGGCCATGTTTTTCAATGGATCAAAAAAAAAAAGAACAATCTTGGTAGAGAGTGACGCAAGGAACATCTATGTCAAATAACTTTGAAATCTAGCTTAGTACCTTTGGAGAAGAAGATTTTTTAAGGTTTTACTATATACATATATGGAAAATGGGCTCCGCCCCCTGGCAGCCACATTTTTCAAAGAATCAAAATAATTTGAACAATCTTGGTAGAGAGTGACCCAAGGAACATCTGTGTCAAATAACTTTGAAACCCAGCCAGTACTTTTGGAAGAGAAGATTTTTGCGATTTTTACTATATACATAATAGGAAAACAGGCTCCACCCCCTGGCAATTTTGGTAGAAAGTGACCCTAGGAACATCTGTGCCAATTAACTTTGAAATCTGGCCAGTAATTTTGGAGGAGAAGATTTTCATATTTTTTTTCTTTCTGTTGCCATGGCAACCAGATTTCTGCATGGATTAAAATAATTTGAACATCTTTGAAAGGGCATCACCCAAGGAACATTCCTGTAAAGTTTCATCAAAATTGGCCCAGTGGTTAAGGAGGAGATGTTGACACCGGACGGACGCATGCACGGACGGATGCAAGGATGACGGTCGCTGGATAAAAGGCGATCACAATAGCTCACCATGAGCACGTTGTGCTCAGGTGAGCTAAAAGTGTGAAAAGAATTTGTAAATTAAATCTTGAAGATTTTTCACTTTTTCGTTTTGTTTCCTGCTGGAAATGACATGTCTGTACCATACAGTTACGTGACTTGCGTCTTTTTCAGTTCTTTTTCCTTAATTTAACTGTATGTCTTTTCTGTCAAAATTTGAAGTTCTAAGTTATTTAATCGAATATAAACATGAGATTATGGTCTATATAACATTACTAGAATATAGTATTGTAACTTGTTAACAGTATCTTCAGCAATATTGAGACAGACAATTAGCGGGCTGGTACCCAGCCTTTCTGTTTCACTTGGCAAATGCATATGTCAATCATTGAACGTGGGCAGAGCAAATGTTACTTAATTTACATACGCAGCTTGGACCCTGTAAGCACCGCATGACATGGTGTAAATGCTGTCAAGTGTTTGTTACAGGTCTTGGTGTAAACAGCCATGTTCTGGACTTGGTCCCTGATTAAACGCACTCATTACAGTCATAGACTACTAATTAGTCAGAGTCTGATTCAAACCAGTTTTGATTGGAGATTATGAAAATGTCCGGTACTTTAGACAAAGCCATACGAGGCTATTTTGAGGAAGTTTCAAAATGCCCGAGGTCAAATTCTGGGACGTATTTTGGGTTTTTCAAGACATACAATACGTCTACATCTGCTTATTGAAGCCCCTGGGCATAACTCCTGACTTAATCGACCTATCTCAGCCATTATCAAACTCAATCGAGACATTATAGTCATAAACAGTGTCATAAAGTTTGAAGATGATTGCACAAAAAATGAAGATGTTAGAGAGTAAACAAAGTGAAATCTGGCATTTTTTTTATATTAAAAGGGTCTTAACTCCTGCCCTAATTGACTGATCTCAGCCATAATCGAAATCTATTGTGACATTATGCATGGTTCCCACTATTTTTAATGAGTGAAATTCCAGGTTTTTTCCAGGTTTTTTCAAGGATTTTTTGAAAAATTCCAGGTTTTTTCCAGACTTCCGGCATTACAATTATGTCAATGACCTCGCTTCTGGTCTTTAGTTTAACCCTTTCAATGCTGCATTTCAACAATGGACTAGTATTTAACTGTTTGATACAACTAGATGTGGGTGTTCCTCGGAACACTTGTGTCGCCTGCATTTAAGCATGTTTGATGAAAGAATTGACTAGAAAATCGATCTTTTGACAAATTATTGATAAAGCATAATCTATTTTGTGAGGTACAAAATAACACCAAATCACACACACACACATATATATATATATATATATTTTTTTTTGGGGGGGGGGGGGGGAATAAAATATTCAAACAGTGCAATATGTAATAATTTTCCCGAGCACTTTCGACTATACAGTCTTCATCAGAGGAGTGTCAGAATGACTACTGTCATCGTTCGAATATTAGCCGCATTCGTGGATAAGCCGCATCCCGAAAATTGTCCCCAAATCGGTTAAAAAACCCCTAATACAGTATAAAAGCCGCGGAAAAATCGTCGGGATCGGCCATTTTGGTATCCCATAATTTTTACACGCTGCGTAATTTAAAGTAGTCATAACCCGTACCCATAACACGTAGCCGAATAGCTTACTCGTGTTCGGCCCATAACAGACAGTATTTGTTTGACAATGTGAAGGAAGATCTGAAAAGATCTGTTTGACAATGTGAAGGAAGATCTGAAAAGATCTGTTTTACAATCGAAGTTTGCTAGGCAAGCTCGAAAGCAAGAATGAAATTTGGTCAAAATGATTCTGCTTATAAAGCGAATCGTAGCTGAATGTGTCATCTCAATACATTCTCAAATATGTCAGGTAAGTGCCAGGTTAGTATTGATTAACCTGTGGTACACAGTGTCAAAGTGACACCCCATCCCACCCGACGCCATCCCTGTTCGACCTCCCTCATTGAATATCGGCCTGTGATTGGCTGGATTTTTTCACACATTTTACCTAAAAATACTACACTAAAAAATCAAGAAAAACAACACAAAAACACCAAATTTCAAATAAAAAAAAAATTATTATTATTTCATATAAATCGTTTAATTATAAAAGTAAAATATGTCATTAAATTGTTCCTTATTTTACGTGATGCGCCGTAACCTTTAATTAATACGAATCCGCAGAATAGTACACAAAATGGCGGCACTTGTAAAAGACCGATTCTCGGTAGATTTATGTTCGGAAAAAAGTAAACTATGTTGTAATACCATATATAAGCCGCATGCACAGTTTAAATTGATGAAATTTAGCATGAAACTGCGGCTAATATTCAAACGATTACGGTATGAATTCAAAACATTAACTGTAAGAAAAATTATGACGTCATTAAGCACTTATGACGTTAATTATATATATGTTGCAAGTTTGTAGTCATCATTATCATTATTGAGTTATCATTCTTGTGTACTGCACTCAGACGAATGAGATCTATCTACTATAAATGTTTAAGGCAACACTTCAAATACTTTACAAGTTATGCACCACACAAGAATTAAATCCAAAAAAATAAACAAAGGGAAATAACTCCAAAAATACAACAGTTATCATTCTTGCACAATGCACTCCATGAGATCTTTCCACCTGTGAGGTTTCAAATGCCTCAATGTGATCCATCTTTTAAGTTTCAAGGTGATACCTCAAATACTTTTTGAGTTATGGTCCGGACAAAAATAAAATCTCAGAATCAACAAAGGGTAATAACTCAGAAAATACGAAAGTCAGAGTTATCATTCTTGTGCACTGCACTCCACCTCAATGTGATCTATCCATGTTTTAAGTTTCAAGGTGATACCTCAAATACTTTTCGAGTTATGCTCCGGACAAGAAAGTGTGACGCCGACGACACCGACGACGACGCCGACGACGACGGACAAAGTGATCCCTATGTGTCTGCCATGCTATGCAGGCGACACAAAAATTATATGTTGAATATTTTAAACTGACAATTAAACATAACCCAAAACTTTGAGGCAGAAATTCACCCAATTCCAAAATGCAGAATAGCTTGCCTTCTTAATTCTTTGAATAGTCTTATTGAAGACATTGCCAGAAAATGTTTTTTTCAACTTTTGTGTCTAGAACTGGTACTACATTATATATGAGAAATGGTTAAGAACATAAGGATCCAACAGGAAAAAACACTTGATAACATTTCACTGTTCAATATTCTTCCATGTTTTCAATAATTAAAATATTGTTCTTTTTACTGGCATGATTGACAAATCTTAACTGGCCTGGAAGAAGAGTTTTGTCATTTTAATGAAAAGACTGGTAAGAGCTCCTCTATGTATTCTTTCGTACAATGCCACAAACTCCCCTCCCCATGTTACTGAACCTGAAAAAAGTGATGGCATAAATTAAAATATGAAGAATTGCTTAAATAATTTGTTTGTCTTTTTTAAATAGTTTGCATTGAAGTAGAATTGTTTTAATTGCCAAAAATTAAATGAGAAACAGTAGATATATATATATATATAATTTTTTTTTTCAATTTTTCCAAAGCGTAGAAGAGTGAACTGGAGATCAAGTTGCATTGCCACTGCCTATTGCCAAGATGTCTAAGTTGGGATGACTATGACACACACTTTTTAATTAAGAAATAATAAATATTTTTCTATATTTTATAGGCTGTTAAAATATGGGTGGAGTTATTTATTGTAGATTAATATGTAGGTTGGTTTATTATATGCATATATAGAAAATGATCATTTTAGAATTGTTAATAATAATTATACTGAAAGGGATTTCCTTACCCGACACATAAATCTCTATCCACTTCAACCAAAAAGGTGGTCGAAGCCACTTTGGCGAAAAAGCAAACATGTAAAGGTAACAACAGGCTTTGGTAATTTTGGTGACGTCCTTCGGGTACAGGAACACCGTCTGCTCAATGTCTATTCTGGTAATGAATTTAAAGTTTATTAAAGTTGTCACCAGTTCTTTTCTAAAAAAATTTTTGTCATCCGATTCCACCGAATCCGATGCCGTATTACACCTAATCTCTACTGAGATCCGCTCCGGTTATTTTTTTTTTCGTATTGGCCTCCGCTGGATCTCTACCCAACCCTTATATAAAAGCTTCGGGAAATTTACACCGATACCCCTAACTCGTTTCGGCCGTTCAAATCGATTGTTTTCGGATGCACACCTAAAAATCCACGCATGTCTAATAAGAAGACATATTTTTCTTTCCATTTCATTCAACATCATTGCCTTAGCTTACCGATTTCACCAGTTTTACAGCTACAGACTCACGAAACCTCCAAACTCGCCGTTTAAACCGCCATATTGTTTACATGCGATGGTTATCACGTGACTAATCCGTGATTGGATAACTACAGTTAGGTTCAACTCGCGGGTTATGCGGTACAGAGCGGTGTGTGGTTTTCTCGATCTATAAGTAAATAGAACGTATTTCACATAAACTTTCTTTTGAAAAATCGTTTTATACAGCAAAATTTCTTTGATTTTGCTAGGGCCGACTTATTGGCAAAGAGCATTTACCTTTTGCTGTTGAACAGTCGTAACTGAACCGAGCTGTAGTTTAAACTGCTTCGCCACTAGTCACGTGATCAAAATTTACAAAATGTCTGTTTAAAACTACGAGGTGAGCGGTTTGGTGTTTTCCGTCGCCGTATTTCATGAAATCGGCAAGCTAAGACAATGATGTTGAATGAAATGGAAAGAAAAATATGTCTTCTTACTAGATATGCGTGGATATTTAGGTGTGCATCCTAGAACAATCGATTTGAACGGCCGAAACGAGGTAGGGGTATCGGTGTAAATTTCCCGAAGCTTTTATATAAGGGTTGGGTAGAGATCCAGCGGAGGCCAATACGAAAAAAATAACCGGAGCGGATCTCAGTAGAGATTAGTATTACACCGACTCTCGGTTACATGTAACTTGCACTTTCTGTAAATTAATGTCTTTAGCCCTTTAACTGATCGTAACGCTATAACATCGTTGACAGAACTTGACATCAACTCTGCAGAAAACGTCCTAAAGTTTTTGGGAATGGTTGATATCCCCAGCTCCCGCTCACTAAAAAAAAAAGGTGCTGCCGACATATTGACGAAGCTACATCAGTGAGATGCTTACATACTTCCGCTAATACCCAAAACAAAATTTAACCTGTTGATTGGACAACAATCTCGACGTAAAACAACGACAAACTCTCGTAAATATCCGTCAATTATTGAGCGCAAAACTTGTTGACGTAATACACAAAAGCCTCGATTTCGTTCTCTGTTTCGTACTCAAACCGTTTCGTACCGATTCCCGGTCTTTTCCCGGAATTGTCCTAAGTTTGTAAAAATCACGGTCTTTTCACGACCGGGAGCGTACATAATGAAATTCCCGGACTTTTCCCGTTTTCCCGGTAGCGTGGGAACCCTGATTATGGTCACAAACATTGTCATAAAGTTTGAAGAAAGATGATGGACAAAGGATGGAGATGCTAGAGTGTAACAAGGGTCAGGACTGTCACAAAATACTCCCATCATAGTATGGGGACTCTCAGAAATAGCTCAGAGAAACAAGCTACTGTCCATAAATAAGCAAAATAATTCCAAAATCCCATTAGTTAATGAATTTTAATAATAAAAAAAAAACTGTTGATACATTTCCATTAATTTACTGCAAGATCTGACAACACCTCATAGGGTCTAAGGACTAGGGACAAGCAAATTTTCAAGTATGTTGTGTACATCAAGGGCCATAACTTCAAAGTCATTCACATGATAATGCTGAATATCGAACTCATCCATGATTTTATGGCCATGCACATGTGTGGAAAGTTTGAAAAGGATTGGTCTAACGGTAATGAAGTTAGAGCCCAGACAATCACAATTTCAAGTATTTTGTGTACATAAGGGCCATAACTTCTAAGTCATTCAGCAATAATGCTGAATATCGAACTCATCCATGATTTTATGGCCATGCACATGTGTGAAATTTGAAAGGATGGCAACGTATGAAGTTAGAGCCCAGACAATCACAATTTAAGTATTTTGTGTACGTCAAGGGCCATAACTTTTAAGTCTTTCACGCGATAATGCTGGATATCGAACTCAACTGTGATATTATGGCCATGCACATGTGTGAAAAGTTTGAAAAGGATTGGGCTAACGGTATTGAAGTTAGAGCCTGGACAATCACAATTTCAAGTATTTTGTGTACTCAAGGGCCATAACTTTAAGTCTTCACGCGATAATGCTGGATATCAACTCAACGGATATTTTGCCATGCACATGTGTGAAAAGTTTAAAAAGGATTGGACTAACGGTATTGAAGTTAGAGCCCGGACAATCACAATTTCATATCAACTCATCGGATATTTGCCATGCACATGTGTGAAAGTTTAAAAGGATTGGCAACGGATTGAAGTTAGAGCCCGGACAATCACAATTTCAAGTATTTTGTGTACGTCAAGGGCCATAACTTCTAAGTCATTCACGCGATAATGCTGGATATCAAACTCATCCGAGATATTATGGCCATGCACATGTGTGGAAAGTTTGAAAAGGATTGGGCAAACGGTATTGAAGTTAGAGCCCGGACAACAAATGTTCCACGCCCGCCCGCCCACCCGCCCTGAGTGTTCACATAATACGCCCAATCTTAAGATGTGCGTATAAAAAATTGAAATATATCAAAAGGGGAATAACTCCAGACCTAATTGACCTATCTTAGCCATAATTAAACTCAAACAAGACATTATAGTCATAAACATTGTCATAAAGTTTGAAGATGATTGCTTAAGAAATGAAGGTGCTAGAGTGTAAACACTTAAATATTGACGACACACGACGGACAATCGGGACACTCACAGGATCACAAAGCTTTGCTCAGGTGAGCTAAAGATCTGGAAGGCACCACTACTTATTGAGGACTATAAGTGTGTGAAGTTTTGTAAAGATAGGTCTAGCGGCCTCTGAGATATGGCCCATATGAGGTTACCAGAAGAAGAAATAAGAAAAAGAAAATGAAAAAGGAGAAGAAGAAGATACGGAAAAATAACAATAAATCTCCAAACATTGTTTGGGAGACTTAAAAATGTCATACAAAAACTTAAACCGAAATTCTAAGTAAAACACAAGGCATAATTTGATCAAAATCCATGACAGAGTTACCCCCTCTTGCCTACAGGTTCAAATGGTGGTCATATACAAGTATTTCAAGCTTCAAAACAATACCTTAAGGGGTCCAGTGAGAAAGTGAGGTGGTAAGGAAAACATAACCAAGAATCTAAGTCAAAAAGGGGAATTCCAAGTATCAAAACAATACCTTAAGGAGTTCAGTAAAATAAGTGAGGTACATGTAGTATACAAAACTTAACTAAGATTATAAGTCAAAAAAGGGCCATAATTTGAACAAAATCCATGACATAGTTATCCCCCTTGCCTACAGGTTGGGGTGGTGGTCACATACAAGTATTCCAAGTATCAAAACAATACCTTAAGGAGTTCAGTAAAATAAGTGTGGTACATGTAGTATACAAAACTTAACCAAGATTATAAGTCAAAAAAGGGTCATAATTTGAACAAAATCCATGACAGTTATCCCCTCTTGCCTACAGGTTGGGGTGGTTGTTGTTGTTGTTGTTGGGTTTACCGTAGCTGTGATAGTATTTCAATCATATAGCGACATCCAGCTAAGTACAGGTGGAGGAAGACCCCGAGTACACAGAGGTTTGGGTGGTAGTCATTTACAAGTATTCCAAGTAGCCTTTAGAGTGTTCACAAGGGGTTCAGTGAAAAAAAAAACCTCTACCAGTGGTAAATGGGCATGCTGTATTATAATTATCAATTGTGAAATTCTCTATCAGATTAATAACAACTATGGCTCTAAATGACTTCGTAAGTTCCACACAGGATTCCATAATCCATATCTGTGCATAATTAAACATACACTAGATCTATTTTAAAAACAGATGTAGGTCATCGTCTGCTTGCTGGGTGTTGTAGGTTGATTAAACAGGTGACACTTGCCAGGTGTTTTAAAAAATGATAAAAAGAAGCATTAATGAAAATGGTAGAAAATCGCTACTTCTTCATTAAATAATTGTTTGTATCTGTTTGCCAAACATTTTCAATGGAAAAAAAAAACAGTTTGAAAAACAAGAGGGCCAAGATGGCCCTGTGTCGCTCACCTTTGTAAGATGGCTGTGTTAGGCATAATGACAAAAATGTGACATCTAAAGCGTTTTTCTAACAATTGACTAAGTGACATACATTTGAATCCTACCTGAATTTGCACTCAACTTGGAATTCATGCAGTCATCATTCATATCAAGTTTAATTAACACTGGGAAAAAAATGTAGGCCTTTAGAGTGTTCACAAGATTTTTTTAAATTTGCCCAGGTGACCTTCTTTTTGACCCTATGTTGTCCAGTTTTGAATTCATCTGAGATTTGATGTAAACAAACATTCTGACCAAGTTACATTAAGGTTAGTCTAAAACTGTGGTTTCTAAAGTGTTCACAAGGTTTTTCTAAGATTTGACCTGGTGACCTAGTTTTTGACCCTAAGTGACCCTATTTCAAACTCACTCAAGATATCATGTAGACGAACATCCTGACCAATTCCTTTTTTTTCCCCCAACCAAATTTCAAACTCATCTGACATAGCATACCAGACAAACATCCTGGCAAAGTGTCATAAAGATTGAGCCAAAAATGTCGCCTCAAGCATGTTCACAAGATTTTTCTAAGATTTGACCTGGTGACCTAGTTTTGACCCTAAGTGACCCTATTTCAAACTCACTCAAGATATCATGTAGACGAACATCCTGACCAAATTTATTGTAGATGGGTCATAACTGTTGCCTCTAGAGTGTTAACAAGGTTTTTCTAAGATTTGACCTGGTGACCTAGTTTTTGACCCCACTTGGCTCATTTTCGAACTCATCCAATATATTATTTAGACAACCATCCTGACCAAATCTATTGAAGATTGGGCTAAAACTGTGGCCTCTAAAGTGTTAACAAGGTTTTTCTAAGATTTTCTAAGATTTGACCTAGTGACCTAGTTTTTGACCCCACATGACCCAATTTCAAACTCATCTAACATAGCATATCAGACAAACATCCTGGCAAAGTGTCATGAAGATTGAGGCCAAAAATGTGGCCTCAAGCAAAAATGGGGTCTAGATGTTCAAAGGTTTTCTAAGATTTGACCTGGTGACCTAGTTTTTGAACCCACATAACCCAATTTCAAACTCATCCAAATATCATGTAGACAAACATCCTGGCAAAGTGTCATGAAGATTGGGCAAAAATTGTGGCTTCTAGGGTGTTCACAAGGTTTTTCTAAGATTTGACCTGGTGACCTAGTTTTTGAACCCACATGACCCTTTTTCGAACCCATCCAAGATATCATGTAGATAAACACCCTGACCAACTTTCATGAAGATTGGACCAAAACTGTGGCCTCTAGAATGTTCACAAGGATTTTCTAAGATTTGATCTGGTGACCTAGTTTTTGACCCCACATGACCCAATTTCAAACTCAACCGAGATATCATGTAGACAAATATCCTGGCCAAATTTTTGAAGATTGGGCCAAAACTGTGGCCTCTAGAGTGTTCACAAAGTTTTTCTAAGATTTGACCTGGTGACCTAGTTTTTGACCCAACATGACCTTATTTTTAACTCATGTAAGATATCATGTAGACAAATATCCTGGCCAAGTTTCATGAAGATTTGGCCAAAACTGTGGCTTATAGAGTGTTCACAATGTTTTTCTAAGATTTGACCTGGTGACCTAGTTTTTGACCCCACATGACCCAATTTCGAACTCATCCGAGATATCTTGTAGACAAACATCCTGACCAAGTTTCATGAAGATTGGGACAAAACTGTGGCCTCTAGAGTGTTCACAAGCAATTGTTGACGACAGACAACGCACGACGGACAAAAGGTGATCACAAAAGCTTACACTGAGCATAAGTGCTCAGGTGAGCTAAAAAGGATCAATCATTTTGCCAACTGTCAATGGTTTCCTATAAAATTATGTCACACTTATGACATCCCTATACCTATTAGAATCACATGAAAAGCAAGAATGGTCAAATATTTCTAACAAGTTCCAACAGCAAGCAAAAACTGGTTAATTAAGAACATCATGGTGAATTGAACAGTTTATATGTACCTAAATTATTGAAAAAAAGCATGTTCAGAAAATAAAAGATTTCTTATGGGTGACTTTTTTCATGATTTATAAAAAGAATGACAGTACATGGAACAGTGTATTTAGTACTTATATTCTTCATCAGTAAATGTACAAACCAGAGTTACATCATCAACATCTGCTATCATAGATCATATTCATACAAACAATTGATATACAGAATATATTATATAGATAGACATACGAGTTCCAGAACTGTCGTTAAGTGATCATTACCCCTCTGTGCGGTTTTTTCCACATATTCATGCAAAAGTCTTTTTTTAAACAAATTACAGTGACCCACATTGATATTGATTCCCCATGCTAAGAGCAGTGTTCTGTTTCATCCATTATTAATATGTTTTGGGGTTTTATTGTAACACACTACAGCTTAGGTCCAGAGTCCTGAACACTATCCACAATAACATCTCCCCTTTCTCCTTCTATAGTCTTTAAAACACTTATTCTGTCTTTTAAACTTATCATGCCACCTGTTGGAAGCATTGAATTCACTAATTCCAAGTTTCCAAAGCAATTTTCCTTGCCTTCACCTGGATCTGTGGTCCTTATGATCCATTGCGCCATGGGTCAGAGATCAGTATCCACTTCACAAAAATTAATGTCCAAGTCCTTGTTGACATTCCTGAACATGTGCTGATGTTAAGCATTTACACTGGAATTCTGCTCATATTCTGCAAGGACTTCAGCTTTTCTCTTTTCTCCTCCCACATAACTGAAAAAAAAATAAAAAAATAAAGTAAATGATGTAAAAGTAAAATAACTAAGTAATTAAGAAACGCAAAGCCTATAGTCTGCCTTTGTATTTCAACATTCTAGTGTTTTCTCAGATTTGATCATTTGTGTGATCCTTATTCCCATTCATATCGGTATTAATAATACAGATGAAGTTCTGATTGTGCATGCAAATTTGTAAAACCAAAAGCTTCTCTTCATTATTAAATTTGAAATATTTTCCATCTTGCAATGTCAGTAAATAACAAGGAATTCAGTTCGGCCACAATCAAACTTAACTCAGTTGCAATAGATGTATGACAGCAATAATTTGTAGACTTACTATGTCTATTTGAGACCGATATAGTGCTGTCAGAGATGTGAATATCTAGCTCCGTGGTGCTGTCACCCTGCAGCATCACGCCATAGATAGGTGGCATGACACCATTCCCAAGTTGCATTCTCCCTGACACCACGTCTGGGACCTATCCTAATATGCTGAGCACCAAGCAAGGGAGATCGATAGAGTGTCATTTTTACATCTTACGTATGTCGCTGCTAGGAACAGGAATAGAAGGCCTCCAGTTCCCAAGGCAGACACTCTTAACACTGGGGATGGTATGTAAGGTAAACTGGCTGTCTAATTAATTACCTTGATAAAGATAAAGGCAGCAGCATTGGGGATTTCTCAAATTGTTCTTTGATATGCGACACTTCAGTTTTCAGGGATTTTACAGTTATAACTTATATTTGTCTGTAGCATTATAAAGACTGCATTCAAACTGCATGCATAATACTTAGAACAAGGAAGGCATCATTTTTGTTGAAAAACATGGTAGGACATGTTGCAACACCAAGGCTGTTTCAGCTGATATAAAAACAAAAAAATGTTTGTTCAATCAATCAGATTTGGATCATTTCATTACAGCTATGTCAATGGATATTATACAGCTGAATTTTATACAGCATTCAATGTTAAAATTCCAAGTCATAGCCAGCAGATGGTCATGAACAAATATTCAAACAAATTCAATATATTGTTTTTCATTCAATTTTTATTTATTTACATGTAAGATAATTAAGCAATTATTTATTGAAAACAAAAATGAGTTTCATTGTAGATCGCACATTTGTTAAGATTTATAGTATGGTTGACTAACCAGTTTTCGAGGTATAACAAGTTTTCGGGGTATTATACCTTTACACCGTTTGCGCGTGAGAGCGTGATATGACGAGTTGTTTTCGCTGTCCCAAATGATCAAAACAAATGTCAGCCATGCTCTAATAATCAAATTAAGACATCATGTGACTTCTTGTGTAAATTCTGGACAATGTTTAAGATGCACGTCCATTTCATTAAAATCTTGAACTCGTATTTGATTTATATCATTAGCTATTTTGGAGATCAAACTCATCTGAATTATTTAAATTGACATATTTTCAAACAAAAATCCATTTATATTTTTTATTTAAGTTAATACAATTTACAGGTTTAGTATTTTGAGCAGACAGCAAACTAAATGTTATCAATTACCCGGATAATAAGTCACATGATGGCTTAATTTGAATAAAACAAGAGGGCCAAGATGGCCCTGTGTCGCTCAGTGACTTGGAAACCCGTGCGCCATGCGCCATAGTCCCATTAAAATTGAAAATGTCCCATTGTTCTCACATTCCTGTGCGCCATTTGTCTCTTTCACTTTGAACCACATTAAGTACAATATGCATTGAATCATAATCTTTATTGTTGTTTTTTCTTATCGAAATACATTAAGTATGAATCGCATTTTCATTTTGCTTTTTTGCTGAGTAAGCCGCATATTATAAGACGCTTATTAAGATAAGATATCATACAGGCAACTGAGCTGGACGCTTATTAAACCATATAGAATTACGCAGTCGGAACACTCGGTTAATATAACAAAAAAGCTTGTCCGAGATGTTACATTCAATTTCGTATGGTAGACGCATTGAATATCGTCTGAAAAGAACAAGAATGCCTCAAAAAAAAAAATGAAAGATCTGACCAACAAAAGTTAGACATCCATCTTATCATTTTTAGGCCCACAATCCAGATATTATATGAAAACTGTAAATGATAATAATGAACAGGGCCTTTTTAGCCTTCTTTGCAGTAGCCGGTAACCGGCTACTTCCCCAAGCCATATAGCCACCTTTTTTCCCCAAAATATCATGAAAAATTCCCCTCCCGTTCATAAAAATCCCCGTGAAAAAAAAAAATGAAAACCCGATAAAAAAAAAAAAAAATACAAAGAAAAACATTTTTTGCGACTTGTGTAAACAAACAACCTGAGAGGGAATTTCTATATTTAGCATTACCGCTCAGCCTCATTCTGATAACCGAAGAGATTTGGAAATCCCATGAAACAGCCTCGTTCTGATTATTGTGTGTGTTTGGGGTTTTACTTATATCTTTTTCTTCATTTTTGTGTGAGGGAGGAGGATGTGAAATGATACTAGGCTTATGTAACTTTTCTACTTTTTTAATTTCTGGTTGCTTAACGAATGATAATTTCAAAGAAATATCAGTCACATGTTACGACAACGAGACTCGTTTACGGCAGTTCCGCTTACGAAACGGTTTGCGGTTATAAACAGAATGTTGTCGCACAATTGGCGAAATTACAATAAAAGAATCCGCGAGAGTAATTCAAAGAACACTAAGTCATTGACTTCTTACTTTAAAAAAGGAAGAAATGACGAATCGCCGTCAACAAGTAAAGTGTCGACTGATGGCACAGCTCAGACTTACGAAATTTCAAAAAACAAACTCTCAAAAGTCATATGATTGGTATGAACAGGACAGTAAGGGTATTTGGCACTGCTCTCTGTGTAGATCTGCTAAATTTGATAATGCTTATGGCCAAGTGCAAATAAGGGTTCATTTTTGTGTCTCCAAGAATAAAACATAAATATCACCAAGGAAAATAATAAAGCAACTTTGAAATTGATGTTTTCTGAAAGGTATGATTGTGATGGTATTGTGGTGAAAATTTCAGGTTAATCGGATGATTGGTTAGAAAGTTATAGCAGATTGAAAAATGCAAAGAAGTCGAAAATCGCTGTTTTTTGTGTGACATGCACTTTATTACCTTTTTTAATTTTTGAATAAATAAAAATAAATTGCTTTTTGGGTGGGTTTTAACATGGATGTATCATATGTATCCATATATTTAGTAAAATCACCAACTGATTTTTATCAATAGTTAAAAGTTACATATTGAGGACATATTTGAAAAAAAGATCAAGATGTCTCCAAAATCTAAATTTTGAAGTCACCAACATAAAGGTAAATCAGAAATAAGCAAATACAGTGAAACCTCATTAGTCCGGACACTTTGGTCCTTGTTTAAATTTCCGGATTAATGAATTTTCCGTATTAATGAATCAATCCATATCTCTCTTCTTCTTTTTTCTTTCTTTCTTTCATACTTTCTCATTGTACACTGTGTGTGTGTGTGTGTGTGTGTGTTTTCCATTAATAATAATTATATTTAAAATTATATGCTTAGGACTATATATGATTATGTATTTAAATTGATGTTTACAAATGATGGTTTAATTTTATTTAGATCCATCCTTGACATCAGCATTCTTTAAGAGAAGAAAAAGACACCTTAAGTAGGTGACAGCATAAATGTGACCCATTTCTTGTTCTGCATTCGTGAGCAAAATGAATTGGATTTAATTATTTTAGCCAAAACAGTCACAAACAAATGAATATTAAATGTACGCACTGAAAACAAAACATATGAACAAAATACGATATAAAGGATGGTTGGCTTTTCTGTCTCTTTTTACAGCATACATCTGCAGCTGTGAATAAATTTTACCTTCTTCACTCGCTAGTTATATATGTAGCTTGCGGCTATACCAGCCCTTAATTGCCCCCTGTTCTCTGGACTGATTAGTGTGAAGCGCTCGCGGCTATGTGTAAATAATCTGCAGGTGACACTTCTATAACAGTCACGCGCAAAGAGTAGTCCGAATGATGTCTAAAAATAGTAGGTGGGAAATCCAGTTTGAACTGGTACCCGGATTATCGAGTCATTTTAAATAGCAAATGGAAGATTGGTTCCCGCGGATCCGGAACGCGAATTTCCGTATTATCGAATCATTTTTACGTTGTGGAAATCCGTTCCAAGAGAAAAGTGTCCGGATGGCGAGGTTTCCGGAATAATGGAGCCCGGACTAACGAGGTTTCACTGTAATAGGTTTACTTAATCAAACAAGACTGAAAATGGTGCAGGTAAGATGTAGCTTCAAATTTTGATCATTTGCTTTGATTAGTTTGCATGTCACACTGCTTGGTTGTATCATTTGCTACTATAAAAAATATGTCCCAACCATAACGGTTAACACCCTCCTTATGTTTATTGGTAACCTTTACCTTACAGTTATGCTTTGCACTTCTCACAAGCCCTGTTTTATTTTCCTTGATGCCTATCAGAACTTTTGCATTTCAAGAGATCTTTCAGCCAATCTATGGGAAAGCCCTAAGAGGAAGAAAACGTAATGTCCCAACCATAACGGTTCTGTCCCAACCATAACGGTTAAATTCCTCCCCTCTGACATTCATTTAACATCTTTTAAAATTAAATCAGTCGTTTATTTAGTTGTTTTATGTTGTTTAAGTGACACAGGTCAGTCAGAATAATGGTATGTTGAATATTGTTCCTTTTTATTGTAATTCTTAAAATTAATGTTTATTCAGAAAGACAATTTGCAAACTCAAAACTACAAGCCACATGCTTGTTTAAAGCTTAGATTATGTTACATTCATTAATTCTGCAACAGAAAAAGATATTTTATTTTACTCTCTTTATTAAAACTCTGTTTTTTAAGACTTAAGCAATGCAGACAGCTACCGTTATGGTTGGGACAATTTTAAAATCGATTCTTGCTAGTTAATATATGGTGTTTGGTTGCTGTTTCAGACTACGATGGAGAAATTAGTCGTTAAAATGAACTTTGGAAGGGACTTAAGGTCCAATAACTTACAAAAGAAAACAACTGTTGTAAAGAATGTTAAGTTAAGAGACAAAAAAACATATTGTGAAAAATAGAAAAACAATGAGCTAATGAATAAGAAAAATTGCCCATTGTGCAAGTTACAGACAAAAAATGAAAGAACAAAGAAAAAAAATGCTAAACTAGATGTACATATAAGAAAAAAGAACGGAAGAGAAAAGTATTTTAAACAAGAGGGCCATAGAGGCCCTGGGACGCTCACCTGAGTATAGGGTTACCCAAGAAACATCTGTACTAAAACATTTTGAAATCTGGCCAGTAGCTTTATGGAGATAATTCTTAAAGTTTTCATAATTTATTTCTTTCCATTGCAACCAGAGTTCTACTTGGATCAAGTTTATTTTAGCAACTTTTGTGAAGCATCCCTGCCAAGTTTAATCAAATTCTGTCAAACAGTTTCAGAGGAAATGTCGTTTAAAGTTTTCACTATATACATATAAGGCAAATTAACCCCACCCATGGCAGCCATTTTTTCTTACGGATCAGAATAATTTTAGCAATCTTGGTAGAAGGTTACCGGGCCAAAGAACATCTGTCATAAAATATATTGAAATCTTGCTAATAGTTTTAAAGAAGCTACATGATTTTTAAAGTTTTCATAATTTTTTTCTTTCCATTTCTATGTCAACCAGATCTTCATAGATCAAGTTTATTTTAGCAACTTTTGTGAAGGTTCCACCCAAGGATCATCCCTGCCAAGTTTAATTAAATTCTGTCCAACAGTTTCAGAGGAAATGTCATTTAAAGATTTCACTGTATACATATAAGGCATATTAGCCCTGCCCCTGGTGGCCATGTTTTTTTACGGATCAGAATAATTTTAGCAATCTTGATAGAGGGTTTCCCAAAGAACATCTGTACTAAAACATTTTGAAATTGGCCAGTAGTTTTGAAGGAGATCCAGCGTTTACATGGATCAAGTTTATTTTAGCAAGTTTAATCAAATTCTGTCCAGTGGTTTCAGAGGAGATATCATTTAAAGCAAATTGTTGACAACCGACAAAGACATGCAGACGCATGCGCAGGGTGATCCTAATAGCTCACCAATAGCTAAAAACTAAAGGAACTAAAACAGGCTGTTTCAGGTACTGAAAGCCACAAACATGCACCAAATGCTGGTAAAAAAAATTCACTACAGACCCGTGTGCAACCTGTGAATGTGCTTGTTAGTTAACAAAATGTTAGAAGGACAGACTGTCTTCATCTTGCAAGAACATGTTGAAAAAGTCTTAAAGTTAGTTTATATAGTTCTAAGTGTTGAAGTATTTTTTAATGTTATGTTAGTTTGATGATAAAAATACATCAGAATGACTTATTTCATCAGGAGATATTTAGCCTAAATATTTAGGCATATAAGTTGTCCCAACCATAACGGTAATTAATGTACTTTAAAATACAAAGTGTACTGGAATCAAAATCAAAATCTTATTTCAAAGTAGTTGTTCTAAATTTTGCTTAATACTGTAATGATCTGAGCTGGAATTATTATGTGTGAATCAAACATTTATTGTGAAAAGTGTCTTACTTATTGCTGCAATTAACATAGATCTACAAGAAGACTTGTGCCATAAATATCAGTTACAATTTCAATGTATTTGAAGACTTTGAACATCATATATTAAATTAATGGTGAAATGAAACAACATAAGGCTTGTTAAGATTTACAATTCAGCCTTAAAAACAAGAAGTGTAATATGTCCCAACCATAACGGTTAAACAGAAATTTCGCTACATTTTTGGTTTGGACGATGCTAAGTAATGCCTTTGAGTATCAAAGCCAGGTTGGTTTTATTTTGAAGGAATTTGATAAAGTTTTTATTTCAAATATTTATTTTAAGTAAATGTTCAATTACAATCTAAGAATAAAAATTATTATTTTTTATTTTTTCAAAATGTATTAACTAAATGAAATATAGCTTGAAAGTTTGTCAATCCCTTGCCTAATGTATAAAAAAAAATTGTCAAACCAATTTAATAAGTTTTAAATTTAAACATCTTTATGAAGTGTAAAAAACCCCATCTTAGTTCTATCTAAAATCAATATATTTTTAAGAAAGCTGCATCTGTTTAAAAAAAAAGCATCCTTTCTGCGTTTTTCACTATATGTACTATGAAAAAGAACTAGCAAAAGCAGTCTCAACAGCAGTTCAGTTTTGGACCCTAATGTCACACTTTATTTGCACTTGGCCTTATGCGCGTGGACATGATGCTCCAGCAAAAACCACAAACCATGATCGACATGCATCATGTAAGCATAATGCTTAAAACTTATGGGGGGAAAAAAAAACACTTTTTTTTTCTATCTGTTTTTCCTTCTATTTTTTTTTTCTTCTTTTTTTTTTTACATATAAAAATACTTTTTAAAAATCAAGCAAATTTTTTTTCTTTCTTTCATTCTATTTATAAATTTAAAAATTTTCTTTTCTTTTAAAAATCAAGCAACATCTTTTCCTTCTTTCTTTCATTCTATTTATAAATACAATATTCCACATAAAATCTCTCACTTCTCCCTGATGTTTCCCCACTTCTCCCTCCTCTGAGCTGAGGGAGAAGTCACTTCTCCCTTTTCTCGGAGCCTAGGATGAGCCCTGATGCCTGACATCTCAAGTAAGAACAGTCCATCCGTTCCAGAACCATCGATCGGCAGCACGATATACCCAAATACACCCAAATATACCCAAATACTCCTGAATTACCCAAATACTGCCCAAATACTCCCAAATACAGTGTTAAACAGCAAAATATTGATTATTCATTGTATTATATAATTAAAAGAACATATTCACAGCATTCGATTCATTATAAAAAAATTCCCCAAAACTGTGATTTTTCCCCACAAAAAGGGCTAGTGTACCTTCCCCAAAACTGGAAAAAAGGCCCTGATGAAACAGCGTCAAGTGCTGATTTATCGCAGTCTCCCTCTCAGAAAGTTACGAACTCTGCTTCATCTCCCCCTTGGGAAGTTTCGTCCGATTCATTGACACAACCATCCCCTAACCCTCAAGATGTCTCGATACCTTCCAGTAACACCAAATATAAACCTAGAAAAATCCAGTAAAGTGGAACTAAGATTTAGGAGGTGAATTTTTAGCTTTGAACTTTTAATCAGGCCTTCTTCCAAATAATGAGCTGGGATCTTTCTAGATCGTATTTAGCCTATGTCTTATTTTAACAGCGTTTTTATGTTGCTTCAGGTTGTTGAAGATACTGTTCTTTATTAACAAGACTATGTGAAAAGTTCTTATTTACTTACCACAAGTATATGTGTTCTAAAACCAAATAAAACTTGATGTTAAGCAGTTTTCCTTTTTAACCCACTAAAACTTTTCACATCAATAGTTAAAAATGTCCCATTAGATTTGAAAATGTCCCATTGATTTTAGCAAATTATGGGCCATAGTCCCATTGAAAAAAATTCTTTCCAAGTCACTGCGCTCACCTGATTAAGATGGCTGTGTTAGGCAAAATGACAAAAAAATCTGGCATCTAAAGAGTTTTTCTAACATTTGACTAAGTGGCCTACATTTTGATCCTACCTGAATTTGCACTCAACTGGGAATTCATGCAGTCATCATTCATATCAAGTTTAATGAAAACTGGGAAAAAAAATGTAGGCCTCTAGTGTGTTCACAAGATTTTTCTAAAATTTGCCCTGGTCATCTACTTTTTGACCCTATGTTGCCCAGTTTTGAATTCATCTGAGATTTGATGTAAACAAACCAATTTTGGTTAAAACTGTAAAAATTAAAGATTTTTCTAAGATTTGACCTGGTGACCTAAAATTTTAAAACAAATTTCAAGATGGCTAAAACTGTAGCCTCTAGAGTGTTCACAAGGTTTTTCTTAGATTTGACCTGGTAACCTAGTTTTTGACCCCACATGACCCAATTTCGAACTCGTCCAAGATATTATGTAGACAAACATCCTGACCAAGTTTCATGAAGATTGGGCCAAAACTTTGGCCTCTAGAGTGTTCACATGGTTTTTCTAAAATTTGACCTGGTGACCTAGTTTTTGACCCCACATGACCCAATTTCGGCCTCATCCGAGATATCATGTAGACAAACATCCTGACCAAGTTTCATGAAGATTGGGCCAAAACTGTGGCCTCTACAGTGTTCACAGGCAATTGTTGACGAGTCGACGGACGACGCACGAAAGGCGATCACAAAAGCTCACCTGAGCACTTGTGCATAAAAAATGGTGGATATTTGGTATGAATTTTAAGGGGTTGGAAAATAGCTTGTGCGAGAAGCTGTTTAAGGTGTGTAAAGTATATGTTTTGTGATAAATATGTGTAAAAATGTTTCAATTATCCATATGTGTCATCAATGGTTACTGTCATTAAGTTAAAATGAAAAAAAAATGATCGTCGAGCGGGGTGGGTGTAAGGTCAGCAGTTTTCCCGGATAAAGTTGCAACATTTTTCCGACCGTGGATGCCAATCCGAAAAAAATAATCAGATCAGCATCTCAGACGAAATAAAGCTCTATAAATTTCCAATCATATCAGCATTAATTCCCTGAAATGGAATTTTGGTGCATCTTTAAATAACAGAGTATGTTGGCTTAATTTGATAATACCCGAAAACTTGTTAGTAACTTTTTATGTCATCACCGTTGAATGAACGCTGCTCTGTTTTGATCGAGATGAATCTAAGATTGCAAATGTGTACAGGGAGTGACAAAATTTATTGTTTCACCCCTTTATTCTAATTAAATGAAAATTTTAATGATATTTGATATGCAAATATGGATCGATCTCGTTAGTACCCCGAAAACTTGTTAGACCATCATATAAGCAAAAAAAATTTCCTCACAGCCATTTTTTTTAGATTATGGACGATGCTAACCGTGGTCGATAAGACTTGCGATCGATTTTTTTCTTATATTTTCTAAAAGATTAATTTGCATATAGCGTACAAAAATATTTATTTTCGGAAGCAAATAAAAGGAATGAGATTCAACTTAACATTGTAGAAATTCTATATACCGATTGATAGAGACATCGACGGGCAGAAAATAAACTCCACCATTTGCACACGAAGAAATTCACTAAAATTCTTTATGGATAAATGGAAAGTATTTTCATTACAAACATAATTGAAACTCATATTGAAACTATATTAAATATTCTTACCTTTATCATAAAATGGGTGTCATCTGCGAAAGTAATGCGAATCAATGACGTTATCACTTTTTGTTTGCACTGTTTGTTGTTCTTTTCAAAATGGCGGATTATGCAACGCGTTATTTTCGGTTTTCAAATTTAAATGAGGGAAAGTTAAAATCAGTTACAAAACATAATATGGGTTTCGAAATAAGTAAATCAAGTGGGTTTTCCAAATTAAAATATAAAATATCAGTAAAAATTATTGAACTACGAAGAAATTAAAGTAAACTTTTCGGCACTACATTTCCTCGTAGGATTGTCCTACAACCTTACATCAACTTTTATTTGGGGCGCGGTTAATTCGAACGAAACCAATTCGTAACCTTTTTTGATGTTCCACGCTTATGTCGTCCTGATTAATTAAGTAAGGATTATCAAGCAGTTCTGCAATAAACCAAGCAAGCAACCGCATTCTTTTTGTTCTTTTATCATAGAGAACTTACTTGCAATGTATACATTTAACAGGTAGTAAAGTTAATTGCTGTAACAGTAAAAAAAGAAAAGATTTTGGTTTTATGCAGAACGAATCATTACAAAATGGCCGTAAAAGATTTTTGCTTTGAAAGCTCATTTTCACCATTTCATTTCGCTACGGAATATATATTCTTTGGAAGAGTGATTTTATATACTGCTATGAAAACTGCTAAGGCAATGGACTTATTAATTTAAAAATGTGAAGACATTATGGACTGTTAGACGAAGGTAACTGCTGTCGAGAACTGCTACAGATATCCAGAAAATCAGACTGGACTGCTAAGGTTAAAGATTAAGCAGTTCTTTAACAGTTCTTAGCAGTTCATAAACAGTTTTGTTTTGCTTTAAGCAGTTAATGAAAACGTGTTTAAAATTGGACTGCTAAGAACTGCTTAAAAACTGCCAAAAAAATTAGAAAACTGCTTATGGACGGCTAATGAACTGCCTAAATAGGCAGTTTAGTTTGACTAGGGAATTAGTGTAAATAGCTCAGGAATACCAACATGGCGAGAACTGAATACTTGATACTGACCAACTCTCAAGTCAATAAAAGGAATCCTCAAGTATTGAGTTCTCGCCATATTGGTATTCTCCGCGGATAATTGGGAAACTGTTGCATCATAACCCTCATGCGTTAAAGTGTGTAACATAGTAATATAAGGGTTATAGTAGGATGAAATGATAGCTTTGTTTTGTAATGACACTTCAGTGGCTGAAAATAATGCCTGTAAAAATAAATTGACAGGTCCCACTTTATCACTGGTAATATCACTGTCATCTGGATTTGTCAGTTTGAGTTTAACGCACAATTGTGTTCCTTTTAAATCAAGATAATCCATTGAATTCTGTCCACTAATTTGAAACTCGATAGGTGTATCATCTGACACTTGAGATAATGGTCGAATCTCTTGAAAATACACATCGTTGACAGCTACCTGTGTAGGCGGTAAATCAAATAATAATAACTCGTTTGGTACGCCTTCAGAAAACCCGTCTTGTGCGAAGTATGACATCTTTCGTTACTAAATATGTCCCAGGTTGTGATAGGTTTCCTTTTCTTAGCTGATTTTGGTTTCTTTTTTGTTTGATTTTTTCTCTATTTGACGTAATTTTACAGAGAAACAATCAACAATAAACAAAATTGCCCATTTAATCTTTGTATAGGGTTTTCACTCCCAAAATTGGCCATATACCCCCAAAATTGTAGGGACTTTTTGGTTGAAAGGACACAAAGTTAAGGAAAATTGCTATTGTACCCCCTTGGAGGACACCCTATAATAACATGAACACTTTCCGTGTGGTAGTGTTTCTTGTTCTCATTTGGATCATCTTATATTTTACAAATCAATCTCTTCTGTGATTTTAATCACAGAACATCAATGCAACTGTTGTTTATAGATTTTGTCTCTATATGTGCACCATACTCATGGCAGTAGACTCATGGCAGACTCATTTTCATTTCAATGCCGAGAACTCCTGACGCCATTTTGGATTTTTTTTACTGTTGTTAGATTTTGACAGTTATCTTTTTAAATTTGTTTTTAATTACCATTGAAAATTTATTACATTTGAAAGGAAGATATTGATGCATTTGATGATATATTTAATATAAAAATGAGGGATCGTTTTGTTCATTTTTCTTGCAATAACTTCTTAGGCTGTTGAGAACTGGATACTCCAGGAAATATTGATAAAATGTTTTGTTGTTGTTATTGTTTGTTGTTGTTGTTTTTGTCTTTAGAACTAAAACGATTTGTTGTTGCTTAAATTAATTTAGTCAATTTAGAATTATCCAGAAAGCATGAACGATTGTTAAAAGACATAGAACACACTGACAGAATTCACAAAACCATGGAATCCCAGTGAATATAACCAGGAAGTTAAAAAGGAAAAAAAATATCACAAGATACGCGGATTCGCAAAATTATTTTGGCTTACATGGCAGAAATTTAAGCCGAATAACGATACCTTTAAAAATGCTTGCCTTTGGCTTCGGATAGATTAGGAGAATTGGAGGAAGACGCAAACTTCTGCCCCGCTTCTGAGGACGTGCAAATCATGTAAGTAATCAACTGCGCATGCCCATCTGTACAGTATATGTCACGTACTGTACCCGTTAATATATAAATAGACATACCTGTTCGAAACCGGTATAGCCGGTTTAACCGGAATAAAAACCAAACAAAGTATAGTTTGACAGGTCGGATCTAGAATTTTTCCGCTGGGGGGGGGGGGGGGGGGGGGGGGCAAAATTTGAATGTGATGTGGGTGCTAGGGGGGTCCGGGGGCATGCTCCTCCGGAAAAAATGTTTTTTTTTTAACTTGAAAACTTGGATCTAATGCCTAGGTCCCACTGGAGCGTTGTGGAATTTCTCCCGATGGCATCAGATGTTTGAGCCAAAAAGACGGAGCAGTCCCATGAGAAGCTTCGGGACTGGTCCTTTAAAACGTTCACTGATGTTTCGGCTATGGTACAATGGCCTTATATTATCGAGGATGGTTCCCGATGCCCGGCAATTTCTCCGATGATTGGGAAAGGTGCCTACCGAATTCGGGCTTCACCGTATTTGAAACATCATAGGGGTAATATCCACGTAGATTAGGGAATGTATCGTTGTATCGAACCACCCTAGGTGGCTCGGGGAAGATAGTTAAGATTGTGAGAATTTGGTGATGAAATTAAGAGCCTAAATCAAGGGTAGACTTTTGGGGGTTTATGAGGATGCCCCCAGCTTTTTTGACCGTCCCAGTCTAAGGATGACCAAAAAGGCAACAAATTTTAGAGTGCGCTTGCCGAAATTTTTGCGAATATTCTGAGATTCTACTACAAGATCTGGAATGTGTCACAGAAAGTTCGCCGAACCTTCGAGACATCACCGAAGCCTAGGGGATTCCTCGGAGGAAAAAAAAAATCGCGGAAGCTCCGTAAATTCTTCCCAGGAGCTTCCGGGAATCTATGCGTATATTTCCCCGGCCTGTTTTCCCCGATAAAACTTCGAGAACATATAAGGAAAGTTTTCAATGTAAGCAATGAAGTTCTCCCGAGGCCTCCCAATGACTCCACGTAGCTAGCGACGCTTTCGAGGGACACAGGGGAACCTCTTCCCGACGCCTTCCGAAGCTCATCAATGTCCATCGGGAGTACATCCTCGAGGCATACAGTGGCAAATTGTCAAGTGGGACTGAGCCTTGAGCGATATTATTTTATATTTTACCTTCGCAAAGCCATGTTATTGAATAACTACTTTGCAATAGTTTTTTTTTTTACTACAGTTCTATTTTAAAAAAACAACAACAATAAAAATCATATTTTGTAAAATATGTGGAAAGGAATACCGGGTATATGCTGTATTAGGTTCGAACTTGCTAATCTTGATTGACTACTTGTCGATCTGGAAGCAGCCTTTACACACAGACTTCCTAGATAAATAAATTAAAAAAAAAAAAAAAAAATCAGGCGCACGCTTTAGTGTCGAGCGGTTGCAGAAGGTTTGGACCCTTTCTGCGTGTCGATTTTTTGTACAGTTTCTTTTCTAAATGTTAAATCATTGACAAAATAAAACAAGAGGCCCATAGGGCCTCAAATTGCTCACCTGAGTACCACTGCTCTATATGCAACCTAGTATACATGTATCATACTGATATACATGTTTCTCAGGAACTTGACAGTTTTTCTTACCCATTTTAGCAATAGTATGGAGAAAAACAGTGATCATGAGATTTCAGTGTGGTACTGCTGATTGAAAATGGACAAAAAGAGAGATGGTCCTTAACCTTTTCCCTCATAAAAACTCATTTTGACGCCCTTTATAGGTACCACATAAATCCTGATCTGCAGAAAGCCCCACTTAAACCTTTCCAAATTTAATTGTAAAATCCTCATCCCCAGACCACTAAGGAGCAGCAAACAGCATAAAACCTGATCAGCCTGCGAGTAACAGTTGGACTTGCAGGCTGATTAGGTTTTATGCTACTCACATAGGTATTTTATAGATCTCTATGAGGAAAAGGGTTAATTATTATGAAATAAGTTGCAATTTATTACAAAGTGTTTTTAATCATTCGTTTGTGGTTTTTAAGAGGTGTTTGGTAATCCCTGTGTACTGGAACACTGACATGAACCAAAGTTAAGGCAGACAATCTGCATATTCACCCCCCCCCCCCACAATCACTTTAATGATGATGTTGATGCTGCTGCTGATTTAGGATAGTATGAATAACCCTTATATCTCTATCAGGTGGCTTTGTGTAAAACTAGCCTAGTATCTCATATACATAGTAGCAGGTAATGTAGTTTTGCACTAACTCAGTGGGGCAACACAGTCCAGAAAATGTGACCTCTGCCAGAAGGTCAGACTAAGCTATAGGAATGGTATTTGTGGTAATGTTATCTTCTCCACCTCTGCATATGTAGTGGAATCACCCAAATGACCAATCAGACTAATGGACTATCTCATCTAAGGGTACAATTTATTTTTTTGTTTCTAGCTGGTTTTCTCTCTCTCTCTCTGTTAGACTTCTCTCTCTTTAATAAGTGGCCTTGTAATTTAATGTAACTTTTTTGCATTTTATTAAGCTACCTGGCGGCCATGTTTATTACAGATCGGAAAATTTTTAGCAACTTTGGTAGAGGTTGACCCAAGGAACATCTGTACCAATTTATTTTAAAATCTGGCCAGTAGTTTTGAAGAAGATGATTTTTAAAGTTTACATATTTTTTTTCTTTTTGTTGCCATGGCAACAAGAGTTCTACATGGATCAAGTTTATTTTAGCAACTTTTGTGAAGGTTGACCCAAGGATCATCCCTGCCAAGTTTAATCAAATTCTGTCCAGTGGTTTCAGAGGAAATGTTGTTTAAAGGTTTCTCTATATACATATAAGGGAAATAAGCCCCGCCCCTGGCGGCCATGTTTTTTACGGATCGGAAAAATTTTAGCAACTTTGGTAGAGGTTGACCCAAGGAACATCTGTACCAATTTATTTTAAAATCTGGCCAGTAGTTTTGAAGAAGATGATTTTTAAAGTTTTCAAATTATTTTTCTTTTTGTTGCCATGGCAACCAGAGTTCTACATGGACCAAGTTTATTTTAGCAACTTTTGTGAAGGTTGACCCAAGGATCATCCCTGCCAAGTTTAATCAAATTCTGTCCAGTGGTTTCAGAGGAGATGTTGTTTAAAGGTTTCTCTATATACATATAAGGCAAATAAGCCCCGCCCCTGGCGGCCATGTTTTTTTACGGATTGGAATAATTTTAGCAACTTTGGTAGAGGTTGACCCAAGGGACATCTGTACCAATTTATTTTAAAATCTGGCCAGTAGTTTTGAAGAAGATGATTTTTAAAGTTTTTTTATTCTTTTTGTTGCCACAGCAACCAGAGTTCTACATGGATCAAGTTTATTTTAGCAACTTTTGTGAAGGTTGACCCAAGGATCATCCCTGCCAAGTTTAATCAAATTCTGTCCAGTGGTTTCAGAGGAAATGTTTATTAAAGTTTTCCCTATAACCATAAAAGGCAAATAAGTCCCGCCCGTGGCGGCCATGTTTTTTACGGATTGGAATAATTTTAGCAACTTTGGTAGAGGTTGACCCAAGGAACATCTGTACCAAATTATTTTAAAATCTGGCCAGTAGTTTTGAAGAAGATGACTTTTAAAGTTTTCATTTTTTTTTGTTGTTGCCATGGCAACCAGAGTTCTTCATGGATCAAGTTTATTTTAGCAACTTTTGTGAAGGTTGACCCAAGGATCATCCCTGCCAAGTTTAATCAAATTCTGTCCAGTGGTTTCAGAGGAGATGTTGTTTAAAGGTTTCTCTATATACATATAAGGCAAATAAGCCCCGCCCCTGGCGGCCATGTTTTTTTACGGATCGGAATATTTTTAGCACCTTTGGTAGAGGTTGACCCAAGGAACATCTGTACCGAATTATTTTAAAATCTGGCCAGCAGTTTTGAAGGAGATGATTTTTAAAGTTTTCAAATTATTTTTCTTTTTGTAGCCATGGCAACCAGAGATCTTCATGGATCAATTAACTTTATTTTAGCAACTTTTGTAGAGCCTTACCCAAGGAACATTCCTGCCAAGTTTCATTAAATTCTGTCCAGCGGTTTCAGAGGAGATGTCGTTTAAAGCAAATTGTTGACGACGGACGACGCATGACGACGGACGAAGGGCGATCACAAAAGCTCACCTTGAGCACTTTGTGCTCAGGTGAGCTGAAAATGGAAATAGTAAGGTGGTTTACGAAAACCAAGACATGGTTCAAGAAAGATTAAAACTTGACTATCATTTTAATTAATATATAAACAGTTACATCAGTATACATATCAATTATAAAGAAAGCATTGTTATTTAATTTCTTTTTTCAAAGTTGATGCATCCTCACTTGCCATGATTCGCTTAAGGAAATTAGCTAAGTAATTCCAAATGAGTATCGTGGAGTATCCAGTTCTCGCCAGCTTAGCAACACTCAGTATTAAACAACTATTTATCTTATGCATTAAATGGCTTTTTCTTTAACTTTATTGTGAAAGAATTAGGAATTACAAGCATTTATTTATTTCTAATGACCGAAACCATTATAGTTTGGATGTTAAAAAGAAAGAAAACAAAAAAGAAAAACAACATTTTAAAATTCATTGAAATATGTGCTATCGCGATGTAATACATAAGTGACCCATTTCTGTAACCCATAACATCAATTACTGCGTTAGCATAAATATGTCTTGTTGTAATATAAATTATTTGTAATTATATTTTTTCTTCATAGGCAACTATAAACCAGTACTCTTTAATTTAAACAAATCAAGTGATTGCATTAGATTAAGAAGCTATGGTATTTCCGCATTTGTCTGTAAATAAGAAATATAAATAAACGGATCTGATGCACTATTTCTACTATATCAACTATTCTCTATCGATCATTCAACTCAACTTTCAACATTATTCAGGCAAACCGGCAACACACATTGCCATTCTCCAACATAGATATACAACGTGAATATGAACACTGTCTTCAGGCCCTCGTTCCTTGACCCAGATAACCCAACCATCACAATCATGTGCCCCCCAGAAAGAACAACTTTTTCGCCAAGAAAAAGCTCGAATGGACACCTAACCACTTTGTGCTACTGGCAAAAACAAGAATACCACCTGAGACTATTGAGTTAGAAGCGCTAGACGAAGATTCATTATTTGGCTCCCCTAACAGCGTCCGTGACGTTGAAGCGATAGAAGTCGACAGTGATGACGATATCCTATCACCATGTGAAACAAGTTCAGCATCAGAAAAATCAACCATAGAACCTACAAAAACCGTACATGACGTACAGGAAGTCTGTATCCAGCATTGGAGAGGCAGATATCAAAATGGGATTCCAACCAGATCTCTCGACCATTGTAGAAGAACATGACAATGAAAGCAACATGGACGACGAAACCGCCATTATGGACCAACCATTTACGCCAGGACCACTCTCCAAAGTTATGGACCTCAATGCGACGCTGGATGTCTACAAAGGTCCGCACAGCGTGTTGAGAGAAATACCACAAGGTCAGAAAGACGGCATGTATTTCTTCCTGGATAACAGCAGCAACATCGCCAGAAGACGGGAAGACAAGCCGTCAGAATTTTGGGATGACTTTGGTGTATGGATTGGTGGTGCTTCACCTTGCTGTAATTACATACAGTGTGACGGAAACCTTGTTTCAGTCATTAAAAGACAGGGACTCTACTGTGCTGTTAAACAGGTTAACAATAAACGAGTCCCACTCGACCCACAACCTGAAGAAAGTAAAGTAATTTCAGTCCATCAATTTTACCAACAGCTGAAAGCTTCTCCGCCTGGTCCAAACCAATTCAAAAGACGAGTTACGTGAATCGAAAATTCCTCTTTTGTCATGCCCGAAATTTCAAATGCGATTGCCATAATTGAGTATATTGGAACGTTTCCGGGCAGAGATTACCACGGCTCAGTCAGAGATGTGACAAGTAATACTAAGTACATTCGTACAAAACCGTCCGTCCGAAATGAGCTAAAAGCTCAGCTTAAAAGCAGATCGGTGAAAGAAGTGGAGAGAGAAATAAACCAAGCCAACACTGATGACTACAAAAAACAGAAGAATGAGAAACAGCTAAGGAACATTAAGCACCAAATCACCAAATCCAATAAATCAACTGTTGGTGCAGATCATCTGCGTAGAAGAAATGACAAAACCCACAAATTCGTCAGAAGTGTGAAACATATGAGCAGTATACAACATCCAGTTGTTACTCTCTTCACGGATCAACAGATAAGAGACATAAAGCGATTCTGCTTGTACTAGGTATGGACAACCTAGGAGAATTTCACGTCACCCCCACTGTCTACAAGGACACTTCAGTTGTCAGGAGAAGAAAAACAACAACCACCCGATCTGTTTTGGACCGACTTTTATTCACCAAAGTTCAATGATAAAAGCGTACTCATCGTTTCTACATGACATTGCAGACAACTTGACAGACAACGAGCTTAGTAACCTGACAGTTGGCAGTGACAAGGAAATGTCATTTAAAAGTGCTATCAGATGATGCCTTCCAGGCTGCACACATGTCCTCTGCACTCACCACTTAAAGGAAAATACGGTCAGACATATGGAAAATGTTGTGGAATATCCAAATAGGAGAGGGATGAAATTCTGTCACTAATTTATGGACATGAAGGTTTTCTTCAGCCAACCGACACGGATACCTTTAACATGAGATTGGGGAGACTACGCGCCAAGATATCACAAAAGGACAACTTAGTCGGCAAAAAGAAATTCTTAAATTATTTTGACAATAAGCTTATGCCCTTACTTAGTGATCACATGATTGGTCCAGCGAAGAGTGGAAAAATCAACACAACATGGACAAACAACAATGTGAAAGCGCCAACCATATCCTGAAAAATGCAGTTCAGTGGAAAATGGTCGACCTTCCAAAGTTCATCAACACACCTTACGGTATTGTGAATGGAGAGCAAGAAGAACGGTGTAGAGCCATACGTGACATGGGGAATTACCGTTTAGCTGACAACTTCCGATGTCACCTCGTCGACATCGACTACTGGACTCAAGGATCTGAGGATATTCTTGTGTGATAAAGGAAAACATATTACATTGTAGTGTCTTCAGACGACAATCGAACACAAATGAAAACCCCCACGGCAGGACGAAATCCTCATCAAGTTAAAAGGAAACGGGCAGAGAGGTCTAGGACTCCCGTATCAAAAAGACGCCTATGAAATGTTACACTTTTTTAGGATTCAATTTTCGGGATGCAATAAATTACTTTTCTTTTTTTTTTTATTACTTTAACTTATATGCTTCTTTTCCAAATTTTAAGGAATGTATAGCTGTTCATAAGTGTCTTTATCCTTTATCCTACCTTTTATCTTTCTTTTTTTATTTTATTTACTTTTTTTACTATCAGTGAGATGTGTGTCCAATTTTTGGCATTTACCGGTAGTCTTAAGTTATTATAATGCACCATGTCCAAGGTTTGTTTATATTTAAGTATCGATATGGTAGATATATGCAAATGTCTTAAGCGCCTTTTCTCATTGTTGGGAGGTTATATAATTATAGCTGGTAATGTGTTTTTGATATTCTCATTTATCATGATAATTTACTTTATTTGTCCATTAGAAAATGTCCAGCAAAATAAAAAAAAAAAAACATATTGTATCTCTAGTCACTTCATGTTTACAGATTTATTTAAACATACATTATAATTTCTATGTACATTTACATTTCGTCCTTTTTTAAAATATTTAGTTTGCTTATATTGGAAAAATAAATGTGATAATTTACATGATTCATTGGTACAATTGAATGCTTTAACAAGAATTATATATTTGCATGTATAAAAATTTCAATCAGATTTCTAGCTTTTAGATATTGACAATATTTTATAAATTTATTAAAATAATATATTTCTATGATATAATTATGTTTATATGTATTGATAAATAAATTTTATGGTAATATTTTTATTTGGGTACCGGCACTTTTCTAGCCGACCCGCGGGTATTTTTTTCAGCCCTTATACTAAAAGAAAATTAATTGTAACAAAAAAACATTCAAAAGTTTGTACAACTTTACACATACAGACACACACACATCGATACCAAGCCCAGATTCACCGTGGGTGTGTGTGGGGGGGTCTTACCCAACATGTTTTCTGATTACATGATGCTTGTGCTGTCTAAAGGATATCCCCATTGAGGCCACCATACTGAACCAACCACCCGCATAACAACTTTACCAGCCTCACTCCTGGCGTGCGTTCAGTATGACAAACCGTATGCAACCGTACGCTTACAATCAGCTATGAAACTATCTCAGTGTCATAAACCATGATTTTGCCATAAACCCATGAACAGCATAAGGAGCACGTGAACAGCATGTCATATGGCTCTAAGACAACTCCATAGATGAATGCAAGTGACCGGTTGCATACAGTGTCATACTGAACGCACACCTGTTGTCTTATGCCCCCCTGCTGGCGATGATCAGCAGTCATCAATGAGTGCGTGATAAGCATGATTACTGCATATGCAAACTGAATGACACGTTCACTGATTAACGGATACCTATGGTACCACCAGATTTACTTGAGTAACAAACCTGACCCGCCCAGGGATCGAACCCAGTCCGCCGGCGTGGAAGTCCAATGCTTTAACCACTGAGCCAAAGAGTTGACTCCCTGACGCAGTTACCAGAGATTGCATTTATACCTGTGATGACACATCACTTTCCACCCCGAAAAGTCTCGATTTGAAGATTTTGCCTGGGAAACATGTGGGTAAGGCAACTCCAGTCTGGCAGTTGACATTATCCCCCAACACTGGCCATCAAATGTAACAAACCCAACCCGGACCGGTATCGAACCTTGTCTGCCTGCGTGCGAGTCCAATGCTCTAACCAATGAGCCAAAGAGTCGACTCCCTAATGCAGTAGTCAGAGATAGTAGTTATACCTGTGACGACGCATTGTCACATTTGTTTTTAGCCGAGTGATCTACTAATGGAAGAAAACTAGGCAATTACCGAAACTTTGTGCTAGTTAAAACTATTCTAAACTGGTACAGTTTAAGATTTAGCATAAAAAATAGATAAATATGAAAATAAGCCACAAAAACAACAATTAAGTTGAACATGAAAATGTAATGGGCATTTTCAATAGAGCCCAAAGAATTAAAAAAAATAAATAAATCACTGAGGTTAGGTATGTATGACCTATGTGACCAGTATCAAAATATACCAGGGGATCATGCCTGCCACCCAATGGCTACATTCTGATTGTGTATATGTATGTGACCAGTATCAAGTCACGCCTGTCACCCTTAATATATTCATAAACTTTCAAGCCAATACCATGAATGGTCATTGAAATATAAGCTGGATAGTGGCTTGCATGCAAAAAAGGGTCACTCTGACCAGATGTCATCACCCGCCCGGACATGCATCAATTTAATGGACAGATTTTTTTTGCAAAAAAAAAAACATCCAAAAGGGCATGAGCTGAGGTATAAGAATACCTTATTATTACATTAATACCATGATTATCAATATCCATTTGCTGAGGTATTGGTATCATACTTTGGTATTTAATAATTACCATGATTATAAATGTGCATGAACTGAGGTACTGTACTGGTATCATACCTTGGTATTTAATTATAACCATGATTATAAAAGTACATGCACTGAGGTATTGGTATCATACCTTGGTATTTAATTATTACCATGATTATAAAAGTGCATACATTGAGGTATTGGTATCATACCTTGGTATTGAATTATTACCACGATCATAAAAGGGCATGCACTGAGGTATTTTTATCATACCTTAGTATAACCATGATTTTAATAGTGCACACACTGAGGTATTGGTAACATACCTTGGTATTTAATCATTACCATGATTATAAAAGTGCATGCACTGAGGTATTTGTATTATGCTGGAGTATAATTTTAAAACTGCACATAAGCTAAGGTATTGGTATCATACCTTGATATCATATGATCATCATTATATGCATTGAAATATTGGTTCCAAACCAATGTGTTGAAATAACATCAATAATAGAGACAATTGTGCATCCATGAAATATTAATTTGTGTGTAATATTTGAGCTATGTTTTGAAACCATTCATTGTTTGAACTAATAACTTTCATTCCTTTTTTTTTTTATATCATTGTCTATGCAGACAGTACCTTAATACACAGATAAAACATTGAGAACTTCTAAAAGTTGACTATTTCAGTTTATCAGAAAATATACGATGAATTTATATGTCGTGATTTTAAAAACAAGAGCTGTCAGAGGACAGCACGCTCGACTATTCAAAATGCTTGTTGGTGCTTGTTGGTAAATCAAATGAAATCTACTTCAATTCTTGCCCTTCACATACCCTGTACATAATAATAGTCAAAAATGATATACCTTGATAGTCTGATACCCCTTAATAGTTTTATGATGTCTAAAATCAATCCCATCCCTAGTTACTGAGACATAAGCACAATAAAACTGTGCATGCAAAACTTTAACCAAAAATCCAAGTTAGAAAAGGACCATAATTTGCATAAAATTCAGTACAAAAGTTATCCTCCTTAGTTTTCTGATGCCCCTGAAAGCACTCCTTAACTTTCTAGTCAATTCCACAAGCAATTTCTGAGATAAAAGCTGGATAGTAGCTTGAATGCAAAAATTAAATCAAAATTCTAAGTTAAAAGGGGGTCATAATTTTTAATATATTCCATCAAGTGTTATCTTCCTTTATAGTATGATACCCCTAAACAAATTAAAGATGTTTCAAATCAATCCCATGCCTGGACTCTGAGATATAAGCATGAAAGTACCTTGCATGCAAAACTTTAACCAAAATTTCTAAGGTAAAAAAGGGGCCATAACTTTAATATATTCCATCAAGTTTTTCCTTATAGTATGATACCCTAAACAATTAAAGATGTTTCAAATCAATCATGCCTGGATCTGAGATATTAGCATGAAAGTATTTGCATGCAAAACTTTAACCAAAATTTCTAACTTAAAAAGGGCCATAACTTGTAATATATTCCATCAAGAGTTATCTACCATGAAAGTATGTACCCCTAAACATTTAAAACCTGAGAGTATCTTACATGCAAAACTTTAACCAAAATTTCTAAGTTAAAAAGGGGCCATAATTCATATTAAATTCAGTCAAGAGTTATCTACCTTGGTTGTCTGATGCCCCTGAACATATTTATAAACTTTCAAGTCAATACCATAAATGGTTATTGAGATATAAGGTTGATAGTAACTTGCACGCAAAACTTTAACCAAAAGCTGCAACGCCAACGCCGACGCCGACGCCAGGGCGACTACAATAGCTCTCATATTCTTCGAATAGTCAAGCTAAAAACAACTCACTCCAATCTCAGTCATTTCATTTGGTGTCAATATATCAACTTTCCAATGAATTGCACAAATATAGAATAATTAACCTTGATAAAAAAAACTCTGATGATCCCGACTTTGGCAAGCCTCATTAAGATCTCGACTGCCGCTTGCTGCACCTTCTTTCTGAGGGGCCAATTAAGGAGTTCATGTGTTAGATGAAATTGGTGAAGTCAGGTTAAAGATGTGTTCAAATCTGGGCAAATTGTTGCAGTCAAATTTTCTGGCTAATATTTGGGTGAAAAAATCTGCAGCCTGACTGGGACTCGAACCTAGGGCATTTCACTTACACAGTGACTGCTCTACTGACTAAGCTACCTGGCTGCTTAATATAATTCTTCCTTGCTGTGACTTATCGATAACATGACACACTCACCCATTAGATTGGAAATTCATTTCTGAATGAACTTGAAATTGGGGCCTTTTGCCTACAGGGCGACTGCTCTACCGACTGAGCTACATTGCCGCTTACATATACAGTGTAACCTCTGAAATCTGGACTCTCTAAAATCTGGAAACTTCTGAAATCCGGACAATTTTCTTGGTCCCGAAATTTCCCCTTTTGTTTATATGTAAATAATACTCCTGAATTCCGGAACCTCTAAATTCTGAATTCCGTACAAATATTTCGTATATATAGGGTTACATCAACGCTATTTTACCTCTGAAATCCAGACAGTGCAACTAGCTTGACAGGTAAACAGACTGGAAATCGTAAGCCCTACGGCAATTTTTCCCCTCATTTTCTCCCCGATTGTCTATTAATCAGCAGTGATCATTATTTTGAAATGTGTTAGAATCACAGTCTGTCTATTATTTTGACACACGTAAGAATCACAACATGTTTGCGCCTCCATGTTTGCACTGGTGAATACCTAGGCAATTAGACAGTGATATGTTGTAAATTATTAAAGTGGTGATAAGTGGATTAATTGGTATTTTTTGCAACAAACATCTTTAACAGTTTAAGTGAAATTGCGGTATCGTTAGAAGCGTAATTAATTAGGCTACAATGTCTTCATTTACTTCTTTTTTGAGAGTGAAAACAAAGTTTAGAGAAAGAAGGTAAAAAAAGATAAATAATGCTCAGTATCAACATTAACATAACCCCTTTTGACATAAAAATGGCAACAAGAGAAAGAGAGAGGGAAATAAAAGGCAAGTAGGGAGAGAGAAAGAGAAGTAAGATGCATGTAGTTGATTATGGGAATTCACATTAACATAACCGTTTTGCAAACAAAATATACATACATAATATATATATATGGTAAAGCTTCAGCGAATTTGATGATAATTACATTTAGCAAACAATAAACAGTTTGTTACAAACACTGTTATACATATAAACAATAATGAAACTATTCACAAGCATTAAGAACCATCAGTACATATGTACTGGTCCAATTCATTAATTCCAGACTTCTGAATTCCAGAAACATTCAAAATCCAAACTTTTTTTGCCGGTCCCACAGGCGTTCGGATTTCGGAGGTTACACTGTACTTCTCCCCTATTGTGAGTTATCGGTACTGTGACATAAGGGGACTGATATTTAGGGCACACATGTTCAGCACATTCACTATGATACCCCCTCTCCCCATCACAACAACTCCAATAAAACATTTGTGGTGGTTCCTAAAAAATTCTGGTGATTCAATATATCCAAGCATTCTGAAAGTATTGCTCAGGCAATACTAAGTCCCCTTATGGCACATAGAAAACTAAGAACTCCCGTCCCTCTTTATGTTGCAAACAAGTCAATTATTTGATGAATACTTTTTATGAAAGTGAAAAGTCAAAATGTCCGGAAAACTACTATTTTAAATTAAGTCCAAGGCTGGTGAATTCGTCAAAAATCAGTGAACCAGAACAAAACTTGAACTTGATCTGTAACTCATGGTGGTAGACTCACATACCAAATATTAGATCAATATCTGCAAGTGTTTAGAAAAAAGTCTGGAAAACATGTGGGCGACTGATGGACGGAATACAAACCCATCTGCGATATGGTAGGGGATCAATAACTAGACCTATCCACAAAGTGATTAATACCCCCACTACAGTGGCAGATTCAAGGGGGGGGGGGGGTGTGTGTGCACCCAACGCGTGCCCCCTCTAAAATTCCCTGATCGTACATAAATGTAGATAAGCAACACCCACAAAAACTCACAAGAATGCACTGTTTTACAGCTTTAAAATAAAAAGAATGGCATGGGAATTCCCCCGGATTCCAAGTCAAACAAGAACTACACCCTTATTGCAGCTTGGGAAAAGTAGCAAGCCACTTGCATTGTCACTGCCTTATTTTTTTTTTAATATTGCGCCCCCCCCCCCCCCCCCCCCCCCCCAGCCCCTTCCTAACCTGAACTCCTGGATCCAGCTCTGCACTACCATGCTATTTGTCAGTCAACAACATATTAATGATATTTACCAGCTGACATACTCATCAAAGTCTGTTGCAAAAATATGGTCCTGGCATGGAGGAAGAATGTAGCCTGTAACCATTGTCACATAAGTTTCATTTTAGAGGTAATATATAATTCTTTTATGAAATAAACATTATGAGGGTCTTTATTAAGAAGACGATGGGAGAAAAACAAGCAACTATCAATACATAATGAATAATCATCTATAAACAAGCATATTGGCATTAGTTTCCTATTGTTGACCTCTAAGTACAACCTTGACCTTTGAGCAAGAAAAGCGAAAAATTCATGGGACACTCATGCAGTCCTAATATGGTATTTTTACCAAACTATTTGGAAATCCATGTAGCAGCAATCCCTTACAGCCCAGAAAAACATATTAATTGGCACTGATTTTCTATTGTTGACCTCCAATATGATCATGACCTTTGAGCTAGCTATCTGGTTTAGCGTGACGCTCAGTCTTAATATTGTAATTTATTATATTTGTGCCAAGTCATTTGGAAATCCAGCAAGGCACTGTTGTTACAGCCTGGACAAGCATATTTGTGTTGATTTTCTACTGTTGACCTCTAAGTCTGACCTTGACATTTGAGCTAGCAATCTGTTTTCTTCACGCGAAATTCCGTCTTAATATAGTAAACATTTGTGCCATACCATTTGGAAATTCAGTAAAGTATTGTTAAGTTAGAGCCTGGACAAAACATTAAGGACGGACAGGCAAAGTGATTCCTATATTGCCGC
>CM037783.1:39752015-39802015 GCA_021229015.1 Solen grandis | reverse complement strand
CCTGTAGATTAAAATATAAAATTTCATGGGGGGGAGGGGGGGGGAGAGAGAGAGAGAGAGAAGGATTATGTCCGAGGGGGATTTTATCCTACACTCCCCGCGACAGTGGAGGTGTAATTGATATATTTTCCATTTATTGTATACCTGACGATGTACATTGTACACGTTGGAAATAAAACATTTGTATTTGTAAGGTTGACAGTGAGTGACTTTGAGTGTTTGTTGGATTCGCTAATTCCCCAGGACAAAATCTCCTCGGACATATCCACCACCCCCCCCCCCCCACCCCCCATGAAATTAGGACATAATTCCCCCCCCCCCCCCCCCCCCCCATCCACCTGAAATTAGGACAAAAAACCCCCACATGAAAGTCATGAAATTAGGACAAAAAACCCCACATGAAATTTTGAATAGGCGGACAAAACACCCTCGAGATTTTGTTAGGGCGGGTAATACCCCCTCGTTATTATCATTAGCTAGATATTACCTTTTTTCTAATACAAGATTTCTTTATTGTATATGTTTGTTACTTAAGATGATTTGTAATGGCTAACGTCATTAAGCAGACGTCATACGATGTACAGTAAGAAAACGTGTATTCAAAAGCATTTTGTACGCTGGACTACATTCATTTTGGTATTTGATTGATATGTTTGATTGTTCAACATCTATAGTCGTTCTTCGTTTCTTGCCGGATATAAGACTAACATATGAAAATAGGTTTGCCCGCTCAGTACTATGTGTCATTCAGAATTCTTACGATGAGACGGGGACCAGCGTGAAGTTACGTAATACCTCAAACCGCCATTTAATCGGCCATATTAGCTTTTAGATCACGTGCAAGTTACGAAACACGTATCCATGGCGATGACAATAATTTATTCGGGGGGGGGGGTTACACTCTTGGAATTGCAGAGAAAGACGCCATCATTTATGATTCCATTCATTCATTATAAACGTTTCGTAACAAACCTTGGGATCATGATCTTAATTTTAACACAGGAGTGTACTAACAGTCTCTCCCATTGTCTGTTTATGTACTGTACAAAAAAAATCCCGTAAAATTTCTGGCAGCTGGTTGCCAGGCCCTGTACCGTTAAATTACGGTTTGAACCGTAGTTTTCTACGTGAAAGCCCCGTATATTTACAGCACTAGGCATGGCCCCCAGCTGCCAGGACTTTTGCAATAAAATAACAGTACCCGTGGTCCTTTTCTGTTATTTGAGATACGAGTACCGAAACGGAAATCGAACAAATAAATTTAAGATGTGATCAGATTTTCATTATCAACAAAATTAGTAAAACCTCCGATCTCCGATTCGGTCCGATCCTGTCCAATTCGGTCTGTCTGTTTCGGTCCGATCCGGTCCGATTCTGTCCGATCCTTTCGAGATACCGTTCCCCAAAACTGAAAACTGCAAACTCCACACAGTGATCTCCCTTGCAAGCAAAAACAAGAGCTGTCAGAGGACAGCACGCTCGACTATTCAAAATGCTTGTTGGTAAATCAAATGAAATCTATTTCAATTCTTGCCCTTCACATACCCTGTACATAATAATAGTCAAAAATGATATACCTTGATAATCTGATACCCCTTCATATTTTTATGATGTCTAAAATCAATCCCATGCCTAGCTACTGAGACATAAGCACAATAACACTGTGCATGCAAAACTTTAACCAAAAATCCAAGTTAGAAAAGGGCCATAATTTGCATCAGTCCAAATGTTATCCTCCTGTTTTCTGATGCCCCTGAAGACACTTCTTAACTTTCTAGCCAATTTCCTAGATATAAGCTGGATAGTAGCTTTAATGCAAAAATTTAACCAAAATTCTAAGTTAAACGGGGGACATAATTTTTAATATATTCCACCAAGTGTTATCTTCCTTTATAGTATGATACCCCTAAACATATTAAAGATGTTTCAAATCAGTCCCATGCCTGGATACTGAGATATTAGCATGAGAGAACCTTGCATGCAAAACTTTAACCAAAATTTATAAGTTAAAAAAGGGGCCATAATTTGTAATATATTCCATCAAAAGTTATCTACTATGAAAGTATGATACCCCTAAACAAATTTAAGATGTTTCAAATCAATCCCATGCCTGGATACTGAGATATTAGCATGTAAGTACCTTGCATGCAAAACTTTAACCAAAATTTTTAAGTTAAAAAGGGGCCATAACTTTTAATATATTCCATCAAGAGTTATCTACCATGAAAGTATGATACCCCTAAACATATTAAAGATGTTTCAAATCAACTGCATGTCTGGATACTGAGATATAAGCATGAGAGTATCTTGCATGCAAAACTTTAACCAAAATGTCTAAGTTAAAAAGGGGCCATAATTTGAAATATATTCCATCAAGAGTTATCTACCTTGGTTGTCTGATGCCCTTAACATATTCATAAACTTTCAAGTCAATACCATGAATGGTTATTGAGATACAAACTAGACAGTAGCTTGCACGCAAAACTTTAACCAAATTTTCTATTGCATGCAAAGCTTTAACCAAAATTTCTAAGTTAAAAAGGGGCCATAATTCATATTAAATTCAGTCAAGAGTTATCTACCTTGGTTGACTGATGCCCCTGAACATATTTATAAACTTTCAAGTCAATACCATAAATGGTTATTGAGATATAAGGTTGATAGTAATTTGCACGCAAAACTTTAACCAAAAGCTGCAACGCCAACGCCGACGCCAGGGCGACTACAATAGCTCTCATATTCTTCGAATAGTCGAGCTAAAAAAAAAATGTTATGATCAGAGACTACTAAATAGTTTTCCATAGACCTAAATTATAAGGTCTACGCTTATAGCTACTTCCCTATATCTCATTGAGCATTAAGCTATCCCTGATTTGAAAGTTCCATCCAAGTGCAAATAAAGCATGACCACCGAAATCTTGAGCTACGGTAACCCCCATATTGGGACTAAATTTCCCTCCAAATGTCAAAAAATAGCAAATTCTCAATTTGTACTCACAAAATCACACAATGTCAGATAAGCTGATTATTTATGTGTTTTAGTGTTGAGAATATTCTAACTTTGAAATTAAACATTACTCACATTTTTATTGTTCCTTTCCATGGAAGGAACATCTATAGTCGTTCCTCGCTACTAAATTGCCGGATATAAGAATAGCACCTGATGAGATGTTTGCCCGCTCAGTATTATGTGTGCTTCATGATTCTTATGATGAGACGGGATCCAGTCTGAAGTCAGGTGATATTAATTATGAACGTGATATCACGTGATGTACGTCACTTATACGCCATTTTATCGACCATTTTATTCAGTCTAGCAGGTGCGCGTAGGTTTAAATTACGGCTTCGTGTTGTCCCGATTAAGAAAACACGATGTCAGCCTAAATTGAACTTAGCCCTGTTAAAGTCCTTGAATTTCTTGCTTCATTTCCTGTGCTACCATGATTTAAAGAAAAAAAAGAACTTAAGAAAGTTTTGACTTGGAGAGAAATGTTCAACCACCAATATAGTTTGTCCTTTTCGTACTCTAAAGTTATCCCTTCCATATGCAAATGCTGAAAACCGGCTTTCACTTCATACTTCATAATTTAGAAATGCCCTGGAAGGAACTTTGGTAGGCTAAAACTTGTTTTATTAATAACCAATCAGAAAATCCCATTTTGTAAACATTAGCCACGGACTTTTTTGCTTGACGAATGGGAAACCACTCTCTGCCTATTCTCACCCATACTCTCTCATTTATCTAACTGATCACTTCTAATCTGTCCTCTCACCCACAACTTGATGTACATATTGATGCATCAACATGCGTAATAGGCACTGTCACTGGTGACCAAAGTCTTGAACTTCTGCCAATGGAGCAGTGGGTTGAAAGTTCTATGCCCTACCGCAAATGCTAAAGTGGATAAAAAGGGTACAAATGGCCTCTTGCTTGGCACTCGCATACAAGGTAGTTATAGGAGACGTTGGCTCAGTGTTTGGATCTTCTGATTGTGTGGTATCGTGATACATGATACTGGAGTGTTTCAGCATTATGTGTCTGAAGAGACATCGTCTCAGAATGACTGAAATACCGTTGATTTGGGTGTTAAACCAGACAAAGTATGGGATGGGATATCAAACTCACAAAAATAATATCATTCAATAAAACCTTTATTTACAACTAGCAGTCAATCCTTTTCATTATCTATCATTAAGGAGCAGTACATTTAGAATTCATATTAAGCAACATGAACACTGGTAACACATGTGATGAAAATGCTTTTAAATAGAGCTGATTATGCACAATAATAAACTCAGTAGAAAAAGAATTTGATTTTTTTTTCGATAATAGTAAATTGAACTTGAATGGGTAATGGCATTATTTTAAGGAAATGTGTTCTACATATTATCCTCAAGTACAGAAGAGCAAAACATGTTTAAAGTATTAATGCGTATCACCAGTCCTCGTAAATATGTGCAAATTTTACATCATCACAATATCGTACACAACTCATCATCATCATCATCAACAGCCCATGATAAACGTAATAGTATTAATAAGTAAGAGAGATCATCAACATTACATACATACACATACACACAAAAACATACATGTATAAGATAGACTTATGTGCATATTTTTGTATCATCATCATAATCATCATCATTATTTCAAGTCATTATCAAAATATCATAAAATTTTGAAAATGTCAAGCTTCAAATTCACACTAACATCTTAGATTGGAAATGTAACTCTCTGTAATCAGAAAATACTGATTTAAAAGGTAATTAAAAAAAATTTTTCATTTATTAATTTATTTAATAAAATTAAAATAAAAATTTTCTTAACTTTCATATATGTACTATTTATCAGGATCATTAGGAATCTGTCCTAAACACTTCTAGATTATTTTGATATATTTTGAAATAAATGAGAGGTTAAAATTTGAAGGTCAAATTTTGTATATAACTATGAAAAGTCTCCCCCTCCCCCAACCACCACACATACACACATCTCAAGTAAACTTGTTTGTCAAATATTTACAGTAAACGTGCCACTTCCATTCTCTTTTCCTCACCATGCAAACGTACATCCCTCGGTACAGAGACCGACACAACTTCACCTTCTCCTTCATCAAGCTCAGGAATTTCGTCTTGAAATTCCTCGGCTTCATGCAGGAGAATGAGGTTGTGTAACACACAACAACTGGAAATAACAACAGGTATTTCCAACTCCAGCAGCATATCCAGGTACTTCAACCTCCGGAACTTGCATTTCAGCAGTCCAATGGCCCTCTCAACGTCAACACGTGTAGATGAGTGGCAGCTGTTGAACTTCATCTCGACAGCATCAAGGTGACCATTATCACGAAAGGGCACCAGGAGGTTCCTAGACATAGGGTATGCTGAATCCCCTAAAAGGTGAAAGTCACCAGGAAGTCTCTCCACCTTGTCGGACACCGGACTGTTCCTGTATACTCTGGCATCATGGACAGATCCTGGCCAGCCTGCATATATGTCCAGGAACCTCAAGTTGCTGTCACATATGACCTGCAGGACTGTACTGGAGCTGCCTTTCCTGTTGATGTAGGCTGACCGATGCTCTGTCTTTGGGGCTGGGATCAAAATGTGGGTCCCGTCGATGGCCCCAACAACTCCGGGCATGCCGCAACGCTGTTTGAAGCCGTCTGCTAAGACCCCCATCTCCTGTCTCGTTTCAGGAAATTGGATGTATTCTTCCATAATTCCTGCCAATGTTCGACACACTGACATAACGGTCAGATGAAGGGTACCTGAATGAAAAGCATAATCACATATAATCTGTCTGGGAGCATAAACACAACCAACCATTCATTCTTTTCTCAAGGAATTGATATCTGTAGAACTGACATATTTCTGTTATTTAAGGTAAAACAGTATTAGTTGCCTAAAATAAATATTCATTATCCAACCATCATTAGCAAAGTTACTGAAATGTTTTCATATTTAACAATAAATAAAAGCAAAGCATTTTCAATTTGTTTTTTTGTATAGTTTGGCAAACCATACTTTCAAAATCAATATTAGTGTAAAAATTCAAATCAAATTTGCCAAGTAACATCTAATAAGATTACAAATTAAAGTGATGGTTGTGTAAAATGTTTAAATAGGATTTATTAAGACAAATATATCAATAAAATATGGCATGTGAACAATAATCACTACCTATATATTTACAGTGCTGAATATAGAAATGTATATAATACAATAATACAGTTCTCTTAATACCTTTGCTTATGCCAAATCTGTCTGCTACACTCCTGTAACTCTCCTGATTTCCTAGGATCCATAGAGTTGACAGAAGTCTCTTCTCTACAGACAGGCTCCTCTCCTTCCTCATCAGAGGAGCAACAGCTGCACTAAGTTGCTAAAAAGAGAAGAACACAATCACTTAATTACAACCAATAGCAAAATTATGAAGAAAAGAAAATTATTCTTTATTCCTCTTTAAAATATTCAAATATCTGCTTTACAAGAATGTCTAGCTGAAATCAGTTCAACAAAATTATATCTGGTTTAAAAAAACATCAACACACACACTGTGTTGACTTACATGTGATTTGAAAGACCATACCTTTTGTCACCTTGTATTATATAGATAAATATATATAGTTGTATTTTGGTGACAGGTAACAAAATGGAAATGTTGGTGTATCATGGGAAACCCTGTCTAATGTTCTATCTCAAGTGATTTCGTCAATAAGTCAATAAGTTACGGTGAGACTTCGCTTAGGTTGTTCATATCTTAAGTCAGTTACACATCAAAAAATGCTTTATCAATTTTATGCAATATTAAAGTCTGTTTGACAAAAGCAAAATGCATATTATCTTATTGTTCAGATTTGCATACATGTTGAGTGTTGAAGGTGATGGTTAATATGGTATCCTATGTCCTTTTCATAGAAATGGGAATGGTGATACAATTACTAAATCTGAGCGGCCAAATTTGAGTTATCTATTCTATTTAACTTTATTTTTCAACCTTATTCAACGCTTTCTAACTACTTTAATTTACCTCAAATGTAGACCTCCTCATGCGAAAATGGGCCTTGAAGTCCATGGAGGAGTACAGGGGTACAATGCCTTCAACATAACCCTCTATTCTTGCAGATTCCTCTGTTTCTGTGGCTCTTCCAGATGCTGCAGCCACAAGACCTAGTAAAATAATAAAAAATAAAAAACCCATAGGACCATTGCGTCTGTAATCTATCGGAAGTTACAGTCCAAAAAACAAAACGTAAAGACCTCGGGCATAGAACGTGTGTGCTAAATCGATGACTGCGTATATAAACTGAGCTATATTTACGCTTGAACAAAATAAAGATGGGGGGTGGAGGTGGGAATGCCAATTTATGTCCGGTCTAGGTATCTCAAGTTTACATCCACAAATAAAAGGTTTCTGATTTAAATTGGATCAAAAACAAAACGTCCGGCACTATATAATTATGGAAATTCTTATGATATGACATAATGTGCCATATTAATGATATTTTACTGCCACTTTTCATGGGTACACTCGATGCTTCTCAATGTCCGCCATGTTTATTTTTAAAATTGTCGGTCGCTCAAAGAAAATAAATCAATAACGTATATCTACAACTGTATTAAAAGATTTGAATAGCCTATTTTTTTTGTACTATTTACCTGCTGCAAACAGAGCATTCTGCCTGCTGAATAATTGTAAAAGTCGCTCATCATCATCCATATCATCGAGCAAAATCGCTGTAATAACACTGTTGTCCACCATCTTGAAAAAGTTTCTCGCGTGACCGGTGCGTTCAATGAGCACCTCCTCGGCTAGCTTAGGTCACCGGGCGAACGTTCGCGTAACTGAACGCAAGGCTGATCTATTTAGTAGTCTCTGACCTAAACTACAATTGTAAGGGGAGGTAACTACAGCGTGGAGTTTGTGAAATGAAAACTGAACTAGTGACAGGTTAAAAATCGGAAAATATACCGGAACAAGGTCTTAATATTTCCAGTGATATTTTTTTACCGTCAGGTGAATCCGATAAATTTAATTGATTTTTGTAATAAAATGACATACCATTCTTTGTATCCGCTTTATTTTCAATCCGGAAGTGATTTAGTTACTGAGTCGAGTTAACCCTAATATCCTCCAAACTGTCCCCAATGCAGCTCCCGGTCTCCTGTCGGAGACCGGCGGATATTTGGAGACCAGGTCCCGATATTCCGGACACTTTATTCAAGGGGAAATAACTTCCAACGTGTTTTCGCGATGCGTTAATATAGGGAAATCTTTGATTAAACTTACTTATTCATCATAAAAGGTAAATTCAAAAACAGAAATAAGCTTTTGACTGAAGCAACATCAGATTCACCATTTTCATGAAATGCTGGATGTTTTTTAAACCATGTTTAGTTAACCATAGCGTTACATGAAACTGAAGGTCACGATTACAGTAGGCCTAAAAAAGGGGGTCAATGCAGTTTGCTTTGTAAATTTTGTACGTAGATTGTTATGATTCTTATGTATTCATGCAAGTCCAATAACTCCCTTTTCCCATTTGCATAGATCCGACCTGCTTATTGATTATTAACAGTATGTCCTGTCTTACGACTTCGTAAACAAAACACAAGCATGGATTGGACTGTCAAATTAAGCAGCATAATTGCCCTGCCAGTAATAACTGGTCTTTGCATAAAGTTGTCCACATCCTGCCCTGGTCTCAGAGACCCTTGTAAAACCTCTTGCTTTTGCAGACAGACAGACTTGAGCATTCAAGGTGCACTATTTCTCACATCCAGTAATCGCCCATGTACACATACTGTTTTTCTGCTGAAATTTGCGAATTATGTGGAAAATATATTATTTTCTTCTATGGTTTTTCAAAATATGCATATCGTCCATTTTTACATGTTTGCCTGACATTATGCTTACATCGTCGAAAATATAAGAATCCAGGATATACGTAGGGGTAAACTTATACCCTCTTTGTACATCTCGTTGATTATGATTGCCGCCTCATCAGACATTGAACAGAACCCTGGACCCCATAAGCCAAAGTATCCCTGCCAAGTCTGTGAAAAAGCAGTTTAATGGGGACAATGGGCAATTGCCTGTGATAACTGAACAGTGGTATACTGTTCAGTGCATGTATATGAAGACAGCTAGTTTTGATGTATTAAGAGACCATAGTAGCTTGACTTGGCAGTGCCATAGGTGTGGAATGCTAAACTTTTCTTCTGATCTTTTCAAGACCTTTATTGTGGTTCTGTCAGAGAATTCGTTCAAAGCTCTTCGTATGACTACAAGCACTGTTTATAGTCCTGAACCTCCAATATCCTCTTTATCACCTACAGCCAAGTGTACTAAGAATGTAACACCTTCATTTCGCATCAGGAAAGTTTTGAATGCCAACTTCCAAAGCATCAAAAACAAAAAAGCAGGAATTGGAAAATTAATGGACACAGTCATCCTGAAAATCATCATGGGGACAGACCTGGCTGAATCCTTCAGTTTATAGCTCGGAAATTCTCCAACCAAGTTATGATATTATTAGAAAAGACAAGACGGATATGGTGGAGTTCTTTTGCCTATCAAACAAGACCTCATTTAAGAAAAGATTGAGACAGCAGGCTCTACAGAATCTGTGTATGTCAAGATTACCCTGGACAGGAACAAAGTACTAATAGTTGGTCTACAGGCCCCCAAGTAGCGACCAAACATACATAGAGACTCTGTATTCTGAGATCGAGAGGATTGCTAAGAAGTTCAAGAATGCTGTTATGTGGATAGGTGGTCACCGTGGTGACCTCAACCTTCCTGACATTAACTGGGAGAATAATATGGTAGAAGGTTAACAGAACCTAGCCAAACTTAACAACACTTTTATTGATTTGATAAAGTCATGCAACCTCCAGCAGATGGTCACAATTAAAAGTCCACCAGGAATGACAGTACCCTAGATCTTTTCCTAACCAACTGCCCAACGCTGGTACAACGCTGCAGTTATACCGTAACCAGGCCTAGTGGACCATGATATTGTTTTCGTGGAAGTTGGTGCTTCAGCAAGGAGAACCAAACCAGCGAAGCATCTCATCCATCTGTGGAAAAAGGCAAATCACACAAGCATGAAAGCTGAATGCCTCTGTTTTCAGGAACAATTCCTCATGAAATACACAGGAAGCAGCAACATAAATACCATGTGGGAGGACATAAGGAATTAATTACTTTAAATTCTTAAGAGCTGGATCCCCTCAAAGTTTACAAGCACTAGATACAGCCAGCCCTTGATCAATAAGGAAGTGAAACAGTTAAGGCGACAGAAGAAGAAAGCTTTTACCAAAGCCAGAAAATCAAAGAAAGCTAAGGACATCAATCGATATGAACACATCAAAAGGAAATCCAGAGACATATGTAAATCAGCATACTGTTTACAATGTGTAGCCATAACAATTAGCCCAGACTCGACAACAAACCCAAAACGATTTTATAGTTACATAAAAAATAAGAAAAACGACAACCAAGGGGGTAGCCCCACTGAAAGCGAGTATTGGCATCTCATATTCAGATAGTGCCACAAAGGCCTAAAAGATCAGTTTATCTCAGTCTTCAATAAGGATGAATATGCGACAACTATTTCAAACTTGGGTACCAGCCCCCATTCTACAGTAGATGGCATCTGTCTGGATGCTGGTGATATCCTTATGATAAAACCCTGATCTTAGACCTTTTATTGAATTTTTTCGAGTGTTCTGTTAGGTGACAGTGTCTTAGCTAAATGTAATACAAAGGCTTCTAACTATAGTATGAGCTACCTAACTCAAGAAAACAACCCACATACGAAGTTTATATACAATATATACAGTCGAAACAAGCCTGGCGAACAATAACTTAAAACTAAATATCACCTCAGCTATGGGGCACAATATATAGAACTAAAGTATATACAAGTCCCATGCCAGCAAGATGGCTAGTCGTCTTCCCAGCTTATTACTGTGCTGAGCAATCCCAAAGTAATGATTTCCAAACTAATGAAAAACCCTATGATAAACCGAATGCTGGACTTTGTCCGGAGCCTTTAAACACTGTGTCTCATATACAGACCCATTATGACACCCCTGAGCTTGGCTGTTTTACAGCCCCTATCATAAAACGTCATTGTGACTATCACTTCCAAGCTTGAACTATGTCACAGCCCTCTGAGCTTCACTCCTACCAATGTCTGAGTCAGCCCCAGACCTCTATGGACAGAGTGCTCAGAGCCCTAGCTGATAGCTTGTAGGTAAGTCTACATGCACAATTTCCATGCCCGCAGAAACAAGCTTCTGAGACACTACTTCCCCAGCCACAGAAAATGCAATGCTCTCAAATGACTGGTGACTGTGCAGTATGTCTACCTATAATAATACTTTGTCTCTGGTTATATGCACAAGGTGTATATGAACCAAGCACATTGACAAACTAGCTGCTTCATACAGATAAGGCGTTCAGAAGTTGCTAGCAGCCCTCATACCACATAAAGGGACAGGACCAGATCAAGTGCCAGTGAGACTTCTGAAAGAACTTTCATCAAAATTAGCTCCTATATTCACCCTATTCTTCCAGGCTTCTCTGGACCTAGGCACCATACCAGATGATTGGAAATCAGCAAATGTAGTACTAATCTACAAGAAAGGGGATAAAAGCAAACCAGAAAATTACAGGCATGCATCAATGACATTCATATCATGCAAGATCTTAGAGTACATAGTCAGTAGCTCAATAATGAAACACTTAGATCAGTATTCCATCTTAACAGACTCATACGTCTTCAGAAAAAGAAGATTGTGCAAAACTCAACTACTCCTCACTATTCAAGATAGAGCCTCAAGTATCGACAATCAATAAAATCCAAACTGAAGTCATTGGATTTCTCAAAGTCTTTGACAAAGTCCCACACCAATGCCTACTAGCCAAGATAAAGTATTATGGAATAAGAAACAACATTCACAGGTGAATTGGCAGCTTCCTTGAAGACCATAGCCAGCAAGTGATTCTTGATGGCGTATCATCATCTAAGTCCTGAGTACAGTCAGGGGTTCCCCAAGGGAGTGTATTGGGTCCTTTACTTTTCTTCCTGTATATAAATGACCTACCTACTTACAGCTCAACATCATCAGCAGTTCGACTATTTGCCAACGACTGTATGCTCTATCGCCAAATCAAGAATGAAGAGAATGCACACTCTCTACAAGACATTGATGGCCTACAGCGGTGGGAAAAAGACTGGCTTATGAAATTTCACCCAAAAAAACCAATCATTCATAATTACAAAATCCATGGACGTATTCTTGAAGTAGTGGACTCCGCAAAGTATTTAAGCCTTAACATTCACAAATCTCTCAGCCGGAACCAACACATAGATAAGGTAGCAGAGAAAGCAAACTACACTAGGGCATTTCTTCAGCATAACATCTTTTAGTGCCCACGGTCAGCAAAACAACTTTGCTATACAACTTTAATTAGATCTTTAATGGAATATTCATCAGTTATGGGACCTGCATACTGAAGCTAATATGAGGAAATTTGAGATGGTTCAGCATATGGCAGCAAAATGGTTTTTTTAGACTTCAGATGAACCATCAGTGTAGTGCCCATGCTGCAGCAGCTCGAATGGCCTACCCTACAGTATTTTTATGCCCCCCACCAAAAATATATGGGCGTAGATGTATTGCCTTTGTCCGTATGTCCGTCCGTCCATCCCGACACTTTGTGACACACATAACTCTGAAAGTATTTGTACTACAGACATGATACTTCATGGATATATTATTCAGTACATGAACTTGCGCACCTGGGTATTTTCATCAAATCATCATCAAAGTTGACAGAGTTATGGGCCTTTGTTTTTTGAAAATTATGGATTTTTATGCTTGTGATTCACGTAACTCTGAACATGTTTGTACTACAGACTTGATACTTCATGGATATATTATTCAGGACAACAACTTGAGCACCTGGTTATTTGTGCTACAGACTTTAAACTTCATGGATGCATTACTCAGGATATGACTTGTGCCCCTGAGTGTTGCCCTTTGTTTTGGAATATGAGGTTGGTGGGGGCATCGGTGTCCTCTGGACACATTTCTAGTTCATATTGACCTACGTTTTGACCCAATTTCAAACTTTTCCAAGATTTTAAGGAAACAGACATTCCGACCAAGTGTCATGAAGATCTGGCCAAAAGTGTGGCCTCTAGAGTGTTAACAAGGTTTTTCTAAGGTTTGACCTTGTGACCTACTTTTTGACCCAACATGACCCAACTGCAGACTTCTCCAAGATTTCATGACAAGAAACATTCAGGCCAAGTTTCCTGAAGATATAGAAAAAGATGTGGCCTCTAGAGTGTTAACAAGGTTTTTCTAAGGTTTGACCTCATGACCTACTTTTTAACCCCACATGACCCAAATTCAAACTTGTCCAAGATTTCATGGAAACAAACATTCTGACCAAGTTTCATGAAGATTGGGCCAAAAATGTGGCCTCTAGAGCATTAACAAGCTTTTTCTAAGATTTGACCTCATGACCTACCTTTTTACCCAAACATGACCCAAATTCAAACTTGTCCAAGATTTTATGGAAACAAACATTCTGACCAAGTTTCATGAAGATTGAGCCAAAAAATGTGGCCTCTTGAGCGTTAACTAGCTTTTTCTTAGATTTGACCTCATGACCTACTTTTTGACCCCACATGACCCATTTTCAATCTTGGCCAAGATTTTATGGAGGCAAACATTCTGACCAAGTTTCATGAAGATTGGGCTAATAATATAGCCTCCAGTGTGTTAACAAGCCAAATTGTTGACGACACACGCCGGACGAACGTAGGGCGATCACAAAAGCTCATCTTGCATGAGCAGTTGTGCGCAGGAGAGCTAACAAAATACAGTCATAAAAATAATTTAAACTTGGATACATTTTGACCAATAGGTGGGTACGTTTTGACCAACAAGTAGGTACGTTTTGACTTGGGTACATTTTGGTAGTTGGTATGTTTTGACTGTAACTTATTCTAAGGCTCACCATAAAAATCAAGCAACTTTTTTCAAATATTATATCCAAAATGAAAAGAAAGAGTTTCAAATGGCTAAAAAAAAAGTTTTCTTTTATCATAGCTTTTTTTTTTAATTAAAAAAAGCAATTGTAAACTAATAATCTCGTGTCGCTTGTTGGTGTCCATAAATATAATCATTAATAAATTGTTTGTTTGTAGTGCTCCGACCCTGAATTCCTGGGATGGGTAGGTATTTTTTCAAATGATAAAAATATAGCCAAAAGTGCTTTTTATTTTCATATGGAATGGACATAAAAATATTTAAAAAAATTCAACTCAAAGACCGAAAAAGAAATTTGAGTAGAGGCCATTTTGATTGGTAGGTCGGAGCACTACAAACTAGCATAAATAAAAACTTTTCCCCGCTAGGAGATCTCAAAATTCATCAGTGTGGTTCTATATCCTATTTTTTCTGTATTGATAAATTTATGTTTCTATTTAAATTTATTTAAAACCTGGCAGTGCCCTGGCCCAGTGCTGGGTGTACAATTTGTCAGAAAATAAAGTGAAAAAAATAAACCTTTTTATTTGTATATGAAAATATACTACAACATAACACCAAATTTATCTCAAGAGTACATACTAATATTTGCCATCAAAACTTGAAATAATAATGATAAAATCTTTTACAGAAGGTAACTCAATTAGTTCACAAACATTGTTAGGCATAAAAAAAAATGTCTTGTTTCTGGTGTTACACACTGAAAAAATATGGGTAGGTAGGTCGACTTTTATTAGCTCACCTGAGCACAACATGCTCATGATGAGCTATTGTGATAGCTTTTTGTCTGTCGTCCAGTGTCAACAATTTTCTTTAAACAACATCTCCTCAACCACTGGGCCAAATTTGATGAAAATTGCCTATGTTTTTCCTTGCATAAAGTTCTACCAAAATTGTTCAAAAGGAAGTGAAATCTTATATCTTCAAGGTATTTGGTGTGTGGCATTGATTGTCTTCTGGACCTTTACCAAGTTTGTTCAAATCATGACCCTGAAGTTGAAATTGCACCCCCTCCCCACCTTCCTTATCTGAATTCAAGAGAATAGTTTGCATGATTAAAAAGTAATACATGTAGTCAACTGTATTCACGGGCATGGTCTATTGTTTGATTAATGTTCATTCATTGCAAGTAGTTATTTGAAAAATCATGGTAGTTTGAATTTTTCAACTGCTTTTATCTGATGAAAAACAGTTTTCAAGCTTGCAACTACATAATTGCATGAAAGGTGATAGACAACCATATTTAATTACATTGTCTTTTGCGTAATACAAATAAATATTCAAAAATTGCGATGAAAAATTGGAAAGATTATATGTATTTGCATTTAATAATTTGGTCTATCTTATGAAAAACAGTATTCACTCCACACACAACTACATAATCAAAAGGTAATTTCAACTAAATTTATCTTTTGAAGAACAGATTAAGCTGGTGACTTCTTTAATGAAGGATGATGGTCAACTGTATTTAACAAAATAATGTTTTGGATAAAAACAAATTTTGGGAATATTGTTTTTATCTACTATAATATTTGGTTAATCTTATGAAAATGCGACTGAGTAATCGAAAAGTGTATTGTATGAACAACATTGTGTATTGTATGAAAAGTGTTCAAATGTTGCAATCAAATACTTGAAAGATCATGGTTATTTGAATTCAAGTAAAAGGTCTTATGTCAGAACTGTATTCAAATACATGATCTTTTGTGTAAGACTTGATCAGTTATTGCGAATAAAAATTGGAAAGATTATATATGTTAACATTTAATAATTTTGTTTGTCACTGGAAAAAAATTATTGCAACTACATAATTGGAAGGTAAAGATCACTTGTATTCAACAACATAGTATTTTGTGTAAAAAGTATGCTAAAACATAGCGACCAGATTTTTGAAAGGTCACTGTAAACTGCTTTCAACTAGCCAGTCTAATGAAGAGGTATACTACTGTTTGAACCAAGCGACTCAAAATGGAATTGATCAGGTTTAATACTGTTCATTAAGCAGTAATCAGTGATTTTACTGATGTGACAAGTTATTCTTCTTCTTCTAGCCACTTTTGCACGCCATTATGGCAAGCAATCATGGCCCGTGGGTCAAAATTGGCCCCACCTCAGGAGTCACTTGAATTTACATAGGCTTATATAGGAAAAAAATAAAAAATAAAAAAATCTTTTAATGAAAAAGTTTTCAAGCTCGCGACTACTTAATTAAAAGATGGTGGTCAACTGTATTCAAATACATGGACAACCCTGTCCAAATACATGATCTTTTGTCTAACATGTATTCAAACATTGTGGTCTCCTGGTCAAGGCTGATAATTCAATCACAAATGCTGTTATATAATTATGTTTATTTTCAGGATGTAATCTGTCTCCAAAACCCAGTCATCATGGCCATGCTGTCAATTTTATCGAGATCTGCTCGACTGGTGCCCCATTTGAGATCAGGTGGCCACTGTGTGATCCTTGTCCCACTGCAACACCATACATACCATGTACAGAAAATGAGCAACACAGGGGAGGTTGAGAATGGCAGAGACCCTGAAAGTAAACTACCACTCTATCACACAGAAAAAGGACATCTGATTTACACTGGAAAACTTTCATCCATGGTGAAGGGCTTGAAAATATTTTCATTTAGTACAAGTCTGCTTGCCATCGGAGCACAGCCATTGATTTACTCGTGTGCTACTGAAGACCTGCTCTTCAAGGCGGGATTGCTTGGTTCACTGAGTGTTGTCCTCTTTGCTACACCTGTCATGATTCACATGATCATGAAAAAGTATGTAACTGATGTCTACTTCAATAAAGAGACAAAAAAATTCACCCTTGCATATAGGAATTTTTTTTTTCAAAGGAAAGAGATTGAATATAAACCTGGGGAAGCATCTGTTCCATTTGTTGGAGGGATGTTCGTGTCTCACACTGTTAAATGCAAGCCATTTTTTATGCAAGTAAGTGACTTTCGAAACAAGGAAATATATAAACTGATGGTTGGATATGACAAGCCAATGGACTGGGGAATTAAAGATCCCAATGTTCATCTTTTTCCATTGAAGAAGCGAAAGTTTGGTTTATGGGAAGATGAAGATGCAGTAAAAGATGGACTTAAAAAAGTTGCCAATCCTCAACAAGCAAATACCAGTATGTTTAGAGGTGAAGGGAAACAACAAACAATGAGTGGGAAAAACTAATACAGTAACTTTTTAGGTATTATCTCTTCAGAATGGTGGGAAGTAACTAAGTGAATTTTGACAAGAAAGGGTTAAAATACATAATTACAAGGGATGATCCAGAATAACGTAGACTTTTGCTCCAGGAAATTTATTTTATGTTCGATAGGGTTTAAATTTTCACCAATGTGACTTGTTTACTATGTATAGAACCACAAATCAGTTTTATGAAAATTGTTATAGGTTGCCATAGCAACTCATAAATGCAATTGCGTAGCAGCCCAGATTTAGACAATAAGTATTTTTACTTCAGTGTTAATTGCTTCATTGTTTTTACTCAAAAATATGCAGGAAGACGCCAGCGTGTGCAGAAATGTCATTTCGACGTCTGTGCCAAATTTCAACGTCATTTCCTGTTATCCTCCAGGTTATGAATTTTTGAGTAACTATTCATTGAAGAGTTTCACCAGGATCCTGAAAATTGGTGTCCTGATATATTTGTATATGATTATCAGATATACACAGAAAATTCAGATTGTTTCCCCCACATTTGAGTCCTGGACTCCTTATTATACCCCACAACGAAGTTTGGGGTGGGGGGTATTGTCCATCTCCAGACACAATTTTGTGTGCGATTCTTCTTCTACAAATTTTTGCCAATTTTGAAGAAACTTCACAGGAATCCTTCCTACTATGGAAACTTGTGCACCTGCAATTTTCATTATGATTCGTCAACTATTTTAAGATACCACTTTGAATTTTTCCCTTTGTAGAATATATAGGGAACAAATCTTATGTGTCTAACTCCTCCTTCACAATTGTTGTGATTTTCCCCAAAGATGGACAACATATATGTGAAGATGTGCATGTGTTTTGGAAATTTTGTTTTTACCATTTAAGCCTGAGATACTGCCCTTTGAATTATAATATAAAAGGGAATATTTAGTTTTGGTCAAATATCTCTTGTTAGAATAGAAATACAGTTTTCATACTTGGTATGTAGATACCTTATGGGAAGAGGAATATTGGGATTAATTTCCAGGATGATAGGGTCAAGGTCATTATTGTTAAAATAGATTTTTTGTTTCCGTCAAATAACGTCTTTTAGGAGTGAGGTATGATGATCAGATTAAGTATACAGATTCCTTGTTGGAAGAAGATTTGGATTTGTTCTCAGGTCAGTAGGATCAAGGTCAAGGTCACTGTTATTAAAAATAGTTTTGCTTGCCTGGAGTAACAAACATGTGGTTTCCGTCGAATTAGAATTAAGGTAAAGAAATTATATTTGGTTGGTAGATACCTTATAGGAAGAGGAAGGTTTGGATTGATTTTCAGGTCAATAGGGTCAAGGTCACTTTTGTTAAAAATAAATGTTTGCTTCCGTCAAATATCTTCTTTTAGAAGTGAGGTATGATGATCAGATTTTGTATACAGATATATTTTGGAAAGAGGAAGATTGGGGAAGATTTTCAGGTCAGTAGGGTCATGGTCAAGGTCATTGTTACTAAAAATAGTTGTGCTTGCCTGAGGCGACACTTGGAAAACTAAGTTTTGAGTCATTTGAAGTGTTTCTTGTTATTAATTATGATTAATTAACTTTTTAGCTCACCTGATCACCCTACTCCTGTTGTTCCTTGTCGTGCGTTGTACCTCGTCAGCAATTTCATTCTCCTCTGAAACCGCTGGACAGAATTTAACTTGGCAGGGATGATCCTGGGGTCAACCTTTACAAAAGTAAAGTAGGTCATGTGGGGTCAAAAAGTAGGTCCATATGAAAAATCCAACATATGTTGCTCAATTATAATCAGGTGAGCGATTCAGGGCCATCATGGCCCTCTTGTTGTATATATATGATGACATATAAATGCATATACATACATCTATATGCCTTTTATTTGTATCCCTGCCTTCTAACATTCATGTGAAATAGCTATTACCAAGCACTGGCCACAAGCATTGAGTCAAGTTGTTTGGGGTGGTGGGGAAATGGAGTATGTGGAGGATATCCGTTAGCCTTTGGCTTACAGTTCTAGTTAGGAGTTAGTTCCAGCTTCAGGTTTTCCATCCGCCTGAATGCACATATATCCCTTATGTCCCTGCAATCCATAAACCTTGTATTCAAGTACATGATAAAAATTTTGTTGTCAGAATTGATTTTTTGTCTTCTATTCTTAATTTTTAAACTAGTAAGAAGCAATCATGATGGAGGTGGCCATTTTGAAATAAGGGATTTGTTTAGATTATTATTAAAAAAAAACAGTATGGACATTAATTTTGTTGTCAAAGATAGACATATAAATTAAAATCGGTAAACAAAAATAATGCATGTAACTAGATTTGCATACTGCAAATGCAACGGTTTTCGTGATGATCAACAGTTTCAAACCTGATCAGCCAAGTTAAAATACCAGAAAAATAACAAAATGCAAAATGCTTTATATATCTTAGTGTTTTTCTTCATTGGTGAATTCAGCTGTGACCAAGACTTAAAGGCATCTCGAAAGGAATGTGATGTCCCACTGAGCCAGGCCCCCATCTACTGTGATCAGACCTGCTTATTACTGGTCATCACTGCAGGGAGTCTTTAGCCAATGTAGTACCTATATGTTACGGTAAAACCTCTAATGGGTTGATGCATAACTAAATTACCTGCTACAATGGAAGTGAGATAGTAGGCTAGTTTTACAAAAAGCAATAAACATTTAATGAATGTTAGTGATAATATGAGGGTTGTTTAGTTTATGATCCCTTACATATTCTTTATTACATTTATAACTTGGAGTCAATTTTGTAACTGCATGATTACAGGATGATACGTTTATGCATTTATTTCAGAATTAAAGTTTTTATATTGAAAATATAGAGATACGCATTTTTGTAGTTAATTAAAATGAGCCTGAAGGAAATAATTCTGACAATGAATGATCTTTTTGTTTTGTATTTGCTTTTGCTAGAAACGTTTCATTACATTTTATTCAACAGATTTCTCTTATTGAATAAACAAGTAATACAATTTGTGTTGATTTCTGACATATAAACGTGTGTTGAGGGAAGAAATGAGAGAATGAAAGTAATTAGTGATACATAACTAATCTCAAAAATTAATGTCCCTTTTTATGATAATTTTAAAAAAAAAAAATAAAAAATAAACAATAGAGAAAGAAAAAAAAGGAAGATTTATATTTGCTTAAATAAAAAAGAATAATAGAGAACTTTTAGGATCATTTCTGGTATTTGGTATGTTCACAACTTTTTTACAAACTGTGAATGACTATATACAACCCCATGTAGCAACATATGCACTCTTGAACAATACCTGTGACAGACTATGGCAGCCTGCCTAATCAAAAACAGATGCCCACACAACGGCGGGTGGGTGAATAAATGGGGGGTCATTTATATAAGGGTTTTGAAATGCCTTTAAGCATCCATATATTGGCAATGAGCCAATATGATCTAAGTGTGACAAATTGAACGATTTGATTAATGGTGACCATCACTGTTCGCTCAAAAAATGTCTTCCAAACTGTCCCACTTTTTATACTAAACAGTTAAAAATCAGGTGGGACAGTTGGGAATCCTCCTTATTATAATGAAAACAATATTTCTCAGTAGTATAAATGATTTACAATTTATTTGTTATCAAAAATTTTAGTAACGTAACAAGCCATTTGGTTAAACCTATATCAGCTTTCAACCTATGACTCAAAGTTCAGTAATGCACTAGAAGTAACTTTTGGTATGCTAAAACTTGTTTAAAAGGTGGATGTTTATACATGTACTTATTTGTTTTGCTATCCAATTCAATAGTGAGTGTGTGGGAGGAATAATAATACATGTAGAATATAGACACAATTCATCCTCTCCCTCTCTCTCTCTCTCTCTCTCTCTCTCTCTCTCTGTGTTTGGAGCAAATAAAGAGTATAGATTTTGTTGTTTTGTTATTTGGGTTAACCATCGCTGTGATAGTATTTCAATTATATAGCGACGTCCAGCTAATTGCTGGTAAAGGAAGACCCTGAGTACACTGAGTGCCTGATAGTTACACATACATTCATGACCTGTTACATTGCAAGCTATACAACCCAAGCTAAAGAGCCTGCATCTAATTATAGAACAGAACAGATTTTATTTGATTTGTACATAGTACATCATCATAAATAAAAATCAACATTCAACAGTATACAATAGTCAAGTTATTAATAAATATATCATAAATTCTTTTTCCAGAATATCACGTGAACAAGTAATCAAAGTCGATTTTTAACTAAGAGGATGAACTAAGTGTCATAAGACAAACTTATGCGTAAAGAAAATGCAGATTTCAAATATTTAGCAAGATTTAAAAGTGTATCAACATTTTTTGTTTGAAGTAATTCTAAAACTTTAAACATACTAGGTCTAACATAATAAAACTTATCAATAAATTTCTTTCTTAAATTTAGAAAACATAGGCATTTAATAATAAAGTGATATTCATCCTCAATGTCGTTACTTCTGCAAAATATACAAAATCTTTCTGAACGAGGAATTCTATTTCTACCATAGCGACCAGTTTGAATATGTAAACTATGTGATGACAATCTTAATCTACAAATATAATTTCTTAAGTCACAAGGTAAAACATTCAAATAGCCTTCATATCCAAATTCATTTTTTATATTATTATATAAAGATAAAACTTCACTCTTTTCTTTATCAGAATACCAACTTTGACAATAAGTATCAATCAAAAGTTGTTTAAACATATTAATAAAATCTTTTTCATTCAAAACAGTTTGTTGATCCCATATATATGCAAAACCATTTTTATATAACATTTCTTTTACATTTAATAACCAACTCTTTTTAATGAAACATTGTACACAGTTTTTAATAATATATTTTCAGTATTTAACAATTTACACCAATATTTTAAAGTTCGTATATATCTAGAAATATATAATGGATAACGTCCTTATATACCATTTTCATACTATCAATGTTTGAACCAACAAAAGAGTCAAATAATTGACATAATAATTTAGGTTTTAATTTAAACTTTTTACAATTTATCAATAATAAATTTAAGACTTTTTTATGCTTTTCCAACAATTCCCTGTATAATTGAAGACAGTCCCCAAATAATTAAAATCATTAACTATTTCTATTTCTTTGCCTTGAAAATCAAATTTTTCATTTTGATATAATTTACCCCTTTTTCTAAAAACAATAACCTTAGTTTTTTTAGTATTAACCTCCAAACTCCATTTTTTACAATAAGTATGCAAAAGGTCAAGACTTGTAGTTTTTCCGGTGAATCATCAACAATTACCATATCATCTGCAAATAATAAAAGTATTAGAACAATATCATCAATATTCAATCCAGATATCATTTTGTAAAAACAATTCAAGGTCTTCTAAATAAAGGGAGAACATTATCGGGGAAATTATCTCCCCTTGCCGTAACCCAACAGAATATTCAAAGAACTCCGAATAACTATTACATGCTCGTACACACGACTTCACTTTATTATACATATCTTTTACAACTCGTAAAACCTTCCCCCCTATATCTTCTCTATATAACTTCAACCACAATCCATTCCTATACACACAATCGAAGGCCTTTTTAAAATCAACAAATACACAGTACAACCGTTTATTTTCATTTAAATATTTCTTTCAGTATTTTCTAAAAAAGTAACAATTCCCAGAGTCAGATAAAATATTGTTGCTTTCACAATAAGTTACGATTCGATTATTCAATACTGTAGTAAAATTTTTCGAGAAACAGCTGACAAGCGTGATTCCCCGATAATTATTGACATCTTTTTGGGGATCTTTCTTATGTTACGGTACAATTACACCCATTGTCCATCTATCTGGGAAAAATCCACTATCTAATATTGCATTAAAAATATCACACATATGTGCTGCTAAAATATCAATACTTTCAATAAAATATTCATTTATTAGTAAATCCATACCCCAGCTTTTTCCCTCTTTAATGACTTAGCTGCTTTAAAAATTTAATTGACTAATTTTTCCATTTAATACATCATCATTTTGAAAATCATCAAAATCATTATCAATATGAACACAATCATTATCAAAATCATGATGCGACAAATTCCTCTTTTCTTCCCGTTTAATGCATTACTTAAATTAGAGAAATATTTATAAAACTCTTCTAAACTTATATCATAAGAATCAGATTTTTTGCTTTTACTAAAATTTAAAATTTTTTTTTTTATAACTTCTTATAATTTATCTTACAAACACAGAAAGACTGCCTATTTTCTTCCGATTTAAATCTATTAAATGTAAACTGTGCTTCTTTATATAATCTTTTAGCTACACAACATTCCATGTCAAACCATTCTTTATTATTGAAACAACAAGTATCTGTAAAATGTGTATTACTAATATTTCCAGTAACTGTTTTACAAAACAAAGGATCTGTTACATCACGTATAATATTGGTAAAATTATCAACAACATGATTAACAGAATCTTTATCTACAATTACAATATTTTCTGTTAACTCATTAAATCTAAAAGCTCCCTCTTTCCCTTATCCCAGATACACTTAACCCTTTTCCCAACATTTGGGAGTTAATATTACATTTAATTGAAAATACAACTGGAGCATGGTCACTCCATTCATTAAATGACTGAATCATAAAATCCGTGATACACGAAAAATTCCTTTCTGTAGTAATTACATAATCGATAACCGATGCTCCATTTATAGAAACATATGTGTATTGGCCCTCTGCGTCACTACCTAGACGTCCATTCACAATACGATAACCCGTAGACTTAACAGAGGTCAAGCAATTTCCCCCGAACAAGTTACATACCTTATATATATATAAGATATTATAAAAAAAAATGAATCAATATTCTATGATTTTTTGTGGTCTGGACCAGCAAAGATTAAAAAGACAGTCATTGTAAAAGATTTCATTGATGGTGGTCTTAAAATGGTCAATTTAAGGGCTTTCATGGCAAGTCTTAAGATCACATGGATTAGAAAATTCTTCCTAGGGACGGGAAATTGGATAAACATAAATAAACATTTAATTGATATTGGTAAAATAACAAGAATGGGCGTGTTTTATTGTGAGTCTCAAAAGAAAAATATCAATAATAAATTTTGGGCAGATGTTTTACAATCCTATATTGAATTTTGTCAAAAAGTCAAATTTGCATCTATTGAGGATTTTTTAGCATGTCCAATACAGTGCAATTACAATATACAAGTTGGTAATAAAACAGTGTATAACAAAAATTGGTATGAGAAAGGAATATGTTTTATTAATGATTTAATTAATGAAAATGGTGAGTTCTATTCCACAAAAGAGTTTTTTGAAACATATGGCATTCAGCAAAACTTTTTGTCATACTTTGGCATTCTTAATGCAATTAAATCATATAAAATCAGGTCAATAGGAAATATAAAATTAAAAAGGATCCAATACCCCGTTCTACCATTCTTTATTAAAGATATATTAAGTAAAAGAAAGGGTTGTAAAGATATATACTGTATACTCAATAATAATACTGTAAAAGAAACACCAACAGCACAGGTAAGATGGAATAAATCATATAATATTAGTGAAAAAGAATGGAAAATCATATACTCAACTCCATTCATGATTACTAAAAGTACAACCTTACAATGGTTTCAAATTAGAATCATTCATAGGCTAATCCTAACTAGATATTATTTATGATAAGAGGGCAGAAAATCAATTTTGTTTTTCCTGTGGAGCAGAAGAAACTATTCAACATATGTTTTGGCTATGTCCTAATACCAGGATATTTTTAAACCAAATACTAAATGTTCTTAAACTGAACAATATTAACATAAAAATTACAGAGGAAACTTTCATTTTCAATATCAGTAAAACACTTTCACAATTAGAACTCCATATTTTACTTGAGATTAAATACTATATATATTCTACTAAAATCCTCAATTTGCCTCTGTCCATCTATAGTCTGTCAAATAGATTAAGATACATGTACAAATGTAATAGAATTATATTCCTGGAAAATAACAATATTCCAAATTTTGAAGATGAATGGAATAAATATAAATGTTTACTTAACATCAATAACTAAAATACTAGCTTTATCAGGATGTTTAATTTTTCTAAGTTTTTCTTTTATTCATTTTGTATTATTAGTACTATTATAATTTATTGTAGTTGTAGAGGTATACTGTGGCTGCTTGATGCTCTTCTGTGTGTTTTAAGATTTGAAAATAGTTTCAAGCGATCAATCCTGGTATTTTAAACTGACACTACCTTAAGGATAGTTGGGCGATATTTCAGTGTCTTCAGTCATGGCCAATTACATGACAGAAATTGCACACACACAAAAAAAATGGAAACCGTATATAATAATGATTAACTAGATTTTTTTTCCATTACTTGAATACACTGAAATGTCAACCAAGTATCTTTAACAATCACAAAGACCTATTAGTTTTAAATGACCAAGGCAGCACCTAGTTTTTTTGTTTTGTTTTTTTTTCTTTTCTTTTTTTCGTTATGTTCCCCCTTCACATGTTTATTCTTTGTTTATCCTCTATTTTCCCACTGTTTCTTTCCCTCTAGTTTAACATATACAGTTTTATATTTACTTGACATATATGTAATTAGATTGTACCTACTTCATTTAAACAATTATATTAGATAAATGTATAGGACCACTTTACGATAGGATACACTATACACTCACACTTATAGATATACATGTAATATTTCAACATTTAGCTTAATACAATACATATATATAATAGTTTTACATTTAGTATTGTACTATACAGTACTACAGTACTATACATGTATATGCAACAGTTTATAATGTTTTTGTAAGGTGTTGCAGGGGATGGCCCTCCCCGACCCCTGTTTTACACCAAATGACGGGGAGATTAAACTGTATATGAAAAAAAAAGAAAAAAGAAAGTTACATACCTTATCAACAGAGGCCCTCGAAAGGGACGTGTCAGGCATATGGTCCATATAATCAATTTGTTCATTATAACTATCTAAAGCAATAAAATCATCCCGTGTCCCAACCCTACTATTAAAATCACCCACCAAATATACCGAACCCAGATTGTCAAAGTAACATATATCAGTTTGTAGCAATTCAAATAAATCTACTGGTATTACGTTATAATATGGCGAATCAAGACCCCACAAGTAGACTCCACAAATATATAAATCATTTTCAAAATTAAAAAAGTTTTATCTAATTTTAACCAAATAATTGTATCATGATGGTTCCGTACAACGTCTATACCTTCCTTGATTGTATCCTTGTACAGTATAGCTACACCTCCGCTCGACCTCCTCGCGCTTCTATGTTTAAATTTTCTATAAACATTTTGAACAGTGTAATTTTCTAACTCTAAGTTACTGTCTTTACTGCACCATGATTCAAATAGAAAAAATATGTCATTTTCATTTAAAATACTCACAAAATCATCTGCCTCCTTCTTCTCGTCAGTCAAACCATTCACATTCCACGATAACACACGCAGCTCACCCTCAGGGGGCCCCTAGCTATTATTGTCACGCACTGGTTTTCCATCTATAAATAGAGTGTCATATGACAGCCACGCGCGTTTGTTATTATTACGGGTTTTCCTTCAATTTCGGCATCAATTTCCTTCTCTTGTCGACCACTTTCTTTGGAAACTGCTCGTGGATGTATTAGTTTGTTCCCTCTAAAGCTTTCCATTGCTTACGCACCAATTCTCTTTCCTTGAACAGAATGAATTTGGCCACCATTTTTTGGCACCCGCCATCTGACCTCTGATCCATTCTGTGTACTCGCTCGAAGGACATATTGTCAACCAGATCTTGAGCAATCTTCATCTTTTCTGCCAAGAATTTTCTCAGTTTCTTCTCAGTCTTCTGCAACACCTCTTGCCTCCTCCTCTATGTTTGCGAAGATCAAATTATTTCGCATAGACTGCGATTGAAGGTACACTACTTCATCTTTTAACCAATCTCTTTCCTTTTCTAAATGAACAACTTTGTCACTAACAACTCCCACCGAAAAATCTACACTCTCTATCTTCTCTTCAGCCCTCACTAATCTTTCTTCTGTGTTTTTCTTGATGTCTTGTACAGCATTCCATAATCTACTCAAGTCTTTTTTAAAAAGAACCAACTTTATTCTCCAATACATCCATTTTGTCATTCATTTTAAGAAGCAGTTGCATGATGTCTGCGTTGGAAGGTGATGAACTCGGACTGCTATTGCATGCCATGCTTATCGGGTGGGTGGGGAGTAGCTCAACTGGCGTGTCTTTAGACTCTAAGAATTGTTTATGACCTTCCTCATCACACTGAACAAATAAACTCTCTAGAGACAGAACAGTGTCGTTGTCATCAAATAAAGTTTGTCTCAGCCAAAAGCTTACTTACACGCACTTCACCTGTAGGAGACTCCGTGTACCTTCCCGCCTTACACACACTGTCATTGTTCTCACTGTTGCTGCTCTTCTTTCTCTTATCTCTCCCATTTCTACCCATAGAACCTTCAAAGATGTTAGTCCAGCACTTCACAAGCACTCACAAACTAATACAACAACTTATAAACAACTAAAAAAAGCTATATCCATCCATATATTTATCTTTTTTCAGAGCTCATTGAACACACCATATTCACTTGATCACGTGACATCGTATATCGTCTAATTATAGAACATAGATAACCAGTGATGCTCATTCTGTCAAATTTTCTCTGTTTTTATTCTGGGTCATGTATTTAAATTTTCTATAAATTTTCAATTCTTGACAGATTTTCAAAAAAGATGATGACAAAATATATCAAACATTTAAACTTTAAAGGCTTTAAAATCAATTCAACGTATGACCAAACTTTAAACTGCCACCAAACAACCAAATCAATCCCGATCTGAAAAAAAACTAAAATTCTTAAAAAAGTACTCTTTAGAGGCTTTTGATTTTACCCATATTCTTTCGATAAAATATTTTTAGATTTCGAGATATTTAAGGTCAAAGAAAAAAACAATAATCGCAATACGACCTTGACCTTTGCAATTTTTTTTTTTTTTTTTTTTGTTGAAATTTTGAAACTGTGAAGTCCCTTGAAACAACAAACAATACAATCTGTGAAAATTTCATAAAGATTGATTCAAAAATAATGGCAGAATCATAAAAAAAAGCCAATTCTCGAAAATTTGTTTCCTCCATATTTTAGTGCACTTTGACTGCTTATTGAAAGCCATTTTATGCATTTTCTGAAATCGCCACCCCATATATTTTGTTCGCAAAGATCTTCGGAAGCAATTTCAAAAACCAGAATGAGCATATCTAATCTCAAACAAAAATGGGCATGTTTTTCGTGGACACACCCTAATTTGCCAAATTTTTTCAAAGATTCAAGCATTCAATCTCTTCTAGCTCAAAAGTTTCAAAGATATGGATATTGCCACTCATCATATTTAATGGGGCAGTTGACGGAGAACAGAATGCAAAAAACTGCATACTAATAAAATGTCAAATGACAGAGTTATCAGCAATTATTTCTTTTGATGCTAAACGCCACCTAGAGGCAAAACTTAGTACTAAAATGAAAAACAAACTTAATAGTGCACAACTTCAGAAACATGTGAGTATGCATGGAAATTTTCATATTGGTAGCATTTCTAATCATGCCGCAACAGCGGTCACAAAAAGTGCAAAGAATAATAATAATGGAAACAAATTAGAGAGAGAGAGAGAGGGAGAGAAAGAAACACAAGAAGAACAGAAAGTTTTCGCGGCTGCGTTGCAGTCCACGTAAACCTAATTATTTGCAAGCATTTCATGACAAAATGATTCTGATTATGTTTTAACAATGCGGATAAAAGTGTTGCAGTCACCATCTGCAGCCTCACTTGCACTGCAGCTAACAGTAATATTTATAAAAGCATAAGTACAATATAAATTTAAGGGACATAGTAATTACAGAAAAAAATCTTTCGTAAACTAAAAAACACACATTGCATGTCATTAAATTTGGCAAGTAGCAGGTTATATTTCCAAATTAAAGTTTACTATTTAAGTTTACTAAAAATATCGCTAAAAATAACTGATGTGTTGATTTCGTATCGTGGTACAATATCGTTCAGCTGCATATTGTGATATATCGCTGCAAAATGTCTTGGTTTGATCTGTCTGAAGTAAACATCTCCAAATGACAAATACTGTTGGTAGGATTTACAACCCACAAACCAGGCTGTAAGTTTGTGCAACACTTTCGCCAAATGAGATAAAATGGAGCCAGATTTAGTGCCAGTGGCTTCAATATATTTTCGGATATCTTTATTAGCTCACCTAAGCACAACATTGTACTCATGGTGAGCTATTAGGTTGGGTCTGTGTCCAGTGTCCATTGCCCATGCATGTGTCCAGCGTCAACAATTTCCTTTAAAGAACATCTCATCAAGATTTTATAGAGAAAAACATTCTGACCAAGTTTAAGGAAGATTGGGCCAGAAATGTGGTCTCCAGAGTGTTAACAAGGTTTTTCTAAGGTTTGACCTCATGACCTACTTTTTGACCCAACATGACCCAACTTCGGACTTCTCCAAGATTTCATGAAAAGAAACATTCGGGCCAAGTTTCCTGAAGATATAGAAAATAATGTGGCCTCTAGAGTGTTAACAAGGTTTTTATAAGGTTTGACCTCATGACCTACTTTTTGACCCCACATGACCCAAATTCAAACTTGTCCAAGATTTTATGGAAACAAACATTCTGACCAAGTTTCATGAAGATTGAGCCAAAAGATGTGGCCTCTTGAGCGTTAACTAGCTTTTTCTTAGATTTGACCTCATGACCTACTTTTTGACCCCACATGACCCATTTTCAATCTTGGCCAAGATTTTATGGAGGCAAACATTCTGACCAAGTTTCATGAAGATAGGGCTAATAATATAGCCTCTAGTGTGTTAACAAGCCAAATTGTTGACGACGCACGCCGGATGAACGTAGGGCGACCACAAAAGATCACATTGCATGAGCAGTTGTGCGCAGGAGAGCTAACAAAATACAGTCATAAAAATAATTTAAACTTGGATACATTTTGACCAATAGGTGGGTACGTTTTGACCAACAAGTAGGTACGTTTTGACTTGGGTACATTTTGGTAGTGGGTATGTTTTGACTGTAACTTATTCTAAGGCTCACCATAAAAATCAAGCAACTTTCTTCAAATATTATATCCAAAATGAAAAGAAAGAGTTTCAAATGGTTTAAAAAAAATGCTTTATTTCTTTTATCATAGCTTTTTAGCTCACCTGAGCACAAAGTGCTCATGGTGAGCTTTTGTGATCGCCCTTCGTCCGTCGTCGTGCGTCGTCCGTCGTCCGTTGTCCGTCGTCAACAATTTGCTTTAAACGACATCTCCTCTGAAACCGCTGGACAAAATTTAATGAAACTTGGCAGGAATGTTCCTTGGGTGAGACTCTACAAAAGTTGCTAAAATAAAGTTGATCCATGAAGAACTCTGGTTGCCATGGCTACAAAAAGAAAAATAATTTGAAAACTTTAAAAATCATCTCCTTCAAAACTACTGGCCAGATTTCAAAATAATTTGGTACAGATGTTCCTTGGGTCAACCTCTGCCAAAGTTGCTAAAATTATTCCGATCCGTAAAAAAACATGGCCGCCAGGGGCGGGGCTTATTTGCCTTATATGTATATAGAGAAACCTTTAAACAACATCTCCTCTGAAACCACTGGACAGAATTTGATTAAACTTGGCAGGGATGATCCTTGGGTCAACCTACACAAAAGTTGCTAAAATAAACTTGATCCATGTAGAACTCTGGTTGCCATGGCAACAAAAAGAGAAAAAAATAAAAAACTTTAAAAATCATCTTCTTCAAAACTACTGGCCAGATTTTAAAATAAATTGGTACAGATGTTCCTTGGGTCAACCTCTACCAAAGTTGCTAAAATTATTCCGATCCGTTAAAAAACATGGCCGCCAGGGGCGGGGCTTATTTGCCTTATATGTATATAGAGAAACCTTTCAACAACATCTCCTCTGAAACCACAGGGCAGAATTTGATTAAACTTGGCAGGGATGATCCTTGGGTCAACCTTCACAAAAGTTGCTAAAATAAACTTGATCCATGTAGAACTCTGGTTGCCATGGCAACAAAAAGAAAAAAATATGAAAACTTTAAAAATCATCTTCTTCAAAACTACTGGCCAGATTTTAAAATAAATTGGTACAGATGTTCCTTGGGTCAACCTCTATCAAAGTTGCTAAAATCATTCCGATCCGTAAAAAAACATGGCCGCCAGGGGCGGGGCTTATTTGCCTTTTATGTATATAGAGAAACCTTTAAACAACATCTCCTCTGAAACCACTGGACAGAATTTGATTAAACTTGGCAGGGATGATCGTTGGGTCAACCTTCACAAAAGTTGCTAAAATAAACTTGAACCATGTAGAACTCTGGTTACCATGGCAACAAAAAAAAAATATGAAAACTTTAAAAATCATCTTCTTCAAAACTACTGGCCAGATTTTAAAATAAATTGGTACAGATGTTCCTTGGGTCAACCTCTACCAAAGTTGCTAAAAAAAATCCGATCCGTAAAAAACATGGCCGCCAGGGGTGGGGCTTATTTGCCTTATATGTATATAGGGAAAACTTTAATCAACATTTTCTCTGAAACCACTGGACAGATTTTGATTAAACTTAGCAGGAATGATCCTTGGGTCAACCTTCACAAAAGTTCATAAAATAAACTTGATCCATATAGAACTCTGGTTACCATGGCTACAAAAAGAAAAAAAATGAAAACTTTAAAAATCATCTTCTTCAAAACTACTGGCCAGATTTTAAAATAAATTGGAACAGATGTTCCTTGGGTCAACCTATTTATCTCAGGTGAGCGATTTAGGGCCATCATGGGCCTCTTGTTTTTAATTAAAAAAAGCAATTGTAAACAAATAATCTCGTGTCGCTTGTTGGTGTCTATAAATATAATCATTAATAAATTGTTTGTTTGTAGTGCTCCGACCCTGAATTCCTGGGATGGGTAGGTATTTTTCTTCTTTTTTTTTCAAATGATAAAAATATAGCCAAAAGTGCTTTTTATTTTCATATGGAAAGGACATAAAAATATTTAAAAAAAATTCAACTCAAAGACCGAAAAAGAAATTTGAGTAGAGGCCATTTTGATTGGTAGGTCGGAGCACTACAAACTAGCATAAATAAAAACTTTTCCCCGCTAGAAGATCTCAAAATTCATCAGTGTGGTTCTATATCCTATTTTTTCTGTATTGATAAATTTATGTTTCTATTTAAATTTATATAAAAACATGGCAGTGCCCTGGCCCAATGCTGGGTGTACAATTTGTCAGAAAATAAAGTGAAAAAAATAAACCTTTTTATTTGTATATGAAAATATACTACAACATAACACCAAATTTATCTCAAGAGTACATACAGTCAACCCTCGTTACATCGGCATTCGTTACAGCGGTAACTTCGGGATCCGGCAATAAAAGTTATGTAACGGATTTCTTTGTTCTTTATTTCTCCCTTTACAACAGCAAATTCGGCTTCCGGTACCGGCAGCAATTTTCGGCAGACGAATTTCCTTTTTTATTGTGTAATCACTTTTCGTTATATCGGCAGTCTTATGGACGGCTTTTGATCATTGCCGAATTTCGCCAAAGGCGTTAATCTAGTCCCCAGCTGGTATACTACCTGTTTATTGTGTATGCCGTTGTTAAACTGCAATTTGACACGGCCTTTACACGGGTGATCACAGCTGAACATTTGTTTACATGTGCCGCATTTCTTAGTGTCTTAGTGGAGGATTTCTTTCTTCGAGAGAGTAAAAAATGGGAAGCCACTCCAGTAGACGTGTGAACAACTTTAATGAGACAGATAACCGTTGTTAGGGATTGGTTGTCAGTTTTTGTTTGTTTTAAAACGGATAAAAAACATACTTTTGATCAAACCTATAGCTGCATTGTTTGCAGATGATATCGACAAGTTATATCAATTAATGAGGTGATCAATTTGTTTTATTTATTACACGGGTTTCAACATGCTTTTGATTACCAATTTAGTCGAGTTTCAATTAACGTGTTGTCAGTTGTAGTGATTTTCAACAATAGTTAACTGTACCTACCAATGGGAAAATGAAGAGATAATTTCTTGATGCGCGAGAGTTAAAGATATCCAATCAATAAACGCTATTTATAATTGTTGATAATTATTGTTACGTTTTTATATCCTTACTTGTATCCTGACTTTCATTCAATAAAAAAAGTTAAAGCAATCACATAAAAGAAAATAAACTGTAATTTCTACACTAAAATAATGGAACCTCCACGAAAACGGCAGCGTACGCAACTATCGCAAGCAGAAAAACGCGAGATAGCACTCTACAAGAAAGACAATCCTAAACTGTCTCAAGAGCATCTTGCTGGCCATTTCTCAAAATTATTTGGAAAGAATGTTGGCAGATCAACAATCGGTGACATTGTTAGAGAGAGTAAGAAATGTGAATCGACTTCTGCAGAGACCTCATCTGTACGTATGCGCGGCGGAAAACACGTGAAGTTAGAAGAGGCCTTATTCCTATGGTTTTCTGACGTGAGATCAAACGGCGCCTTTGTGACTGACCTGATGCTGCTGACGAAAGCAAAGGAGTTTGGAACCAAACTAGACGTCGACTCTGACTTCCGGTACTCCAGTGGGTAGTTACAGAGGTTTAAGAAACGATACAATATCGCCAGCCATACTGTCCACGGAGAGTCTGAGAGTGCTGACATGGCCAGTGTCGATTCCGGAAGGCAACGGCTTCAGAAAGATCTATCCCTACTGGATCCCGAAGACATCTACAACATGGACGAAACAGGGCTTTTCTACCGACTTCCGGTGAAATACTTGCCATCAAAACTTGAAATAATAATGATAAAATCCCTTATAGGAGGTAACTCAATTAGATCACAAACATTGTTAGGCTTAAAAAAATCTTGTTTCTGGTGTTGCACACTGAAAAAATATGGGTAGGTAGGTCGGCTTTTATTAGCTCACCTGATAGCTTTTTGTCTGTCGTCCGGTGTCAATAATTTTCTTTAAACAACATCTCCTCCTTAACCACTGGGCCAAATTTGATGAAAATTGCCTATGTTTTTCCTTGCATAAAGTTCTACCAAAATTGTTCAAAAGGAAGTGAAATCTTATATCTTCAAGGTATTTGGTGTGTGGCATTGATTGTCTTCTGGACCTTTACCAAGTTTGTTCAAATCATGACCCTGAAGTTGAAATTGCACCCCCTCCCCACCTTCCTTATCTGAACTCAAGAGAATAGTTTGCATGATTAAAAAGTAATTCATGTAGTCAACTGTATTCACGGGCATGGTCTATTGTTTGAATAATGTTCATTCATTGCAAGTAGTTATTTGAAAAATCATGGTAGTTTGAATTTTTCAACTGCTTTTATCTGATGAAAAACAGTTTTCAAGCTTGCAACTACATAATTGCATGAAAGGTGATAGACAACCATATTTAATTACATTGTCTTTTGCGTAATACAAATAAATATTCAAAAATTGCGATGAAAAATTGGAAAGATTATATGTATTTGCATTTAATAATTTGGTCTATCTTATTAAAAACAGTATTCACTCCACACACAACTACATAATCAAAAGGTAATTTCAACTAAATTTATCTTTTGAAGAACAGATTAAGCTGGTGACTTCTTTAATGAATGATGATGGTCAACTGTATTTAACAAAATAATGTTTTGGATAAAAAACAAATTTTGGGAATATTATTTTATCTACTATAATATTTGGTTAATCTTATGAAAATGCGACTGAGTAATCGAAAAGTGTATTGTATGAACAACATTGTGTATTGTATGAAAAGTGTTCAAATGTTGCAATCAAATACTTGAAAGATCATGGTTATTTGAATTCAAGTAAAAGGTCTTATGTCAGAACTGTATTCAAATACATGATCTTTTGTGTAAGACGTGATCAGTTATTGCGATTAAAAATTGGAAAGATTATATATGTTAACATTTAATAATTTTGTTTGTCACTGGTAAAATATTATTGCAGCTACATAATTGAAAGGTAAAGATCACTTGTATTCAACAACATAGTATTTTGTGTAAAAAGTATGCTAAAACATAGCGACCAGATTTTTGAAAGGTCACTGTAAACTGCTTTCAACTAGCCAGTCTAATGAAGAGGTATACTACTGTTTGAACCAAGCGACTTGTAAACTAAATGGAATTGATCAAGTTTAATACTGTTCATTAAGCAGTAATCAGTGATTTCACTGATGTGACAAGTTATTCTTCTTCTTCTAGCCACTTTTGCACGCCATAATGGCAAGCAATCATGGCCCGTGGGTCAAAATTGGCCCCACCTCAGGAGTCACTTGAATTTACATAGTCTTATATAGGAAAAAAATAAAAAATAAAAAAATCTTTTAATGAAAAACAGTTTTCAAGCCCGCGACTACTTAATTAAAAGATGGTGGTCAACTGTATTCAAATACATGGACAACCCTGTCCAAATACATGATCTTTTGTCTAACATGTATTCAAACATTGTGGTCTCCTGGTCAAGGCTGATAATTCAATCACAAATGCTGTTATATAATTATGTTTATTTTCAGGATGTAATCTGTCTCCAAAACCCAGTCATCATGGCAATGCTGTCAATTTTATCGAGATCTGCTCGACTGGTGCCCCATTTGAGACCAGGTGGCCACTGTGTGATCCTTGTCCCACTGCAACACCATACATACCATGTACGGAAAATGAGCAACACAGGGGAGGTTGAGAATGGCAGAGACCCTGAGAGTAAACTACCACTCTATCACACAGAAAAAGGACATCTGATTTACACTGGAAAACTTTCATCCATGGTGAAGGGCTTGAAAATATTTTCATTTAGTACAAGTCTGCTTGCCATCGGAGCACAGCCATTGATTTACTCGTGTGCTACTGAAGACCTGCTCTTCAAGGCGGGATTACTTGGTTCACTGAGTGTTGTCCTCTTTGCTACACCTGTCATGATTCACATGATCATGAAAAAGTATGTAACTGATGTCTACTTCAATAAAGAGACAAAAAAATTCACCCTTGCATATAGGAATTTTTTTTTCAAAGGAAAGAGATTGAATATAAACCTGGGGAAGCATCTGTTCCATTTGTTGGAGGGATGTTCGTGTCTCACACTGTTAAATGCAAGCCATTTTTTATGCAAGTAAGTGACTTTCGAAACAAGGAAATATATAAACTGATGGTTGGATTTGACAAACCAATGGACTGGGGAATTAAAGATCCCAATGTTCATCTTTTTCCATTGAAGAAGCGAAAGTTTGGTTTATGGGAAGATGAAGATGCAGTAAAAGATGGACTTAAAAAAGTTGCCAATCCTCAACAAGCAAATACCAGTATGTTTAGAGGTGAAGGGAAACAACAAACAATGAGTGGGAAAAACTAATACAGTAACTTTTTAGGTATTATCTCTTCAGAATGGTGGGAAGTAACTAAGTGAATTTTGACAAGAAAGGGTTAAAATACATAATTACAAGGGATGATCCAGAATAACGTAGACTTTTGCTCCAGGAAATTTATTTTATGTTCGATAGGGTTTTAATTTTCACCAAAGTGACTTGTTTACTATGTATAGAACCACAAATCAGTTTTATGAAAATTGTTATAGGTTGCCATAGCAACCCATAAATGCAATTGCGTAGCAGCCCAGATTTAGACAATAAGTATTTTTACTTCAGTGTTAATTGCTTCATTGTTTTTACTCAAAAATATGCAGGAAGACGCCAGCGTGTGCAGAAATGTCATTTCGACGTCTGTGCCAAATTTCAACGTCATTTCCTGTTATCCTCCAGGTTATGAATTTTTGAGTAACTATTCATTGAAGAGTTTCACCAGGATCCTGAAAATTGGTGTCCTGATATATTTGTATATGATTATCAGATATACACAGAAAATTCAGATTGTTTCCCCCACATTTGAGTCCTGGACTCCTTATTATACCCCCACAACGAAGTTTGGGGTGGGGGGTATTGTCCATCTGCAGACACAATTTTGTGTGCGATTCTTCTTCTACAAATTTTTGCCAATTTTGAAGAAACTTCACAGGAATCCTTCCTACTATGGAAACTTGTGCACCTGCAATTTTCATTATGATTCGTCAACTATTTTAAGATACCACTTTGAATTTTTCCCTTTGTAGAATATATAGGGAACACATCTTATGTGTCTAACTCCTCCTTCACAATTGTTGTGATTTTCCCCAAAGATGGACAACATATATGTGAAGATGTGCATGTGTTTTGGAAATTTTGTTTTTACCATTTAAGCCTGAGATACTGCCCTTTGAATTATAATATAAAAGGGAATATTTAGTTTTGGTCAAATATCTCTTGTTAGAATAGAGATACAGTTTTCATACTTGGTATGTAGATACCTAATGGGAAGAGGAATATTGGGATTAATTTCCAGGATGATAGGAGTGAGGTATGATGATCAGATTAAGTATACAGATTCCTTGTTGGAAGAAGATTTGGATTTGTTCTCAGGTCAGTAGGGTCAAGGTCAAGGTCACTGTTATTAAAAATAGTTTTGCTTGCCTGGAGCAACAAACATGTGGTTTCCGTCGAATAGCTCCTATTAGAATTAAGGTAAAGAAATTATATTTGGTTGGTAGATACCTTATAGGAAGAAGAAGGTTTGGATTGATTTTCGGATCAATAGGGTCAAGGTCACTTTTGTTAAAAATAAATTTTTGCTTCCGTCAAATAACTTTTTTAAGAAGTGAGGTATGATGATCAGATTTTGTATACAGATATATTTTGGAAAGAGGAAGATTGGGGTAGATTTTCAGGTCAGTAGGGTCATGGTCAAGGTCATTGTTACTAAAAATAGTTGTGCTTGCCTGAGGCGACACTTTGAAAACTAAGTTTTGAGTCACTTGAAGTGTGTCTTGTTATAAATTATGATTAATTAACTATAATAGGGGTTTTCATTATGATTAATCAACTTTTTAGCTCACCTGATCACCCTACTCCTGTTGTTCCTTGTTGTGCGTTGTGCCTCGTCAACAATTTCATTCTCCTCTGAAACCGCTGGACAGAATTTAACTTGGCAGGGATGATCCTGGGGTCAACCTTTGCAAAAGTTGCGAAAATAAACTTGATCCATGGCAACGGAAAGAATGAAATATGAAAATTTAAAAATCATGTCCTTCAAAACTACTGACCAGATTTCAAAATAATTTAGTACAGATGTTCCTTGAGTAACCCTCTACCAAGATTGCTAAAATAATTCTAATCTGTAAAAAAAACATGGCCACCAAGGGCAGGGCTAATTTGCCTTATATGTATAACGTGAAATCTTCTGAAACCGCTTGACAGAATTTGATTCAACCTGGCAAGGATGATCCTTGGGTGAACCTTCATAAAAGTTGCTAAAATAAATTTGATCCATGTAGAACTCTGGTTGCAATGGCAACGGAAAGACAAAAAAAATGAAAACTTTAAAAATCTTCTCCTTCAAAACCCTATACTCAGATGAGCAATTCAGGGCCTCTATGGCCCTCTTGTTAAAAAATTATTGTCTTTGTTAGTCCCTTTCCAGTGTTTACACTGGAGGGGACGATAGGTTTGCCCTCTGTCTGTCCGACTGTCCGTCTGCCCATCCGGATGTCCGGAAATCTTGATCTCACGATATCTAAAAACTGTTATATTATAATAATATTATGAAACTTGTGTATGAATAGATGGCAGTATGGAGATTCTGTACTTCACTTAGTTTTTTTTCTCGGACCTAAATTCTGGTTGCTATGGTAATGGAAAAATTATGCATCTCACCGATAGGGGATTCATGTGTTGCCTGCAACACCAGTTACTTGTTATTGAATTGTATCGCCTTTTTTTTTCTCTTGAATTTGCAAATATGTCCCTGTTAAGACTACTTCTGACTTTATGCAAAATAGATAAATAAAAACAATAGCCAGCAGCCTTGAATCTTGATTTAGTTTCCTTTACATTTGAAACAGTTGAACTTGGATTTTTGCTCACCTTGAGCACAATGTGCTCAAGGTGAGCTTTTGTGATCGCCCTTTATCCGGCGTCTGTCATGCGTCGTGCATCGTCATCAATTTGGCTTGTTAACACTCTAGAGGCCATCTTTTATGGCCAATCTTCATGAAATTTGGTCAATCTCTATAAAATCTTGGACAAGTTCGAAATTGGGTCATGTGGGGTCAAAAAGTAGGTCTAGAGGTTAAATCTTAGAAAAACCTTGTTAACATTCTATAGGCCATATTTTTGGCCCAGTCTTCATGAATTTTAGTCAGAATGTTTGTTTCCATAAAATCTTGGACAAGTTCGGTTTTGGGTCATGTAGGGTCAAAAAGTAGGTCATCAGGTCAAATCTTAGAAAAACCGTGTTAACACTAGAGGTCACATTTTTGGCCATATCTTCAAGAAACTTGGTCGGAATGTCTGTTTCTATAATATCTTGGACAAGTTCAAAGTTAGGTCATGTGGGATCAAAAAGTAGGTCCATATGAAAAATCCAACATATGTTGCTCAATTATAATCAGGTGAGCGATTCAGGGCCATCATGGCCCTCTTGTTTTATATATATGATGACATATAAATGCATATACATACATCTATATGCCTTTTATTTGTATCCCTGCCTTCTAACATTCATGTGAAATAGCTATTACCAAGCACTGGCCACAAGCATTGAGTCAAGTTGTTTGGGGTGGTGGGGAAATGGGGTATGTGGAGGATATCCGTTAGCCTTTGGCTTACAGTTCTAGTTAGGAGTTAGTTCCAGCTTCAAGTTTATTCATATTGAAAAATTCAAGGTTTTCCATCTGCCTGAATGCACACATATCCCTTATGTCCCTGCAATCTATCAACCTTGTATTCAAGTACATGATAAAAAATTTGTTGTCATAGTTGATTTTTTGTCTTCTTGTCTTAATTTTTAAACTAGTAAGCAACAATCATGATGGAGGTGGCCATTTTGAAATAAAGGATTAGTTTAGATTATTATAAAAAAAAAAACATTAAGAACATTAATTTTGTTGTCAAAGATAGACATATAAATTAAAATCGGTAAACAAAAATAATGTATGTAACTAGATTTGCATACTGCAAATGCAACGGTTTTCGTGATGATCAACAGTTTCAAACCTGATCAGCCAAGTTAAAATACCAGAAAAATAACAAAATGCAAAATGCTTTATATATCTTAGTGTTTTTCTTCATTGGTGAATTCAGCTGTGACCAAGACTTAAAGGCATCTCGAAAGGAATGTGATGTCCCATTGAGCCAGGCCCCCATCTGCTGTGATCAGACCTGCTTATTGCTGGTCATCACTGCAGGGAGTCTTTAGCCAATGTAGTACCTATATGTTACGGTAAAACCTCTGATGGGTTGATGCATAACTAAATTACCTGCTACAATGGAAGTGAGATAGTAGGCTAGTTTTACACAAAGCAATAAACATTTAATGAATGATAGTGATAATATGAGGGTTGTTTAGTTTATGATCCCTTACATATTCTTTATTACATTTATAACTTGGAGTCAATTTTGTAACTGCATGATTACAGGATGATACGTTTATGCATTTATTTCAGAATTAAAGTTTTGATATTGAAAATATAGAGATACGCATTTTTGTAGTTAATTAAAATGAGCCTGAAGGAAATAATTCTGACAATGAATGATCTTTTTGTTTTGTATTTGCTTTTGCTAGAAACGTTTTGTTACATTTTATTCAACAGATTTCTCTTATTGAATAAACAAGTAATAAAATTTGTGTTGATTTCTGACATATAATCATGTGTTGAGGGAAGAAATGAGAGAATGAAAGTAATTAGTGATACATAACTAATTTCAAAAATTAATGTCCCTTTTTATGATAATTTTTACAACTAAAATAAAAAAAGAAAGAAAGAACAAAATAAATGAAAAATAAAAGAAAGAAAGAACAAAATAAAGTAGATAAAATAAATCAATAGAGAAAGAAAGAAAAAAAGGAAGATTTATATTTGCTTAAATAATAAAGAATAATAGAGAACTTTTAGGATCATTTCTGGTATTTTGTATGTTCACAACTTTTTTTACAAACTTGAATGACTATATACAACCCCATGTAGCAACATATGCACTCTTGAACAATACCTGTGACAGACTATGGCAGCCTGCCTAATCAAAAAACAGATGCCCACACAACGGCGGGTGGGTGAATAAATGGGGGGGGGGGTCACTTATATAAGGGTTTTGAAATGCCTTTAAGCATCCATATATTGGCAATGAACCAATATGATCTAAGTGTGACACATTGAACGATTTGATTAATGGTGACCATCACTGTGCGCTCAAAAAATGTCTTCCAAACTGTCCCACATTTTATACTAAACAGTTAAAAATCAAGTGGGACAGTTGGGAAGCCTGCTTATTATTATGAAAACAATATTTCTCAGTATGATATATGATTTACAATTTATTTGTTATCAAAAATTTTGGTAACATAACAAGCCATTTGGTTAAACCTATATCAGCTTTCACTCTATGCCTCAAAGTTCAGTAATGCACTAGAAGGAACTTATGGTATGCTAAAACTTGTTTAAAAGGTGGATGTTTATACCTGTACTTATTTGTTTTGCTATCCAATTCAATAGTGAGTGTGTGGGAGGAATAATAATACATGTAGAATATAGACACAATTCATCCTCTCTCTGTTTGGAGCAAATAAAGAGTATGCATTTTGTTGTTTTGTTATTTGGGTTAACCATCGCTGTGATAGTATTTCAATTATATAGCGACGTCCAGCTAATTGCTGGTAAAGGAAGACCCTGAGTACACTGAGTGCCTCTTTGATAGTTACACATACATTCATGACCTGTTACATTGCAAGCTATACAACCCAAGCTAAAGAGCCTGCATCTAATTATAGAACATAGGTAACCAGTGATGCTCATTCTGTCAAATTTTCTCTGTTTTTATTCTGGGTCATGTATTTAAATTTTCTATAAATTCATCAATTCTTGACAGATTTTCAAAAAAAAAAATATGTTGACGAGGTAAGACATTCTTTTATTCCAATGATGACAAAATATATCACACATTTAAACTTTAAAGGCTTTAAAATCAATTCAACGTATGACCAAACTTCAAACTGCCACCAAACAACCTAATCAATCCCGATTTGAAAAAAACTAAAATTCTTAAAAAAAAGTACTCTTTAGAGGCTTTTGATTTTACCCATATTCTTTTGATAAAATATTTTTAGATTTTGAGATAGTTAAGGTCAAAGAGAAAAAAAACAATAATCGCAATATGACCTTGACCTTTGCAATTTTTTTTTGAAATTTTAAAACTGTGAAGTCCCTTGAAACAACAAACAATACAATCTGTGAAAATTTCATAAAGATTTATTCAAAAATAATGGCAGAATCATAAAAAAATCTAAAAGAATGCCTATTCTCGAAAATTTGTTTCCTCCATATTTTAGTGCACTTTGACTGCTTATTGCATTTTATGCATTTTCTGAAATCGCTACCCCGTATATTTTGTGTGCAAAGATCTTCGGAATCAATTTCGAAAACCAGAATGAGCATATCTAATCTCTAACAAAAATGGGCATGTTTTTCGTGGACACACCCTAATTTGCCAGCTTTTTTCAAAGATTCAAACATTCAACCTCTTCTAGCTCAAAAGTTTCAAAGATATGGATATTGCCACTCATCATATTTAATGGGGCAGTTGACGGAGAACAGAATGCAAAAAAACTGCATACAAATTAAATGTCAAATGACAGAGTTATCAGCAATTATATCTTTTGATGCTAAACGCCACCTAGAGGCAAAACTTAGTACTAAAATGAAAAACAAACTGGTGCACAACTTCAGAAACATGTGAGTATGCATGGAAATTTTCATATTGGTAGCATTTCTAATCATGCCGCAACAGCGGTCACAAAAAGTGCAAAGAATAATAATAATGGAAAAAAATTTGAGAGGGAGAGAAAGAAACACAAGAAGAACAGAAAGTTTTCGCGGCTGCGTTGCAGTCCACGAAAACCTATTTATTTGCAAGCATTTCATGACAAAATGATCCTGATTATATTTTAACAATGCGGATAAAAGTGTTGCAGTCACCATCTGGAGCCTCACTTGCACTGCAGCTAACAGTAATACATTGTATTTATAAAAGTATAAGTACAATATAAATTTAAGGGACATAGTAATTACAGAAAAAAATTCTTACGTAAACTAAAAAACACACATTGCATGTCATTAAATTTGGCAAGTAGCAGGTTATATTTCCAAATTAAAGTTTACTATTTAAGTTTACTAAAAATATCGCTAAAAAACTGATATGTTGATTTCGTATCGTGGTACAATATCGTTCAGCTGCATATTGTGATATATCGTGACATCTCTACTAGCTGCAACATACATAGACATATGTCTATGGTTTGATCTGTCTGAAGTAGACATCTCCAAATGACAAATACTGTTGGTAGGATTTACAACCCACAAACCAGGCTGTAAGTTTGTGCAACACTTTCGCCAAATGAGATAAAATGGAGCCAGATTTAGTGCCAGTGGCTTCAATATATTTTCGGATATTTTTATTAGCTCACCTAAGCACAACATTGTACTCATGGTGAGCTATTAGGTTGGGTCTGTGTCCAGTGTCCATTGCCCATGCATGTGTCCAGCGTCAACAATTTCCTTTAAAGAACATCTCATCAAGATTTTATAGAGAAAAACATTCTGACCAAGTTTAAGGAAGATTGGGCCAGAAATGTGGCCTCTAGAGTGTTAACAAGGTTTTTCTAAGGTTTGACCTCATGACCTACTTTTTGACCCAACATGACCCAACTTCGGACTTCTCCAAGATTTCAATTTCCTTTAAAGAACATCTCCTCCTAAACTGCTGAATGGATTTTAAACAAACTTCACGGGATTCATTCTTATGAAGACCTCCATCAAAATTGTTCAAATTGATTTGATTGGTTGAAAAGTAGGTCACAGGAGCTAAAAATAGATTTAAAAAATGCAAAATTTTAAAATCTTCTGCAAAACTGCAGGGCCTAGAGCTTAGATATTTGGTGTGTAGCACTGTCTAGTGGACTTCTACCAAGTTTTCTAAATTATAACCCTTGGGTTAGAATTGGCCTGGCCCCAGGGCCCTTAATTTTACATAGGCTAATATGGGAAAATATGGCCTTATGTACATCTACCAGGTTTGTTCAAATCATGGCCCTCGGGTCAAAATTGGCTCCGCCCCAGGGATCACATGATTTTACATAGACTTCAATAGGAAAATTTAGAAAAATCTTGTTAGAAACCACAAGGCCTGGAGTTTTGATATTTGGTATGTAATATGGCCTAGTGGACATCTACCAAGTTTGTCCACATTATGGCCCTGGGGTTAAAATGGGCCCCACCCCAGAGGTCACTTGATTTTAAAAATTTTTTTTTCCGGCCCGGGGTCAAAATTGGCCCACCCCAGGAGTCACTTGATTTTACATAGACTTACACAGGAGAAACTAGAAAAAATCTCTGGTCTGATTTTCTGACTATATCCCTTTATTTTATAGATAAATTTTTGTCAAGAACATAACTCCTTAACTATTGGAGGTATTAATTTGAAACTTAAAATATAAATAGTGAATAGCATAAGTGTATGATTATGAGATATCATTTTCAAACTTAATGACAATGTTATTATAATCATAATCAGTCATAATCTTTTGGCCAAGTTTGATTATGGCTGATATCAGCCAAGTAGGTCAGAGTTATGCCCCTTTTAAGGTAAAAAAAGCTAGATTTCACATTGTTTACTCTCTAGCATCTTCAATTCTTAAGCAATCATCTTCAAACTTTATGACAATATTTATAGCCATAATCTCTCAGCTAAGTTTGATTATGGCTGATATTTGTAAGAAGTTATGCCCTTTTTATAGCACCAAGATCTGTAATTGGAGGCATATTGTATTTGCACTGTTTGTTGGTTAATTTGTTTATTTGTTAGTTTGTCAGCAACTTTAACATTGGCCGTAACTTAATAACTATAAAAGGTATTGACTTAAAAATTCATATATGAATACAACGCGACTAGAAGAAGTGCAGTGACAAAGAACCATAATGGCCTAATTTTTTAATCATCTCCCTTTGTAATTTTTATTTTTCAATTTTTAACAAGAGCCTAACTCAAGAATTAATCAAGGTATTGACTTGAAACTTATAAATATATGGTGAGACATGGAAGTGCATAACAGATAGCCATAACTCTACCTTGATTACTTTTTTAATTATGTCCCATTTTTAACTCACCTGAGCACAAAGTGCTCAAGGTGAGCTATTGTGGTCAGTCAATGTCCGGTGTCCTTCGTCCGTCTATCCATCAACATTTTCTTGTGTACACTCTAGCATCTTCATTTCTTCAGCAACCTTCTTCAAACTTTATGACAATGTTTTTAGCCATAATCTCTGGCCCGGTTTGATTATGGATGATGTTTGATCATTAGGTCTCGAGTTATTGCCCTTGAATGATAAAAGAAAATGCTAGATTTCACTTTGTGTACAATCTAGCATCTTCATTTCTTTAAAACTTTATGATGATGTTATAGCCACAAACTCTTAGCAAAGTTCAATTATAGCTGATATCTGACTAAAAGATCTTAAATTAAGGCCCTTGAATGATAAATAAATGCCATATTTCACTTTGTGTACACTCTGCCATCTTTATTTTTTTAAACAGTTTCCTTTTACCCTTTCCCACATAGAGGAAACCATGAAAAGACCTATGCGAACAACATAAAACCAGATCAGCCTGCGAGTAACTCACAGGCTGATCAGGTTTTATGCTGTTCGCTGCTCCTCAGTGGTCTGGAAATGAGGACTTTATAATTAAATTTGGTAAGGTTTAACTGTGGTTTTCTGCAAATCAGGCTTTATGTGGTACCTACTGAGTGCGTCAAAATGAGTCTATATGAGGGAAAGGGTTAAACATCATGACAATGTCTATAAACACAATCTCTCAGCCAAGTTTGAATATGGTTGATACCTGCCCGGTGGTCTGGAGTTATGGCCCTTGAATGTTAAAAAATACCAGATTTCACTTTGTGTACACTCTAGCATTCATTTCTTGGTCAATCTTCTTCAAACTTTATGACAATATTTCTTTATAAACTTTCCTAGCTAAATTTGATTATGGCTGATATCAGCTCATTAAGACTGGAGTTATATCTCTTTAATGATTGAAAAAAACAACAATCTTCTTCAAACTTCATGACGTGTTTATTAACATAAATTCCCTGCTGCTAAGGTCCATTATGGTTGATATCTGACCATAAGGCCTGGAGTTATGTCTCTTGAATGATTAAAAGATGCCAGATTTCACTTTGTGTATACTCTAGCATCTTCATTTTATTAAATCTTCTTCAATCTTCATGACAATATTTATAGCCATATTCTCCTAAGTTCGATTATGGCTGTTATTGGCCAATTCAGTCAGGAGTTACATAGAATTTAAAAAAATCTTGAAACAACAAGACCTAGAGCTTAGATATTTGGTGTGTGTTATTGTCTAGTGGTCCATATGACCCGTGGGTCAAAATTAGCCTTGCCCAACGTCCACTTGTTTTTTTTTTACAGTCTTATGTAGGGAGTACAGGTACAATTTTATTTGTGAGATTGATCATGACCCCGTGACCTTCTTTTGATGATTTAAGCTACAGCCTTTAAATTCCTTCAAATTTGGCCCATGGTACTGTTTGAAGTTTGTATTTGAAATTATCTTGCTGTAATACTGTACAGATAATGTATTTAGTATTATTATGCTACGATATATTAACTTGTATAGACAAGCAAGGCAATGTTTCTCAGGTGAGCGATTCAGTGCCATCATGGCCCTCTTGTTTAATTTTACAATGTGCAGATAATATCTTTCATACGATATTCTTGAAGCCTATACAAGGTATTGATTTGAAATTTCATATATAACTAAACAACAACTAGAAAAAAAGGCAGTGACCAAGAAACCTAACTCTACCAAGTCTGTTTTTATTATCTCCCTTTATTATTTTTTTCTAAAAAAAATTATTGCGAGCAAAACTCATAAACAACAAAGTATGGACAAACACTATATGATAGAAAGTTGGAGCAGTGCAGTTATCAAGAACAATAACTCTGAATGGTTGAACTTTTGTATTATCTCCCTTTATCAAGATTTTCTGCCTACAGGCAGTAAGTCCTGTTGGCTTTGTCCTGTTTTTAGTTCACCTGAGCACAACATGCTCATGGTGAACTATTGTGATCGCCTTTTGTTCGGCATCCGTCATCCGTGCGTGTGTCCGGCTTCAACAGTTTACTTTTAACAAAATCTCCTCCTAAACCACTTAGCCAAATTTGATGAAAATTGCCTGTGACGTTCCTTGCGTAAAGCTCTAACAAAGTTGTTCAAATGGTTCTGGTCCATTGCATATCTGGGTCACAGGAGCTAAAAAGAAATTTTAAAGTGAAATCTTAAATCTTCTTCTCAGAAACCACAAGGCATAGAGCTTAGATATTTGGTGCGCAGCAATGTCTTATGGACCATTACCAAGTTTGTTCAAATCATGACCCTGGGGTCAAAATTGGCCCCGCTCAAGGGTAGCTTTTTTTACATGGACTAATGTAAGAAAAACTAGAAAAATCTTCTTGTAAGAAACCACAAGGCATGGAGTTTAGATATTTGGTGTGTGGCATTGTCTTATGAATCATTATCAAGTTTGTTTAAATCATGACCCTGGGGTCGAAATTGGCCCCGTCCCAGGGGTCGTTTGATTTTACATAGACTTATGTAAGAAAAACTAGAAAAATCTTCTTGTCAGAAACTACAAGGCCTGGAGTTTAGTTATTTGGTGTGTAACATGGCCTAATAGATCTCAATCAGGTTTGTTCAAACCATGGCCCTGGGGTCAAATTTGCCACGCTCCAGGGGTCACTTGATATTACATAGACTTATTTAGGAAAAACTAGAAACATCTTCTTTTTAGAAACCACAAGGCCTAGAGTTTAGATATTTGATGAGTTACATGGCCTAGTGAACATCTACCGATTTTGATTAAATCATAGCCCTTGGGTAAAAATTGGCTCCGTCCTATGGGTCACTTGATTTTATATAGACTTATTAGAGCAATGACCTTCAAAATATGGATGGCAGGTACAGTTTTTTTTTGTTGTTGTTGTTGAATTTAGATGATCTTGCTGTACTTCTGCATAGATTATGTATTCACTATGACTCGTAATACAATACATTTGGCATTGAGGGCAATGTTTCTCAGGTGAGTGATTCAGGGCCATCACGGCCCTCTTGTTTGTACAGGCCCTAGCGGCCAGATGACGAAAGCTACAGTAATGAAATTTTCGACATACAATCACATGTTTCTGAACCTGTGCCTAATGGATCAAACTTTTCTCTTTTGTTTCTGATTCAGCCACTAGGGGGCGCAAAATATGAAATCACTCTTTTGCTAATAACTCAATAAGATGAAGTCTGATTTAGATGTGGATTTTTTTGCATTTTGATTCTAGTTGACAGCCCAATAAAATATGATCGGTTTCTTAGCATCGAGTAACTGAAAAATACTGTGTTAGGAGAGGTTGAATGTTCGAATCTTGCAAAAAAAAAGTTGACAAATGAGAGTAAGTCTACGAAAAAAGTGGCCATTTTCGTTTGAGATTAGATAGAAGAATTCTGTTTGCTGCATACGATTTGCAAGACATACCGGTATACAAACAAACTATATGGGGTAACGAATTTAAGAAATGCATGGTTTGTCCTCTAGAAACGGTCAAACTTCATTAAAACATTTGAAAAATTAAAATTTAAAAAAAAGATATTTTTTGTCGCACCAGACATTATTTTTTGTACATTCTTCATAAAATTTTCACACGTTATGTTTGAAAGGGCCTCACAATTAGAAAGTTAAGAAATACATGAAAAGATCAAGGTCATATTATTATTATTGTATTTAAAAATAAAAATATTTCGCTGAGAGTATATAAACAAAACTTTTAGTCCTTGAAGAGCTCTTTCAAATAATGTTTAGTTCTTGAAGATCGGACTTGATTTGGTCATTTTACGACAGTCTAAAGTTTGATCCTTTTTTGGAATTGTTGTAAATAAATGTTTAAGCCTCAAATTGTGATAGAATGTTCGACTAGTGCGACTTGTATCCTTAACTAAACTATTTGCTGCATTTCAAGGTACCTAATTGTAAAATTAAAATCGATTTTGTTTTTCATTTTGCCGCAAGGCGGCGCTTTGCTTAAAATCTCCTTTTGCATATAACTCAGAAAGTTGAAGTCTGATTCTAATGCGGTTTTCAGCATTTTGTTCCTTGATGATAGTACAACAGAATATAATGGATTACAAAGTATTGGGTGCGGGAAAATATTTGCGCTAGAAGAGGTTGAATGTTCGAACCTTGCAAAAAAAGAAAAACTGTGCAAATGAAAATAGGTCTACCAAAAACCTGCCCATTTTTGTTTGAGATTAAATAGAAGTATTCTGTTTGCTGCATATGATTTGCAAGACATATACACACAAAATATATGGGGATGGCGAATTTGAGAAATGCATGATTTGTCTTCTAGAAACGGTCAAACTTCACTAAAAG
>CM037783.1:39701915-39751915 GCA_021229015.1 Solen grandis | reverse complement strand
TGTCTCCAGATGGCCACATACGTTATTTAAGCCATACCCATTCCCTATCCTGGCTGCCTGTCCATTCCAGATAGTAATCTGGGCAATGATTTACCTTTCTGGGTGTTCATCAAAGGATTTTTGCACTTCTTCCAAAAGTTTGATGTTAGTAACAGCCATTTCTGAAAGGCAGACAACAAAAATGTAAAAAAAAACAACTACCAATGTCTTGAAGGGATGTTTGAATTTGGTGCCAAAATCCTTGTGATTCTCCATTTCTGCTTGTCTGTTAAGGTCAGAGACTACTAAATAGTTTTCCAAAGACCTACATTATAAGGTCTATGCTTATAGCTACTTCCCTTTATCTCACTGAGCATTAAGCTTCCCCTTATTTAAAAGTTCCATCCAAGTGCTTTCTAAAAATCACAAAGTAAAGCATGACCACCGAAATCTTGAGCTACAGACTACCAAACATGGTAACCCCCATATTGGGACTTAATTTCCCTCCGAATGTCAAAAAATAGCACATTCTAAATTTGTACTCACAAAAATCACATAATGGCAGATAAGCAGATTATTTATGTTTTTTAGTGTTGAGAATATTCCAATTTTGAAAATTAAACAATACTCACATATATATTTTATTGATAATCAATCAGAAAATCCAATTATGTAAACATTAGCCACGGATTCCCTGTACTTTTTTGCATGACCAATGGGAAGCCCCGACCTATTTAGTAGTCTCTGACCTTATTGCTTGCTTACTTGTGTTTACATGTATCACTATGACAATGTAAACCGGAAGTGTATTACACCCCTGTCCTGAACTTTGTTATCGTGGACCTCCTCAATCTGAAGGTGACCTTTTCTGCAGATAACGGAGTAAATTTCCATGGAGCTGAAAATCCTGGGGTAAGTATTCACAAATACGTTAATAAATGCATGCAAACAACGCGAGACATACGACACTTTTGGTGATCAGATATAAAGGTAGAACCTAGTTTCAGGAATGGTTAATCCGATTTTAGGATAATGTGACCAGGTATGGTGTTACGATTATCAATTTGTGGCATGTGCATGTTCAAAATCCGTTTAAACACTTCTGTGAAGCGTTGAACTCAATCAAACAAACACATGACCAACATGCACGACACCAAAATATGCATTTTAACTATTTTACATACAGAGAGTACACAACAAAAACACGATTATCGATTGTGCATAAAAGGGACGTATCAAACTTTAATAATATCTGTAATGACAATGTGTTATAATGACAAGAAATGCAGAATACTTTTCTGTATATTCATGCTCTGCAAGTTTTTCGGCGTAGCTGTATAAAATCGATTTCGATGTTTATTTTTAGACCAAAATCCCCCCTGCAAATCTGCAGAAGTGGACTCGCCCACTTTAACCTGTTGATCATGTAGTATGCGGAGTAGGTGGTAGTTAACCCATATATTATAATTAACACATACTTTCCTATCAATTAGGGGGTCTTACTTTATCAATACGGATCTAACCAACAAACATTATGAATCTTACATATACAATAACATACCTTTGACCCCTTTTTGTAATAAGAAAACTTAACCATGTCAGTGTGTACAGAATGTATATAAATAGACTGCATGATCACTATTTTAAGAATACATCTGGGTTCCCGGAAATACAGTCTATTATTAGATTGTAGGAGTTCAGTTTGTTTTCCATTTTACGCCGAATATTTTTTTTTGAAGATATTTCTTGTTTCAAATGTCTTCTTTTAGAACTTAGCCAGCCATTATAATTATCAAATGACGCATGGGTTTACATGTGTGTGTGTTGCAAGTACCTGAAAGTTTAGAAGCTAAATATAGCTGATAAGAAAGTATTATTTTGAAAGAAATACAGAGAGAGTGCATGTCGGCATTTTCTCACAATTTTGGCGAGTAACTGTATCCAGACATACGCACGAACGCCAATACGGAAAAGTAAAATAAAAGAAATTTATGCAAAACAAAAGTGACTACAAAATGCCACTTTGACGTTTAAATATATCTTGAGGATATATAATTTTTTTAAAAACCTACGAGGGGAAGTCTAAACCCCGATGGTAGTATTGATGATATCTTATAGCTGAGCTGATAGTTGGCATACAATTTAATCTGATTAAAACCAGCTCCTAACGCCACTTCGCTATACTACACTGTATTAGAATCTGAACATCACAAATAGAAGGTCAACGTGCTCATGGTGAGCTTTTGTGATCGCCTTTTGACCGGCGTCCGTGCATCCGTCCGTCCGACGTCAACAGTTTTCTTTAAACGACATCTCCTCCTAAACCACTGGGCCAAATTTGATGAAAATTGCCCGTGATGTTCCCTGCATGAATCTCTACCAGTTCCAGTCTATTGTATATCTGGGTCACAGGAGCTAAAAAAAGATTTTAAAGTGAAATTTTTAAAATTCTTCTCCTCTGAAACCGCAAGGCCTAGTCAAAATTGACCCCGCCCCAAGGGTCACTTAATTTTACATAGGCTTTTACAGGAAAATCTAGAAAAACTTCTTGCCAGAAATCACAAGGCCTGGAATTTAGATATTTGGTGTGTAACATGGCCTTATAGACATCTACAAAGTTTGTTCAAATCATGGCCCTGGGGTCCAAATTGGCTCCGTCCCGAGGGACAGTTTATTTTACAAAGGCTTAAACAGGAAAACTAGAAAAATCTTCCTGTCAGAAACTAAAAAGCCTGGAGTTAAGATATTTGTTTTTAATATTAGCTAGTGTATATCAGCTTTATTCAAATTTTGGCTCTTGGGTCAGAATTGACATTGCCCCAGGGGTCACTTGATTAAACATATGTTTATATAGGAAAAAAAACAACAAGAAAAATCTTCTTGTTAGAAACCACAAGGCCTGGAGTTTATATATTTGGTGCGAACATGGCTTTATAGACATCTACCAAGTTTGCTCAATTCATGGCCCTGGGATAAAATGGGCCCTGCCGCAGGGGTCATTTGCTTTTACATACTTAAAAAGGAGAGTCTTTAAAAGGTCTTGTCAGAAACCACAATGTCATAGGTTCAGATAATTGGTATGTAACATGGCCTTGTGGACCTGAACCAAGATTCCATATCATGGCTCTTGGGTATAAATTGGTCCCACTCTAGGGGGTCACTTGTTTTATAGCTTGTTTTATAGCTACATGTATTACCATCAGAATTTAGGCCACAGGTACTGTGCGTGGAATTGCAAATACTTTGCTGTACTTCTGCATGGATTTTGTATTTAATATGAAGACAATTATTTTTCAGGTGAGCGATTCAGGGCCATCATGGCCCTCTTGTTAATATAATGTCTACTTTTTTATATTGTCCTTGAAAGATACGTTTAAGTTCACGCAAGTTAATATTTGCACATGATCAATAAAGTAAATATTTGGCTGTAGTTAAGCAAGCGTATGCATACATAAGGAACATAAACATCACCCCCATTAGCCTGGGGATTTCATCAAAATGGCTCTTGTAAACAATATAATGGTTTATGATAGGGATAGGAAAAAGTGAAATAAACAAGCATATAGACAATACTAAGTCCCCTACCGGCAAATAGAAAAATAAGAACCCCCGCCCCTCTTTACGCTGTTTGGTTCTTGATCCGTAACTCATAGTGGTAGACTCACATACCAACTATTAGATCAATATAGCGTTTAGAAAATAAAGTCCGGAAAACTGCTATTTTAAAGAAATTTTCTAATTCCATGGCCCATAATTTTGTCTAAAATCAAAGGACCTGATCGAAAGTCAAACTTTATCTGTACTCATGGTAATAGACTCACATACCAAATATTAGATCAATATCTGCAAGCGTTTAGAAAGTAAGTCCGGAAAACATGTGCGTGACTGACGGACTGAGTCACAGACTGAGTCACGGACAGAGTGCAAACCTATAGTCCCCTTCGGCGATGCCGGAAGGGAACTAAAAAACTGAGTTGTTTTGCAAATATAGACAATATGAAATAATTGAAGTTGCACGGTGACAAGCGAGTCGTCTTAAGAAATGAAAGTTCAAAGTTCGAGGCCCTCGTTTTGTTTAAAGTTTCATTTACACTGTCCTCGTGAAAGTTTTGGCATATGCGTTCATTTCATATACATCAATGATTCGAGTGCAAATTGTCTATTGTAATGAATTCGTAATTATACACTCTAACAAAAAGTAATTTATAATACAAGAAGCCGCTTACATTTATATAACGTTCGAACCTGTTCTTGTTATGGGTTAAATAGATTTATTTTTCTTGATGGGTTACTCTGCATAGTATCGCCTTTTTATGAAATAATGCATATTGTTTAGGGACATATGTACTATAGTCACAATACATTATGTATTTTTAAAGAGATATTTGAACTTTCCGATAACAGTTTTGTTACTATTTACGTGTTGTACATAGGTAATGTTAATTTCACTTCCCACAAGATCCTTGTGGTTTCATTAGTCGAATCGCTGTCACGTGATGACCCCCTATCATTCTATGAAGGGTCAGTAGAAATCCATGTAGGTTCAAATAGAAACAAAATGACGTTTACAATAAATAAAAATATGCCTAAGAAAGGGGTCGATTAATCAAATCAATTATTGGGTTTGGTACTGACCCTACACGGAAATAAAGGGTGTCTATAATGTTCATAGAGGGACTTGGATGGCGCCATGCCACCTATAAACCTATTTACTGAAACCGTATATTTCCGTGAGGGTCATTATCAAACTCAATTACTAATATTATCATTCAGATCGGATGTGTATACCTTTAAAAGTTACGATAAAAAAACGTTACTGTTTAGTTACTAGACAATATTTTACTGTAAAAAAGTCCGAAAAAGAATGGACAGTAACTCTGTGAATAAAAAAAATAACCAAAAAATATATCAACATTTTTGAACGTGGTGCGAGGAAAATTAAACCCCCCGATTTCCATTATCCTCGTAATCATTTTGTATGTTAAAAAAGAAGGTCGACTTTCGCTGGTCTACACGACCTTTCGTGTCCACAGGATATAGCTAAACTCAGACATATTGTGTTCATATATTTAATGAAATGGAATTAGAACAGAAGTATGTTTCCAATTCATAATCGTTCCTTCCCCTACAGCAAATTCAACGCATAGTTCCTGCATGCTCAAGGCCTTTCCCTCATTCCTTATAAGGTACCATTCATAAGCGTAGTCTCTGAAATTTTCTATAAATTGATACAGTTCTCCCAAAATTAGCTATTTTTCCAAAGGAAAAAATGATGTTTTCCAAAATGTGATTAAAGGGCTCCTCCATATCTTTCAAAAGACTCTGATGTTAGCTATCCTGTTAAATAAAAACTATTTAACACGAGCGTATTTTATTTCATTCTATACAACCGGTTACTCGTTGTTATGATAAAATAAAAACGCAGTATTTTAAAGAGTACATTTGTGCTATTCTTGCTATCCGGATATGCTGTGAAAAGCAAAAAAGAACTTAAAATAAGCAGTGTTTAAAAATGACTTTGAAATTTTTCAGTAAATCAACACTAAATGAATGAGTATAGACCTTTGGAAGTTTAAACAACACTATATGGATATAAATTGGTTCTGGTTGTCTTGATCTATTTCAAGTTTGTTTCAACACATATTAACTATATTTCATAGCAGGCTTGTTTATAGACCGACTGGAAACGTTACATGTTGTCCAGGTTTTAAAAAGGATCATTTAGCCCGGCATCAACCGTTCTTGATCAGAATATCATACAAAGGAAACTACTCTCACCCATGCATTTTTGGTTGATCTTTTTGGTTCTAACAAACATACATAGGAATCATTTTTATAAAAGTGTGTTTCATTTTACTGTTTCCTTTCACTTATTTGTTCTTGAAAAAGGAGTTATGCATATTTAATGGCCATAATCGCTTCATGCGTTTTAAAGACATGTTATCAAAACCATATATTGCTACAGTGGCTATAAAAAGTAGAACAGAAAACAAACACATAGGTCAACAATTGTGCAATATGTACGATATTGCAATGAAATTCTTTTTAAACAATGCAAAAATTTTTTAAGAAAATTATTTTGTACAAAAGTTTTTTTTAGTTTTTTTTCATAACGGTATCCAAGTGATATTCGGAGTATCACAAATCAGACACAAAAAGAAATATTACAAACACTTAGTTATATAAACAAAATAACACGAAACCGGTCTCTATGACCGATTGATTATAGTCACTGACTACATGTGCCGCCAGGTTTTCGAGTCACGTCAACGGACTTTCCAGTCTGAAAGTCATATTCCAGCTGGCTTGGGACGTTGGTTCCATACGGGTACCTCTACTCTTTTCTTCCACCAATGATTAGCTGGATGTCAATATATGTCTGAAAAATTGTCACAGTAACGCTAAAATCTCTAACAAATTATAACAACAACGACAAAATAAAACTTCAATTAATTGTTTTAATTTCAAGCTATATCTCATTTCATAAAAATAAATGCATGTTTTTATTACAGGAAGACTAATGCGGCACAGCTGAATAGGATGAGATGAACTAAATGATATAGCATCAACAATGAAACTTGATATTGAGAAACAAAATTTCATCAAACTTTTCCGCCTAACATTTGAAGGCGGTGTTGTTTCTCTCAGAGGCTTGTTACGTCTTGAGACTAAATGTGGTAATCGGCCACATTCTAACACGCAGGAAATTGACGATGTCTATTTCTATATCCAAACACATCAAAAAGACATGCAAAAACTGCCTGGCCACACACGGGACAAGATACACAATTATATGATTGACAAAGTCCCTGTTGACAAGTGGGACATACCGTGTTTATATAACTCACTGAACACATTTTTTAAGGGAAATATAATATCGCGGAGACTTACAGATGATGTAAAGAACATTTATGAAGAAAGGAACAGACTAGCTCATGCCTTTGAAATTGCAATTTCTCCGAACGATTATGCTAATCGGTGGTCAGACACAGATCGAGCTATTTCAAATATCATCCGTGACTTAGATACTCAGGGTAGTACAAACGAAGAAAAGGAAATAATTAAAAGTTTGCGTCAAGACCTTACAGAAGGAAATTATGATGAAGTCGTTTCTTTAAAATCAGTTCAGGAGATAACTGATCTTAAGAAGACATTAGAGGATCTTAGCGGTGTTGTGATGAAAGCCATACAAAATGAATGTTCCGCAAAGGAAATTGAATATAATAAAAAGCTTTACAAAGGTATATTTATATTGTTAGATAATATCATTATTTCTATTATTTGAACAAGTGGCCATAGGTCTTTTTCATTTAACTAAAACAAATGCTTGTGTAGTAACACAGGACATGAAATATCAATGGAATACTGTTTTATACAATTTAAAATCAAATTGTACCTTTGAAACTATACATCTTCATCAATTAATGCAGAATTTCGAAATATAATATCGCCATAAGGGTACAACTAAGATATGAACATTTTAGTTTGATTTTTACGATATTTTTATATGATGCCTCTTTAGATTACCTGACAACTTTTATTTCAGACCTAATAAGACAACTACAGAATGCCGAGAAGAAGAAGGATCTGTTGGCAGTAAGGGCAATGGACTGTACGTTTGGTGAAAGAAGTTTTTAATACACGGAATGTTGTAAATATATTAAGCCTGCGTGTTTGCAATACACCTACAGCATCATATTTTGAATTGCCTAAACTTTTCCTCAAATCTCGTTTTATGGAAAGTATTAAGTTAATTCCACATATACAGGGTTAAAACAAAAGCACAGAAATTCATTTTACAATATTTCAGAAAACAGCCAAAAAAGTTTACTATACAATGATGTGTAATTATTTCAGCGTGTCCGTTTCCGTCGGAAAAACAGCCATGATCATTTCTGCTTATTCATTTTAACGATTGAATTCAGTCAGTCAGCTATTGAAACTTCGCTTGAATATGAATCAGAAAATGAATTGTACTCAATGTGGTCATATCTCGTGGTATTCACGAGAACAAAAACGCTGAGAAATATTGATAAAAAAATTGATGTAAGGTCGAATTGAGATGTTTAATGAAACTCGGGACGAATTTACTAAAACTATGAATTCAAGAGACCTCATGATGCTTTTTTTACCACATTTACCATATATGTATGATAACTATTAGACCCAGAAAATAATAACCTGGAAAAGATAGTTAATATCACACCTAAATATTAAGTGAATATTGACAAATTCCAAATGAGTAGTGTGTCATTAACCTTTTCTGGTCATTTTAAAACATTTTGTCACAAATTAATAATAAAAAGATCAAATTGACTAATTTTGTTATTGGACGAACACGAATACAAATCATTACAGAAATAATATACAATGTATGTTGGAATTTGACGAAAGTTCAAACAAGTTCGGTGACTGTCGGTGAATCTTGTATGCGATACGCAGTCTAGTTATAATGATTACTTCGTGCAAGAGGTCATGACCAAAAAATGATCGCCTATAATGCAAGAATAATTTAATCAAACAGGCACACGCGCACGAAAAAGAAAAACAATATTCTTACGGTTGGATGGTAAAAGTGACATTTAACAAATAAAAAATTGATTCTAAGTCGCATAACATTTAAGTAATTATAATGTTGATATGAATTAAACATAAGGCTTTGATTTAAAGGGTTTATTTAGAGATTTTGTTCATCATTTTGATATAGGTATTGATAATCAGTTCGTAAAGAGTTGGCGTTTTTAATGATAATGAATACATTTTAATAAATATTGTAAATTTTCTAAAATCAGTAAATAATTATAGTATAAAAATCTATTTCAAAACAGTTGAAATTGGGATACACCTAGAGATTGGATCCAACGATCCCAAAGTTACAACACTTGCAACAGGACTCATCGGAGAAATGTTTCAACGACCATCTGCTTCAGACTTTATCAATTCCGAGGTTTTTCAAGATTTCCAGCAATATATAAACTCTATATACAGAACAAAGAAGGTCGATGTAAAGGACGGATCAGTTATTTTAGTTCTCAAATGCAAGACCCTTAGAAGCATATCGGACGTAATAGCCTCTGTAGATGACAAGGATTTTCTGGAGCACTTACATGGGATATCAAAAGTTGTCAGTGATATGTACAATACAAATATAACCATTTCCGCAAATCTACACGAAGACACTGTTAAGAAAACATTGGACGAAATAGGTATTTATATACAAACATTTGTAGGATTAAAAGTTTAACATTATTTTTTTAATCATTATTTTCAGATTTCCTTTGTTTAAGCTCACCTGAGCACAATGTCGACACTTTTCTTTAATCAACATCTCTTCTGAAACCACTGGGCCAGTTTTGATGAAACATTACTTTGATTTTTTTGCATAAAGCTCTATCAAAGTTGATCAAATGGTTCCGGTACATTGCATATCTGGGTCACAGGAGCTAAAATAGATCTTAAAAGTGAAATCTATAAACATTTTCTTTTCCGAAACTGCTAGGCAGAAAGCTTAGATGTTTGGTGTGTGGCATTGTCTTATAGACCTCTACTAAGTTTGTTCAAATCATGACCCTGGGTAAAAAATTGGCCCCGCCCCTGGGGTCACTTGATTTTTCATTGACTAGCATGGGAAAATTAGAAAATTCTCGTCAGAAACCACAAGGCCTAGAGTTAAGATATTTGCTGTATAATGTGGTCTGATAGATCAAGTTTGATCAAATCATGGCCCTGGGGTCAAAATTTGCCCCGCTCCAGGGGTCACTTATTTTACATAAGCTTACATAGGAAAAACTAAAAGAAATCTTGTCAGAAATCACAAGGGCTAGAGATATTTGGTTTGTAACTTGCCTAGTAGTCCTATGACAAATGTGTTCAGATCATGGCCCTGAGGTCAAACTGGCCCCGCCCCAGGGGTCACTTGATTTTACATTGACTATCATAGGAAAAACTAGAATAATCTTCTTGTCAGAAACAACAAGGCCTAGAGTTTAGATATTTGGTGTATAACAATGCTTAGTAGACCTCTACCAAGTTTGTTCAAATCATCGGCCTTGGGTCAACCTTGGCCCCGACCCAAGAGTCAATTGATTTACATAGACTTACATAGGAACAACTAGAAAAATCTTCTTGTAAGATATTACAAGGCATAGAGTTTAGATATTTTGTGTGAAACATGGCCTAGTAGGTCTCTACCATGTTTGTTCAATTATCGCTCTGGGGTCAAAATTGGCCCCGCCCCAGGGGTAACTTGATTTTACATAGACTTATATAGGAAAAACTAGAAAAATCTTATTGTCAGAAACCACAAGGCCTAGAGTTAAGATGATCTTGCTGTACTTGCATGGTTTATGTATTCAGTATGACACATAATATTATGATAGGCAATGAAAGCAATATTTCTCAGGTGAGCAATTCTTAAATTGGAAAAATGCTTAAAGATTATAACAATCAAAATTCCTGATTTAAAAAATATTGTATTTAAAAAGTATAATACTTTAATTTAACTCAATTGAATTTGGAATTTAAAGATTAAGGATTTTTAAGGTGAGCTGCGATCAATCTGCGTTCGTCGTCAGTAATTTGTATTAGACCATACATTGAGGAACAAAGAGGGTGCCAGTGTTCTTATATAATTTTAAGTACTCAAGTTAAATAACCTTAGTAATTCAATTTGAATAATTTGCCTCTTTTGGTAGGTTGTATTATAATTATAAACTCTATTGTATTCTTCTGTATTACCAGCACTTAGAATCATTATATGTCCATCGTATGTAAAAATAGTCAAATCATAGCCCTCTTTAAAAAAATCTGAAACTAAATTGACCCCTTAAAAAAATGAAGCTCACGGTGGTAGGCTAGATTCCCTGGATACAGTTATGTAAAGCTACTCTGAAGCAATCGATTAGTATCACGTTTTTTTTTTGTTTTTTTTTGCACAAAACAAGGAAAAAAATCACATATTGCTTTTAAAACATGGCTGATACCTTGAAATATGAGCATTTCTGAAACCATCTGTAGGGCTCTATTTTTAATCTTAATTCTGACTAATATTGGGGGTCACGTTATCAAATGGAACTAAAAACAATAATTTCTCTGATGGATCTCAGCTGAGCATTCATGACCGCCCAGGTCTTTTTTCTATTCTCTATCTAAGTCTGAAACTCAATATAATTACATAGTTCATATTATTTTTTTCATTATGTGAACAAAATAAAAATCTTAAAGAGAGAAGTATTGAAAAATGTTTTCAGCGGAAATTTATTACGTTTTATAAAGACATACTAAGTAACGGAGAAAGGCTGAAAACTGTCCGATTTTTCATAAAAATGATACTTAGAATATCTTAGGGCCTAAATCTGTATGCTATGAAGTATATGTATATAAAAGTGAGGCATTTCTGAAGTTCAAGCATTGTTGTTAACACTACAAAATTAGCACGAGGACTTCAAAACATTCATGGTTCCCTTTGTTGAAATGAGAGACAATACCTAAGAAAAACAAGGATTAGGAACTCTGCATGATTATCTTATGAAGATATAAAATTATTATAATCTCGTGCAGTAGTGATACAATTTTATATTTGTACGAGGGAAATGTGAAAATTTTATCTCTTCTATATCAGATGTAACACATATCCACTCAAAACAAACACATGTTCTTTTATTCTATGGTAACTGCTGCTACATTTTCTTTATAAGTAAAAAGTAGTCCCGGCAGATCTATATAATCACAATGTGGGATAGGGATTTTATGTCATTGATACAACACAGTTTTTCATTAGTTAGTATGAAATAAAAGTTCAATAATCCATATAATTTACAGAAACAACAAAATAGTACGTCAAAAACTATTTTAAGTCAACTCAGATTCGTTAATGTGATACATTTTTCATCAAAATAAGGTGCTAAGATATATATCTTATTTACCATGAATAATTATCTTTCAGAGCACGCAAAATCATCAGATCCTGTGCACAAGCCATCAGAAGAAATCTGTAGATGTAATCTTCATCGCGAAAAAGAAATTCAGTATTACTGCGAAGGCCACAGCGTTTTGCTATGTGATGAGTGCATTCTCGTAGGTCACGAGTCCTGTGAGAAATCTAGTATCGACACAAAAGTGGCAAATATAGAAGGAAGTATTGAACATGCGATGCGTAAAATCGAAGAAAACAAAAAACAGTTTGAAGAAATAACGAAGGAAAGTGAAGACTATTTTAATGAGGTCGAAGAGATGGAAAAGAAAAACACTGATTATTTGGCTGAAATGATTAAAGACTTTGAGAAAAAACTAATCAATACAAAAAAGGAATTTAAAATGAGACTTCGAATGGAAAAAATAAAACTGAATGATAAACTGGACGAAGAAGATGATAACGTACTCGAGCTTCAAAAACATGCTGAGTGTTTAGAGCAAATGAAAGATTTTCCGGATAAAAAAATGATATTTATCTCTGAACAGAAGGTTAAAATCATCAGTAATAAAGCAGATGAGGTTAAGAGTGAGTTAGTGCAAATTAAGAAGAATAAAGACATGTTAGCACTTCCTAAGTATGAAGATGCAAAGGATATGACAGAGCTTATTGATAAAGCAGAAGAAATCTCTGTCGTAGCCAGCGGAATACGGTCTTTGTATAACGTTTCAGCAGAAATCTACAGAAGACTTTCAGAAACAGAAAATTGGATAACGGGATCATCATTTTTGGAAAATGGAAAACTTGTAATAGCGAATGCGCAGAAACCAGAATTGCTAATTTATGATGAAGATTTCGAACCACTGGAACCTATTGCAATATCTTCGCAACCATGGGAGGTAACACCTGTAAAATATGATGTGATTATTGTGACCCTCCCGCAAGAAAAGAAACTAGTGAGATACAAGATAAGCGACCAATACAAGGTTCTTGATGAAATCAAAGTAGATAACAACTGTTATGGCGTGTGTGTTGTTTCAGACGCTATCTACGTAACCTGCCATGGCAAAGACAGCCAAGCTATTAATGCTGAGATTCTAGTCTTGTCTCCAGATGGACAGAATCAACACGTTTTTATGACAGACGTATCCCTAAAATGGCCGCGATGTGTCCGTGTTAACAGGGATGAGACAAAATTATTTGTTTCAGATTGGAAAACGGACTGCGTGCATTGTTTTTCCGTAGCAGAAAAACGCGCCCTGTTTTCATACACAAACAATGAAATAAATAGACCTATGGGAATATATGTCGATGAACATGGCTATGTCCTTGTTTGCTGTGGAAGGTCAGACAGCTTATATATCATTAACAAAGATGGCAAGAAGGGCAAATCGGTAAGACTTCCAGAATTGACTTGTCCTAGCACAATTACCTACAGAAATACAGACGGTAAACTTGTTATTGGAATGTGGAAGACAAGATATGCCTGCGTCGTATACAAAACATAGTGAAATTAATCCACAACTCGAATTTTAATCGTTGAGGAAATTCAGATTCGTTCAGATTCTACTTTAACAGTCCACGAAGAGTTAAAGGGATGAGGACCAAGTATAAATGTAACTCATACCCGTAATTATTGATAAGCCTAGACTAAAGGAAAAAAGTTGTAATCTTAAACAAGAATGATTGTCGTATGGTCGTAAGTGAGATAAATATAGCAGTCCCCATGCTCATACTTTGAAACAGAACAGTGGGTAACTTTGGAAAATGATTTTATTTCTGTATGCTCTTTTGGGATGAATGCCTGGCTATGTATTTGACTCTCACTGGACATTCTTTTAACTTTTTACGTTAAACTTATTTTGTTATTTAAAAATGGCGCCATTGCTTAGAACACATATGTCATACTGACATTTTACGGTTTATTTCAACATGACTGTTTTAATTGTTTGTATTGCCGTTGAATTCATTATGGTTAAGCTGGTCCCGAAACTTCCTAGCTGGCGGATGAATTCCAACCGGACTTTTTTTTTTTTTAAAGTTGTTGAATTGCTTTTTTGTCTTTTTTATACTTACTTGTATTTCATTCTGGAGAAAATTCATTTCCACTTTATGTTAGATTTTTCATAGGACATTTTATATTTCCTTATTTAATACGGGGCCTCTAAATGACATGGTACACTTTCATTTTTCAGCCATGCACATAATGATACACATGAATTCAGAAATGTTTGAGAAAAGAGCATCCCTTGTATCATATATGTATAGACTCAAATTTACATGGTTCTCGTTTCATCTGAGAATCTTAATAAGTATTGTTTATTTAGTGCAAGTCGGTATGGTAAAAAACAGCACTTACAAAACAAGTTGGTCCAAGATTAGTTTGACACTGTTGTAATACACGCTTCTTTCACTTATGTAGTTATTATTCGCTAGTGTGGTTACACCATTCGTATAGTTAAATACATTTTATACAGATAAAGGAATCTCCTGTAAAATCCAGTTCAAAAATAGTGTGTAAGCATACATCAGAAAGCTTAATTTTGTAAACATTCAAAAACATATTGAAAAATCACAGAGGAAATTTTAACTAATTATAAAATTATCTTTTCTCTAATACATGGAACTATTTTTAATTTGATTTATTTTCAAGATTCTTTTTAATTGTGACTTAAATTCAGCCAGTGTAGCAGAAAAAATAACGAACATTACATAGTTCTTTTCAGCAGCTACTTTTCTATTTTACATATAACTTTTTTATTATTTGAATTATTTTAATAAATAAGATATTATTTTGACGGTAATGTAATGTCCTATAGAAAGATATGATATGCTTTACGTTTATATAACCTCAATGGGAAAAGAGATCTATATTTGACACGTGACCTGCGAGAATAGGACAATTTGTTACGTGCTTTTTTTTTGCTTTTAGACAGGTTGCCAAATCTTTGGTATAATTTGGTGTGCTGTGTATATTGGAGGTGGTGTATATTTGATGGGCTTGTATATTTTGGTGAGTTTGTTCGCTGAAACACTAGGTCACGTTATCGAATCATAGAAACAATGATATATGCGTGTTGAACTCTACTATTTACGAACAGTTGCTGAACAGTGTGACCAAAGTAACCGATGAATAAATTTCTAATATATATATATATATATATATATATATATATATATATATATATATATGTGTGTGTTTGTGTGTGTGTGTGTGTGTGTGTGTTTGTGTGTGAGACGTTAATAAAATGCATTGTTTATGAATATAATGAAATAACATTTCATGATGATAATGATGTGTTTTGCCTTTTGACTCGGTTGTTTGTTTCAAAGTTTTATATCAAACGAAATTATTTTTTGCTTACATGTATTAAAGGATTGTGCAAATAATGTACACAAACTGATTTATGTATAAGGATTTCCAACCGTGAGTTGGAAATAAATGTATCCTTTATTAGAAACATTCTAGTTTAAAAAAAAACTATAAAAAATTCTATACATTAAATATGTTATAACTGTTAAAAAAAATGTTACAATCAAATGTAGGGAATATCAATTTGTGATTTCGAATAATTTGTCAATGGGACTTTCATGTCAACCCAAAAACTTTTATCATGTTAGCCGAAATATGGAATATACACCGACAGAAACCTAAAAATACAGATTTTATGTGATAAATAGAATTTACCACTAGTGGTCATCGGTCATCGTTTACTTAAGATATGAAAAAAGCATTGTTTCGTACCATTCTAGCCAACTCTTTTTATGCACCCTGAAGGTGGGCATATAGTAATTGAACCGTCCGTCCGTCCGTCCGGATTTCGTTTCCGCTCCATAACTCTGACATTCCTTGATGGATTTTGAAATTACTTGGCAGATATGTTCACCATCATGAGACGTTGTGTCGCACGCACCCAAGGCTGTGGCTTTAAGGTCAAGGTCACACTTACAGTTCAAAGATCAAAAATGGGGTCTATTTTTCGTATCCGCACCAAAACTCTGAAATTACTTGATGTATTTTAAAATTACTCAGCAGAAATGTTCACCATCATGAGATGATGTGTTGCGCGCAATTCCCAGGTCTGTGGCTTCAAGGTCAGGATCACACTAATATTTCAATGGTTAGAAATGGGGTCTTTTTTGTATCTACTGTATAACTCTGACATTCCATGATAAATTTTGAAATTACTTGGCAGAAATGCTTACCACCATAAGGCAGTGTTTTGCGCGCATTCTCCAGGTCTGTGTATCTCCACGGTCAAATTCAAACTAAGAGTTCAAAAGTCAGAAATGGGGTCTATTTTTTGTGTCTGTTCTATAACTCGGACATTCCTTGGTGGCTTTTTGAATTACAGTCAAAATGTTCATCATCATGAAGCAGTATGTTGTGCTATCCCAGGTCTGTAGCTCCAATGTCAAGGTCACACTTAGAGTTCAAAGGGTTTGTTTTTACGGCTTTCCGCAACCTGCGGAAAACGTATAGGGTTTGTTATGTTTATTACGGCTTTCCGCAAACCTGCGGAAAACGTATAGGGTTTGTTATGTTTCTTCTTATTATTATTATTCCTCATTTTCCAACCAAATCCAAGAGTTAATTTCAGTATGTTGCCAGTGTCTGAGCAATATGAAAATTAAATTGCCTCGACAAAAATATTCAAATTTTTAAATTCTATCATTTTAAATTTTCAATGACGTCAGATTTGACGTCAGCATCAAAAGGTTGTTCGCACTCTGGAGCCTTTATTTTTTGTCGTTTTATCTTGATATTTTCACAGAAGAAGTATGTTATGATGTAGATGTGCACCTTGTCTTTAAATTTTCAAATTCGAAAAATTTAAGAATTTATGGCAAAACCGAGTTTCGAACTTTGGTCCTAAAACTATCATTTAATGTTACAAAGGCTACTGATGAGTTAGAAACATGAAAATTTGACAGCTAATCAGCCCAGAGGTTTACTTTCTTTTTTCTGAAAGATTACCCTTTTAAGTCACGTGGTTATGACGTCATTCAAAGGGCAAAATCCTATTTTTTCAAAGATTTCTTTCGCTCTGGCATCGTACATTTCGAGTCAATTTTAATGAAATTGAAATTGCAGCGATAAAAAAGTATCTTTTTATACATTCTATCATTTTCAATTTTCAGTGGCGTCATATTACGTCATATTTGACGTCAGCTTCAAAAGTTTGTTCGCGCTCTAGAGCCTTCAATTTTGGTCTGATTATCTTGAAATTTTTACAGAAGATGTATTTTAAGATGTAGATGTGCACCTTTGCATTTAAATTTCCAAATTGGAAAAATAAATTTCGTTGGACAGCATATCGGCATAGAGGTTTACATTCTATTTTCTGCATTATTTATTTTGAGTCACGTGGTTATGACGTCATCAAAAAGATAAAAAAGAACAGTTTTTAAAGATTTCTCTCGCTCTAGTATCATGAATTTTGAGTCAGTCTTAATTAAATCTTCAGAATTGATAGAGTTAAGATTGAAGTGATGCATACTGCATTTTTTTGTCACGTGGTTATGACGTTATGCATACTAAAGCAAGAATTATTTTTAAAAAAAATCATATAAAATCGCCAATTAGACCAATGAATTTATAATTTAAAAAAATGTCGAAACTTAGTACGTTCAAAAGGTCTTGAAAATTTCAAGTAATTACGTCATCAAACATGTCGGATATTCATGTTTGATGGAATGCCTACTTGAAAACAAACCTGTTCGCATTCGCAGATATTTTTTTTTCTGGATTAATAGAACGTTAGCTGAACATGTCCTTGCAAAAGAATGATGTTTTTCTTTAAACACTTGATTTTGATGTCGTTGAAATATAAAAAAAAATCATTCATTTCAGTATGTATTCGCGCTCTAGCGTCATGAGTATTGATGCCAATCTTAAGCATACCTTAAGGAATTTATGTTGTGTCACTTGTTTATAACAACATTGATTTGTAAGCAACATATTTTAAAAAGATTAAAAGATTGTATATATTAACTTTAGATAAGTAAAATTGCCGTACCTTAACATGCGCAAAAAGTCCAGAAAATTTCAAGTGATTACGTTATCAAACATGACTTACTCATGTTTTTCGTAAAAGGGCTAATTCATGGAAATCTATTAATTTGCAGAAAGAAATGTATGTGGTCATTGGGTTGGTTGAGCAAGATCCCATTGTTCTTTTGCAGGAATGAATGCCTGCGTTGAATAGTGAATTGTGATACGTTTTTGAGTAAATGAGTTGCATTTACGATGAATTAGTATAATTATACTAGAGCCAGAAAACCTATACGGATATCTTATTGCATTTGCTATCACGATTTTCTGAAAACCTGAAGAAAATGACAAATACATGTATATCTTCCTATCGATTTTTTATGTTTTCTAAATGTTTAACGGTTTCTTTTTCTAAATCTGTAAAAATAAGCAAATATACAAAGCAAATGAATAGTTGAAAGTTTCAAGACTTTTATAACGTTAATTACATAAAAATAAGAAATTATTTTCATTATTTTGCTTACACCTCTGCCTTTGTTTCCATCTAATTTTGCAAATGTAAAACTCAATCAATTTAAAGGTTGAAAGTAATTAATTTTAAAGTATTTTTTTTTCTTTTTTACAATTTCAATTGTGGATCAAATTGCAATGAATATATGTTAAGTCACATGCTTACAAAGAAAAAGATATTAAATAAAGAATAAAAAAAAATCGATTGAATAACGTAAGAAAACAATTCTTGAGGATATTATTATCTTAAAATTTTCCTGTTTTTTTTTTCTGAATGATAGAAAACGGGTGCATAATCAAATAAGATCCATATTTATGCTTTCTCAATATCTTCTTAAGAAGATGAAAATGAAAAAAAAAGATTTAAAGCTTATTTTTTAACAAAATTTAAAATTAAAGTAAATCATACATTATTATGCATCATTATTCCATTTTTTTGTATTAACTTATATATTTAATACCTTTGAAATAAGCAAACGGAAAGCCGCATCGTTTGTATCTTAAACAAACGACTTCTAGTTTGTGTCTGCTCTTTGTCACTCCTCAGTAGATTTTGAAATTATTTTGCGTAAATGTGCACCGTAATGATACAATGTGTTGTGTACAATACCCGGGTTCATAGCTGAAAGGACATGGTCTCACTAAGAGGCCAAGTGTCATAAGCCCAGATTCTGCATTGGTTTGCCCTCCGTCCGCCTGTCTAGAAATTGGGATGCCGTGATTACTTAAAAACCATATTATAAGCTAGCTCAGTGAAACTTGGTATATAAAGGCAATATGGAGATTAATTAATGCACTTTATTTTGAATTTTTTCTTGGATTAAGAGACTGGTTGCTATGGTAATGGAAATAAATAAAATATGCACAATCAGTAGGGGACTTATGGTTCAATTATGCATATGATTCTAGCTATTGTGTATTTCGTACATGCATATTGCTGTTAGTGATTTAACTGTTGAAAATGTCAGGGAGAAGTCAAAAGAAATGTCAGGATTTTTTTCAAAAACCATGATTATGCACATCGGGGGTATTCGTAACATCATATGACATATCTTGATCTAAATTGGCACGTAACAATTCGTTTATGTCTATACTGTATATTACAAGAAAATACGGTATGCATATACATATATTCATGCATATTGATATCACATCAAATCTAACATTCATTGATATTTTCGTATCTGACATTGTTACATGTAGAATATAGAAATTAGCATTGGTCAAATATAAATAAAAACTGCAACAAAAAGTTAAGCTTACGTTTTCAAAGTAGTTAACATTTCTGCATGATAATGCCGATTTGTTTTAACATAGGCATTTGTATAACAAAGTAAAAAAAAAGTACTGGTATCGCTCCCTTGCTTGGCGCTCAGTAAAGAGTGGTAGTGCTAGGACTGGTTGGTCCGGTGTTAGGATAATGTGACTGGGTGTTGTGTCATGCCACATGTCTCCTAAGTGATACTACAGTGTGACAGCACTATATCTGTATCAAGTAGACAGTCTCCAAATGACTGAAATACAGTAGGCGGGGCATTAAACCAAAGAAACAAACTAAAGAACAAAAGATAAATGTAATTCCCTTCAGGCTCTAATGAATAAAATAAAAGATCATGTGAAATACACTAAACGAATTGGAAGTCATAGAAATACAGTTTTTGTACGATGTATGATTAGCCAACTCTTAATATTTTCAATAAAAGATTACTACTCAAGCATGATCCTCTATATATTAGGCAGTATAAGATATTGTTTTGATATTATTTGGAAACTCATAAATGCTGTTATCACTCTTTGTTTGTAATTCATTATTATTGTCTCGAATTTGTTATGAGTTGGAGGTTTAGGTCTAGTCCACATTTTTTCACTCTATTACTGAAACAATTCGTATGACATTGAAATATTATACATGACTGTAATTGCAGTTTACCTTTGACGAGTTAGATATATCTGCTATGTCATTCCCATCTTTACAGATTTTGCTGTATTTGTAATTTGATTAAGGTTTCTTCCTTGCATTGGCGCTTTGCTTTATAGTCCCCTACCGGCTTAAAAACCGTTTAAGATAATATTATGAAACTTGGTATATATGAATAGATGGCAGTATTGAGATTCTGCACGATACTTTGTTGTTGATTTTTTCTCGGACCAAAATTTTGGTTGCTATGGTAACGGAAAGAAAAGAAACATGAAAACCTTAAAAATTATCTTCTTCAAATTTCAAAATGTTTTAGTACAGATGTTCCTTGGGTAGTCCTATAACAAGATTGCTAAAATTATTCCGATCCGTAAAAAACATGGCCGCCAGGGGTGGGCCTAATTTATCTTATATGTATATCGTGAAAACTTTTAACGACATCTCCTTTGAAACCGCTGAACAAAATTTGATTAAATTTGGCAGGGATGATCCTTGGGTAAACCATCATAAATTTGCTAAAACTTTTGATCAATGTAGAACTCTGGTTGCCATGGCAATTAAAAGAAAAAAAAACACTATGGCAATTTGAAAACTTTAAAAAAAAACATCTCCTTCAAAACTGGAAGAAAATTTAAAAAAAACATGACCGCCAGGGGCGGGGCCAATTTACCTTATATGTATATAGTGAAAACTATAGAGACCTGTTCTCCAAAACTGCAGGCCAAACTTAAGATTTTTTGACACAAGTATTCCTGGGGTACCTTATTACAAATGTTTTAGTCCCTTACCGGTGTTTACCATCCGTGTGTCTGTCCTGAAATCAGGTTCCCACGATAACTTAAAAACCGTTTAAGATAATTCAATGAAACTTGGTATATGAATAGATGGCAGTATGGAGATTCTGCGTGTTACTTTTTTTCTCGGACAAAAAATCTGGTTGCTGTGGTAATGCAAATTTGTGCACCTCACCGGTAGGGGACTCATGTGTTGCGTGCAACACTAGTTACTTGTTCAGTTAGTTTTCGCAAAGGAATACAATATGCATTTAATTTTGCGAGTTATATTTGCAGTTTGGAAGGTTTTCGTGATGTGTTGTTTTTGTCTGTGAGTATGAACAGCTTTATAATATGAGGAAGGGTTATGACTTATCATCAGAATCCGAATATAGTTTCTTAACCTATACTTTAACAAGCATCTCATCAAACATAAGACAATGTAGAAATATATATACTAGACGAAACTTAAAAGTAATCCGAATTAAGTTCATGAATTATTCCATGAGTGTCATTTTGATCTGTTCATAAAAGTATTCACGTATCTATTCAAATGTTTGAAATCATATTTAGTCTAATGAACACCTGCCATAACGAATAATACTGTCATCACTATAAAACCATTGGTCGGTCAAAGGTCGGGTGTTTTTGTTAGTTTTCTCTTTTTAATCATTCTGCAGTATTATATTGCAAAGTTATGAAAGGAAAGTAATTATTGAACTGATCAATATACATGCAGTGTTCTATGATGTAATAGAGACTTGAAAAGTTGTAAAATTGTACATTATATGTGGTTTGGCAGTTTGTAAAAGAGGCGTTAGAATTGTTAGAAATACGAAAGGAGTCTTTTTAAACTGATTTTACTCTTGTTAAACACTTAAATAAGTTGGGTTTGTCTCAGGCGCAAACATTTAAGGGTCATTGGTGATTTATATAATAATAAAGTAACTGAAGATGGTAGACGGAGCTCTCAGATTAAGGGAATGCATTGAAATTTAAGTTATTCTTTACATTCATGGGCTATTATATTGGGGTTTAACTTTGAAAAGAAAATGAGAAAGAGTTATTTATTCATAAATATTTATTCTTCCAAGACATGTTTTTCGTGTGATTAAATTTTAGATATTTTAGATATTTTTACATTATTCTTACATGTTCTTCATACCCTCTTGTTTTTTATTCATCATTGTAACTGCAAAGTCAAACAATATCACTTTCGTCCATCATTATATGTAACATTTTTTCAAGATTAAAACAACATATCGGCGCGTAACAATATGTGGTTTCCTTCCAATGGAGCCGTGACCTTGACCTTGACATGTGTATACTGTTGATACTTGTAATGTATTACCTGTGTTGTAGAAACTACAATTATAGTTATTACCTAATCAATATGTATCGCTGTAGTAACATTACTTTTTTAACTTTTTATATGTTTTGCTGTCATTCCTTTTGTGTTAGATCGATCTTTTTCCCCCTCTTTTTTCCCATCTATTTGATCATATATATATATATATATAGTGGTCTGTGTATAAATCGTTGTATGCTCGTTACTCTTCTTCATATCTCTATTATATGCACGTTTCTTTTCTTTATGTTTCTATTGTATGTACATTTGTCAGTAGTCGAGGAAAAAAGGTTTACTGTGTAGAACTTTCGCTTGAATTTGTAATTAAGACAAAAATGATTACCTTACCTGTTCGGTGTTGCTCGTCTTGGGAATTAAGACATAATCATATTACCTTTGTGGAATGGTTGATTTAGTGAATGATATTTGTGTTACCAGTATGTGGTGACGGTTTGTCTCAGTGGCAGATAGTTCATTAATTACGCTATCATTGTGGTATAGCTTGATTTTAAAGTTGAAACTTTAGTTTGGTCACATAACAGGCGGAATGCTACATGGGTTTGGTTACGTAACTCGTTCCTTGGTTTATATTTACGAATATATATATGCTTTCGTATTTTAAAATCAGGAGTAAAAAAATTGTTGAAATTTTGATTGAAATGGTATTCTTTGTAATAGAGGTTTGGAAAATTGTAAAATTGCACATTATATTTGTTTACCAGTGAGAAACTTGTTATCAATCGAAGTTGAATCCGTGAAATTGAACACTATTCCTAAATAATCAAAGATGTATTTTTTATATAAAATTTCCATTATAACAACATGTTTGTTCATGTTTATGTGCCATCAAGTACGGAAATATGTAGACAAAGATCACATTAGATAGATTTGCATAAAACTTTTTCTTCCGTTTACTGCCCACATGCAACATATTGAATATACTTGCATCTCTTAATCATTTATTAATGATGCCAATTAAAAAAAAAAACGACTTTAACACAAACGTTGAACACGCAAAGCCAAACATGCACATAACGTCTTTAATGCATTTTAGCTGTGCTTATAGGCAGAATACAAACGGCGATGTGCAACAATGTCAGATCTTTTTAAGTGTGCATATAAGAATATTCACAGAGCCAGATATAAGGAGCGTATTTGAGTAAGTGTTATAAAAATTATGTATACAGTAATGATGATTAAGGAATACATTAAACGTTTCTAATTGTTCCAGTCATGCAAGGCTTTGAAATCATTTACTTTCTTGTTTTAGAACGTAGCTAACTTTTTGCCGTCAATAGTTATCAATTGACATTCCTCATGTGTGTTTGTGTGCACCACGTTCTGCTAAGTTTAAATCTTATAACTATTTTTCGGAGTGTTATGTCGAAGGCAATACTGAGTGAGTGCATTGCAACATTCTTCTACAATTGTTCAATTGCAGGTTGTCATGCAGATCTGGTATTTTCAAAACGAGGCTTTCATATTTAAAATACTTAACTTATATTGTTTACCATAAGTATTCAACTAGTAGATTGTGTACTGGCATTCAAGTCCCTCTGATAGAGTTTCCGGAATTTGAAAGTTATTGTGCTGCAATATATGTACACTGAACAATCCCAGTGACCGAGCGATTAGAGCGTTGGACCGGAGGGGGGGGGGGTGGCGTATGGTAACCAAAGTAGTAGTATATCTTCATTATGCTTCCTAAGAAAAAAAAAAAGCAAATCAGTTTCACAAAAAATATATTTAAGCTGGTGCTGAATTATTTAACGTGTTTGGTTTTGTCTTGTTGCATGTATTCCCTTTAATCGGATAAGCTATCTGACCAGGTTTCTCAAGTAGGTTGTATTTCCTTCACAGATGAACACCCTAGCTTTTTGTTGATAGAATGTCTGTTATCTTGTAGCTTTTCCAAATTCAGAAAATGCACACGATCTGTAATATAAACAATTGATTGTCATCAGGAGTGTTTAAGTTAACATAAGGCACATATGCCTTTTTCCAATCGGCCGATAGATTTCAGAGGGTTATTATCAGATATTATTGTGCAGATATAGACGATATTATGAAGAGCTGTGGTGGTATAACAGCCGTCTTATAAAATCAATTTTCCAGGTTCGAGACCATCACGGAAATTACTTTTCAATGTTAGTATTATATTTAAAGTATCATTTACACTGTCCTATGTGTGTTCTTTTCTTATTCGTCAATGATTCACAAGCATATTTATTTTTCATTTTAATGAGTTCATACATCTTAACCAAAATAAATAAGTTATTGATTAATACAAGAAAACGCACTAACTAGAATAACATTCGAACCTGTGTTGCACTGTGTCAAACTATATTTATCTTTTACTAGCGGGTTTATTCATTTGCATAATGTTAATACATTTTTATGTGAGTATGTTTGTTTGTTTGTTTGTTTGATTGGTTTAAGTCATTTGGTCTACTTGAGACAGATATAGTGCTGCCACAATGCAGTTTCACGCCGTAGACATGGCATGATACCACCCCAGTCACATTATCCTGACACCGGGCCAACCGGTCCTGCAACTACCCTTATATGCTGAGCGCCAAGCAAAGGAGCTATAATAGTACTATTTTTACGACTTTGGTATGTCGCGGTCGAGATCGAACCCACGACCTCCCGCTCCCTAGGCTTTATGTGAGTTAAAGTTACTTTAGTTACAAACATACTGTAGTTATAATACCATGATTTACCTTTGAAGAGACAATGGAACTTTCCGATAATGGTTACATGTAGTTAGTGTTTGTAAATACTATGTTGCACATACATTTTTATTATCCAGATCAGCGGTACATATTTTTCAAAGTTACAATGTAAACACTTAGATAATGTACATAACTAAATAAATTTCCACTCGGGACCGTGTGCACCTCGTTTCAGTAGTTAAAGTTACATTGACGTCACAATAAATTTACCGATTGTCAAGAGATTGTCAATACTTTAAACGACTATAGCTATGTGATCTATGTTGGCCTGACAGAAAAAAAGTTTCTCTCAAACTCTTGTCTTCGGAATAATTTTGAATGTTCTAAGAAACTAAATCAATATTATATAATCTGACACGAACATCCATGTATACAGCAAATATATTTAGGCTTCGAAATATTAGTTTCTACATATTGTGCATTAATTAGGTTGGACCACACGTTTTGCTGACTTATAACCGATCCTTCCCCTGCAGCAAATAACAAACTATTCGTGCATGTTAATTATTTTGCTTCATAAAGTATGGAACTATTTTACACATGCGCATATATGCATTATATACGATACACACAGCGATGTGTAACAATATCGGTTATGCATATAAATTGCAAAGCCAGGATAAGGGGCGTAAAAAAGCGAGTGTCACTTCCTGGGTACTTATTTTTCTTCTAATTTTAACGAGTAGAGAGAATATTAGCTTTTTAAGGTAAGTACAATATACATGTTTTACCTGGTCCTTTCTGAAATGTTAATGCACGAATACAAAATATGTGTACAGTAATAATAATAAGCAAATACATGATACTTTTTCTGCTAGTTCCAGTATCCATAGTGCAAGGTTAAACAACTGATTTGTTTCAGAACTTAGCTTACTTTACTTGCTGGCAATAGTTATAAGTTGACACGTATGTACGTGTGTGTTTGCTCCACTGGATAAGTTATGTCATGAACGTGTCTTCTGTTCCTTTAAACTCTGTCAAATATAACATTTAAGAAAGTGTACTGTCGAAGGCAACACTGAGAGTGCATGACGACATTTTCAAACAATTGGTCAACAACAGGTCATCATCCAGATCTGAATGCTTAAACAGTCCAAATGTAAGATTTTTTTTCTCAATTAGTCTGCAAATTTGAATTATCGGGTTGTTTTTTTACGTCCTCCAGATTGTATTCAAGTCAACGATCGTTTAAAGAGTCCAACCCGTAACCGGGAACTTTTAGATTCGATCCCTAGCCACGGAATACCGAAGTTGCTAACACTTAACAACAAACCTATCAGTTTTTCTTTTCCTGTCCGATTAAAAATACCCTTAAATCACCTTTGTTTCTTTTCTAGCTCTTTGAATAATGTCGTGTTATCTTTATATTTCCCATTATGTTGTGTTAAAACGAAAACAGTTGACAGTAATTGAGAATGTGTATGCTTCATACCGTCCACAATAATGAATGAGTGATTTAAACAGGACATTATTTATTATGTAATATCAAGAAAACACGAGCACGAAATTTTAAATAAGCAGGTGTTAAATGTTATAGTTATTCTTTGTAATAGGCTCGACGACAAGTAAAAGGCCTATCTCGTTGTGTATATATAGACGATATTATGAAATAGCCGAAGTTGCGTGGCCTTATTTTTGAAAGGTTCCAGAACAACATTAAAAGTACTGGTTATAGACTAGTATTGATAAGCTGGGCGAAAGGTTCAGATTCATATGGGCTCGTAATAATGAATTTGTCAACATAAATCTAACTTCAGTTCATTTAGCATATTAAGACTTACTTTTTGAGGAATCATCTGGTTACCATCCGGGGCGAGCCCCAACTCTGCCATGTTTACAGTCACTTTGCATTTCTGAAGCAACAAATAAAACAGTTGCGCTCCAACGAGAGTTCCTTCTTTTCATATCCACTTTGGGAAATGTCAAAGAATCACGTTTGCTATCCTCTTCTACGGAGAACTCCGATTCCACGTCTGACTGTCCGTGCTCCGATATATTAACCGACACATCAAACAAATTCACTCACGAACAACTTTTCTTTGACATTGTACCATCCATTAAACTTACTGTAATCGAAGAAGCTAAAGGGACTAATTCACTGCCAACATCATCACTTACATCATCAATATCATTGTCATTGTCATCCACAGCCTCGGGTTCTTCAGTTTCATTTTCTGATTCAATGCCCAAACCGTCACTGTCATCTATGAAAGCTATTTCTTGTTCAGATTCTGTACCACAAAGCTCTTCAAAATTAGTGCAACTTTTAATTCGATGCATCTCCTTTGGTGACAACTTTGGGGTTTTGATAGAAGTGTCATCAGTTTTCGATATCATATCAGCTGGATTTTCTAATGGTTTATCAAATACTGGCGGCAGACTTGCGGACGGAATGTTTAAAGACGATGTCCTGTTTTCCATTTCCTCCATGCCTTTCGATGCCGCTTCAAGTTTCTGGATCAATTCTGGAGACATTTCGACGATCGCTTGCCTTGATAACATCGGCATAGTAACAAATATATCGTTTAGTTTTCCAGAAATTCAACTGTCTGTAAACAGGTTCGCAAAATTACATGAAATTGGACTGCAATGATTCCATTCAGTTTTGTATAATGATAACGATGTAAAACCACTTTGTATAAAAGTGACAATTGTACAATAGATAAAGATACCAATTAGGCATTATGTAACACCAAATTGAAATTTATTAAATGATATTCTCGATGCGGATCATTTTCCCGGACTCCAACCGCACAATTCCTCATTCCAAATAATTTAGAATGCTTTCACTGATTGCTGGTATAGCAAATCATACAGTGGTTGTTCTCTGATTCTGGTAGTAGTACCAGACAACAAGCCCATGTGCTTATCAGTGCTTGCTTGAAGAAGCCACAGTGATCAACTGACTAGAGCAAATTATTAAATAGCTATCATACAAGAGACTAGTCTTTACCAAAGAATGTGGTGCGAATTCTACAAGAGAAGGTTACAGACTATCAATGTTGTTTAGAAGGAAAATTATACGACTATTTCTAATAATGAAATTACTTAATGCATCGTAATTCATGACAAATTCATGCCAAAACAAGTCGAAAGTAAACAGGATTTGACAAGAAAATAGTTGAATAAGAATCTTTAAGATGGGCAATATAGATCTGAAAATTACAATTAAAACTCTTGATAACTGAATCTGAATCTGATCTAGTTGCGCGCCTGTTAACTGAGAATGATATCAACTTAAAGGAGATAGCATCGCCATGTTCAACGCACGCTTGCCTTTTCTGTTGTTCATTCTTTGCTTTCATCTTTGTGCGTTGATTGTGAAACACGACTCCACACTTTGCATCCTGCAATAGTTTGATGTTCTATCCAAAGTACTTAAACTATTTTTTTTTCAACAATCGGAACTGTGTTAAAACTTACTTAGCAAGCAGAATTAATTTAAATTGACTGTAACTGAATATCGTGTATTATCAAGATCCAGTATACCCCTGGACAAGGTTGTTTATTCGTCCTTTTTTTTTTTTTTTTTTTTTGGCCATTGAAATCTTTAAATATTCAAATTATCAAATGATGTCAATCCGATTCCGGCAAGAATCCACGATTTCGTATTACACCTTTACTGAGACCATCTTAATGCTGAAGAGTACAGGCGATGTCTAATGAAACAAGTAATTCGAAAAGCAATATGTGAACATTACAATAAGGACTATATTACAACTAAAGAAGGTAAATATATAAATTGATTGGCATGTTGAAATACAATGGTTATGACATTGCTGCACCAAGCTGTGTTGCGACATTCCAAAGTCGTAAAAAATGGTACTGGTATAACTCCCTTGCTTGGCGCTCAGCATATATGGGTAGTTCCAGGACTGGTTGACCCGGTGTCAGGATAATGTGACTGGATGTGGTATCATACCACATTTCTACGGCGTGATACGGCAGTGTGGCAGCACTATATTTGTCTCAAGTAGACATCGTCTCCAAATGACTGTAGTACTGTCGGTGGGACATTTTACATAATGATAGGTAAGTGTATTTAATCAATTTGTTGTTCTTCTGTATAAATCAATTTTTGCTTCTATTGTATTTATCTTTATTTACACTGAACTTATTGTTTGTATAATAATCACTTATGTATATTCACATATATTAATATATAAGATTAGGTCAAAAGAGGGTAGACTTGTTGTCTCTTTTTGTTAGTTAATATTGTGTGTTTTTGCATGAAAATATTATTCTTGATTCTAATTTTTTTTTTTTTTTAAAAAAATAGATTTTAAATAATAATGATCCTAAAATGTTAATTTACATATGTATATGCAATTAAGATATTAGTATTAATGTGTAATGTTTTGCCGTGTGTATTTATTATGGGTTGTATTAAATAATGAAAAAATTAAAAGAGACAGAATTATCTGAAGAGAAATTCGTCTTTGTTTTCAGATTACTACCTGAAACCCGATAGTTATCGCGAGGAAGTCCCAGGGAATTATAGTACCCCTCAGACAACTATCGGGTCACTTGTCTGTGATATTGTGTACCAGTGTTTGATTCTTTTCTTAACTCTTTACCTAATGAACATTCATGTAAAAATGTGACTTGATGAATATAAATTGACTGTACGATAAATTGTATTTGACACATACCTTCCTACAGTCTGATCTGGGTCTGCTCTGTTTGTCAATACGTCGATAAACTCTATGTTAGGTAAAGGGTTACTATTTACGGCTCAAGACCGAATTCCTTTTATTTGAATATTGCCTCATGGTTATAACACGCAATATATAGAATTATAGCATGCAATTCAATTAAATTGTACTCAAGCAATAATATGCATGCAAATACAAAGCGCTGAAGGCACTGGAGTTGTGTGTGTCTAAAGTAAAAGAAGGTTTGACGGACTGCAGCTTCATAAAATCTTTCGAGATTTTACTAATGACTTACGTAACATTTATTTACTCAGTCCCGAGGATGAAATCTTATCTAACGTGTCATTTGTCGAGCGCTTATATCAGTATCCACTGACTGACCATGCGCCGCTGCGATAATTATAAAACATCAACAACAACAAAAAAAAACAACAAAAAAAAACAAACAAACAAAAAACCAATGCCTGTTATGCTGAAAAAGCATTGACCTCAGACTGATTAATTTCCGGGATGATCTTCGTTAGCTCCCGTGAATTACGATCAAACCATATGTTTTAATAGTAGAATGGTTTGCAAAGCTTCATATGGTAAGTTCGGCGAACTTGTAATCACAAAGTGGCAAGTTCGTACCCATGCATGATGCAGACATATTCTTTTTAAATTCATTTGTTTTTACCTATCAATTTTTCTTGTCATTATTTGCTGTGTAAGAGGGTGAACGAATAATATGTTGAATTGTTGGTGTCTTTTTTCTTTATTGTCTTCTTTTAACTATATGTGCAGTCAAGTATTGAGTAAACCATCCAAAGAATTCAACATAAATTTCGATCAAATCCTTCTATATATTTGTGAATTGCATCTAGAACATTATTAATCACGGTGGTCAAATTATTAAAATATTTTGGTCTTCGAAAGTTTCGAACCCACAACCTTCAGTTCCAAAGTCAAGCACACTATCATTGAGGCTAGCAAGGCTATGATACGTATATGCTTCTACGTAATACACATACATTTTATACCTTACTTTCAAGTCAAAATGTTTGACTTTGGAAACCGACGATTGCTGAAGAAAGGTCACTAGATATTTAAATGTCTTAGGTTAATACTGCCAGACTATACAGGCATATTGTAGGGATATTAAATAATTGTATGGTGTTTCTATCTCAGATACCTTCATGGGTTATTGCAGCACTATAACAAGAATGTGACCTGTATATTCACTGTCTAACCCTTTGCACGTACAAGTTAATACACTCACGTAAAAAAAAAGAAAGAAGAAAAACGTGATCTAAACAGTTTCACATATATTTCTTTATTGTGTTTTCATGTCAGAGATGATTAATTGTATTCTGTAATTATGTTTGACACACAATTAGTTTTTCATCACTTCTGCTTAAATGTCAGCATACTTGAAAAATGTATAAAATTATTCACAAAGAAGCTCTTATTAGTTTAGATGACTGATCAAAGTAACAAATGCATTTTTTCCACATTGGGATACATGGTTTTAACAAGATCACTTTCCTGATACAAAATTACATGAAAAATACAATTTTCAATCAACTTATCCTGACAGAGGAATCTACCTTTACAGGCCAAGCCCTCATATCAAGGGATATGGCAATGATTGGCGTCCGGGTCAAAGGGAAAACGTTCTCCGAGCTCGGCCAGCACTAAATTATTTCTATTTTCTCACTTGTTTTTTAGACGGGTTTTTCATAGAAAAAGTCCGTCCTTTAAATTAATGTTGTCCGGTCGTCATCGAGTGTGCGATAACTTTTATGTCCTTCATTTGATTGATTTTATATTTGGGCAGTGGCTTAAGTGGATGAACCTTTATATTATGCAGTTGACCTTGTGACCTTGACCTTTGATCTCCTTTTTTGGGGAAAAAGTAAAAAGAGACGGCTTCTGGACAGGTTTACATTATTGTTTGTCTGCTCTTACTTCTATGTGCTACTTTTGATTGTTTCAATATTTAGAACGTTTCTTAAGTTGATGGGCTTATTCAGTTGACAAGACTGAAATACTGTCCGGGCCGATTAATCCAATAAACAATTAACCGTAAAAAGGAGACCCAAAGACGATTAGATAAAATGCAGAAGTGTATTGCATTTGTATAATGTAGGCGATGTGCCCAGGTGAAAAAATACGACAAACATAAAACAATTACATAACAATTCACCAAATATATTTTCTTTTTAATTTTTAATTTGCCCAATAGCAAAATACAAACATACACCGGTAAAAACGTTGATAATCACACCTTTCTAGATGTCAACTAAACGCATAATTCTCATTTATACACCTGACAAAACCCGCCATGTGTTTTAAATTGGCAGATTTTCTACCTTTTTTCAATAATATTTCTTTCACATTAAAACGAATTACATGTAATAATTTTTGACAAGACTGATTTTTTCCGCAGAAGACAGTCGGTAACTGTCCGGAGCTAGTCGTAGCATGTTAGCATTTTTTTAAATTAAGGACCGAGGTGCTTACTATTATTGTTATTATTATTGTATCATGGTCAAGGCGCAAAATCAAGATACCTTCTATATATATATATATATATATATATCAGTCAGTTTTTATTGAATTTCCATATCAGTACTTTGGAATACGCTCCCTAACTTGGCGCTCAGCATTAAAAGATTGGTAGGCCCGGTGTCAGGATAATGTGACTGGGTGTAGTTTCATGCCACATGTCTACATAATATATGATACTACAGTTTGACAGCACTGTATCTGTCTCAAAATGACTGAAATACTGTCGTAGGAACGTTAAATCCAATAAACAAACAAACAAACAAACAAACTTTTGAATACTAACAGAGTAATAATATCAATAATTTAATTCTCAGTTTTGTCAACGTCAGCGATATTTCGTCTCTAATCCTTACCTGATTTATGAAAATATTACATGTGTTTAAAAAAATAAATTCAAACTAAGGATATCTAAATAGATCATGCGTGATCTCTCTAAGTATCTTAACAAAAATATTTTAAGACGGTCGATAATAAGGCACAGCTAATGAATTTAACATAAAAGCAGTTGTCTCCCTTACTCTTTAACATCGCCCCCTATACTTGATGCATATGAAATATGAGAGTACTTTAACTATGGAATGGCATTACAGAACTTAGTCTAGTATTTTCAGTTTAAGTGCTGAGAGCAGCTCGGTAGAGATAAAACTGACTTCATGCTAATTTTCGTTAACGCACTTCGGGAAATTCTGGTTAAATATAGGATATGGCATCCCCGAAGCATGTGCTTGCCGTACCATGTGACACAGTCATGTGACAGCATACTGAAATAGAAATTCTACATATAGATTTTATCATTCTAAATATATTTTATAGCGTTCGTAACGCAATGGCCTATGATGGAGAAACTACACATTTTTTTCTGTCTTCTGAACATATACAAAGTCTTCATGTCTCGATCCAAGATAATATCTTTAAGGTAATACACCCATCATTAAATTATAATCATGGTTCTTGAAATGCATAAAAAGCATTCAATGCAGACGCAAGCATCCATTGACTTGGAGTTATAGACTGTTTTACATTGCTATAAAATTCGAACGATCACTTGATGGGGCATTATGACAATTTAATGATGAGTAGTTAGCCGATAATGTATGTTGCATGTCTGAAGTGACAAGGTATATGAACATTTGCAATGATCAGAGGGAATTCTTACAGTACAGGTACCGGTCTGTTCCATTGCGTGTTTTTCAGCGTAGCTGTTTAACCTCATTTATGATCTCCTTGACAGGATGATGTCGTTCAACAGTGCCAAATGAGTATTTTCATGATTTCCACTGGTAGATATTCATATTCTTACGGAAAAAGGTTAGGCATCATTGTTTGTTGAGATGACAACTAGCTGAAACATATACTTCGTATTCACGAAAATCTAATATAGTATTCCGTCTGAATTATTTTTTTTATATAAATATATATAATATATTTTTATCAAAACATTTCTGTTTGATACAAGACTTGTTTCGGGCCCAATATAATCTGTTTCACCGTTTCCGTATGTCTGTTTTGTTACAATGATGTTCACTCCGCCGATTGCAGTTGAGAGTTTTTATCTAATAATAGTATGCATATTTTGACTTTCTAGAATGAAATGATTCACATATGATAATTCGTACATCATATAACCGGTCTTCATTCTTTATACTTTAATTCCCTTCAACGCCGCGTAACTAAAAGATACTTCTTGTTTCGTTTAAGATTAAGCCCGGTTTCAGGATATTGTGATGGTATCATGAACACGTCTACGTTGGGGTATCACAGTGAGGCAGCACACTTTATCAGTCTCATGTTGACATAATTCTCAGTGAGATGTAAACCCCAAGAAGGAAATACTCAATCAGTTGTATAATCAGTTGTAGCAGGCGCTTGTCATTGAACAATTAAAGTAGCTTCGTCTGCATATATAATTTCTACTGAATGAATGACACACTTAACTTAAATACAAGTAAATATTAAATGTATGTGAGCGGTTGTTGGGGGATTCTTTCAATATTAAGTAAGTAACTAAATGAAGATACTGTGTGATTTTTGGCAATATTATATATTCGAGGGTGTATGCATTAGTAGTTCAGTACCCAGGTTAACTTCACCTCCGATAAGTTGCTTGCATGTCACGCGGTGACGCTATACATGTAGGGAGAAGGAAAAGTAGTTGATGGATGGCTTTAATGATGCACTCCCATTTTAAGCATTTTTGGTAAAAAATATAACCAAACGATAATCATATACTATGAACGGTTTACGATCTATTGAGCTGAAAATGGGACAGATTTACGAAAATGAGACAAAATTACCAAATTACTTCGTCGGTACGAATGCCTCCACTCTCATAACTTTAGAAGTTACACTAATTGTATAGCCGATGGAAATTTAAATTTATGACAAAACTGTCGGCGGGACGTTAAACCCAAAAAACAAATATAATGGCGGACATGGTGTATCATTAGTGACAACGATTAGTACAGCGACACATAAAGAACTATCAAATTTACTGACGAAATCGCATTGCATACACATGTACCGATTCGGTACACAGTGTACATACATATACATGCAAGATGATTTCACGTCGCGTGTTAACCACTATCTGACTAAACCGGAAGTGTATTATGCCTCTATTCGAAACTTTATCATCGTGTACCTCCTCAATCTGAAGGTGACTTTTTCTGCAGATAACGGAGTAAATTTCAATGGAGCTGAATATCCTGGGGTAAGTATTCACAAATACGTTAATAAATGCATGCAGACAACCCGCGACATACAAAACTATCGGTGATCAGCAGCATATAAAGGTAGAACCTAGTTTGTGGATCCGATTTTAGGATCATGTGATCAGGTATGGTATTATGGACTATCAATTTGTGGCATGTGCATGTTAAAAAGCCATTTAAACACTTCTGTGAAGCGTTGAACTCAATCAAACAAACACATGACCAACATGCACGACACCAAAATATGCATTTTAACTATTTTACATACAGAGAGTACACAACGATCACACTGTTATCGATTGTGCATATAAGGGATGTATCAAACCTTAATAATACCTGTAATGACAATGTGTTATAATGACAAGAAATGCAGTATACTTTTCTATATATTCCAGCTCTGCAAGGTTTTTCAAATGTCTTCTTTTAGAACTTAGCCGGCCATTGTAATTATCAATTGACGCATTGTTTACGTGTGTGTGTGAGTGTGTATGTGTTGCAAGTACATGAAAGTTAAGAAGCTAAATATAGCCTATAAGAAAGTGTTATTTTGAAAGCAATACAAAGAGAGTGCATATCGACATTTCCTCACAATTTTGGCGAGTAACTGTATCCAGACATACACACGAACGCCGATACGTACATTTTGCCCGGACAAGTAAAATAAAAGTATTTTTGCAAAACAAAAGTGACCTACAAAGTTTAAATATATCTTAAGGATATATTATGTGTTTCAAAACCTACGAGGGGAAGTCCAAATTCAATCATTAAACCCCGATGGTAGTATTGATGATATCGTATCGCTGAGCTGATAGTTGGAATACAATTTAATATGATTAAAATAGCTCCTGACGTCACTTCGCTATACTACGCTGTATTAGAATCTGAACATCATCAATAGAAGGTCAACGTCCTCACGGTGAGCTTTTGTGATCGCCTTTTGCCCGGCGTCCGTGCATCCGTCCGTCCGGCGTCAACATTTTCTTTAAACGACATCTCCTCCTAAACCACTGGGCCAAATCTGATGAAAATTGTCCGTGATGTTCCTTGCATGAATCTCTACCAAAAATTGTTTAAATGGTTCCAGTTTGTTTTATATCTGGGTCACAGGAGTTAAAAATAGATTTTTAAAGTGAAATATTTTAAATTCATTCTTCTTCTCTGAAACCGCAAGGCCTAGTCAAAATTGACCCCGCCCCAGGGGTCACTTTATTTTACATAGGCTTATACGAGAAAATCTAGAAAAACCTTCTTGTCAGAAATCACAAGGCCTGGAATTTAGATATTTGGTGAGTAACGTGGCCTTATAGACATCTGCCAAGTTTGTTCAAATAATGACCCTGGGGTCAAAATTGGCTCCGTCCCGGGGGTCACTTTATTTTACATATACTTAAATAGGAAAACTAGAAAAATCTTCAGGTCAGAAATTAAAAGGCTGGAGTTTATATATTTTGTATGTAGTATGGGATAGTGTAAATCTATCAGCTTTATTCACATTATGGCTCTGGGGTCAGAATTGGCATCGCCCCAGGGGTCACCTGATTTAACATATGCTGATATAGGAAAAAAAAAAACTAGAAAAATCTTCTTGTTAGAAACCACAAGACCTGGAGTTTATATATTTGGTGTGTAACATGGCTTTATAGACATCTACCAAGTTTGCTCAAATCATGGCCCTGGGGTAAATGGGCCCTTAAATGGGAAAGTCTTTAAAAGGTCTTGTCAGAAACCACAAGGTCATGGGCTTAGATATTTGGTATGTAACATGGCCTTGTGGACCAGAACCAAGTTTTCAAATCATGGCTCTTTGGTATAAATTGGTCCCACTCTAGGGGTCACTTGATTTTATAGGTATTACCATCAGAATTTGGGCCACAGGTACAGCTTTTGTGTGGAATTACAAAAAGTTTGCTGTTCTTCTGCATGGATTTTGTATTTAATATGAAGGCAATATTTTTCAGGTGAGCGATTCAGGGACACCATGGCCCTCTTGTTAATATAACGTCTACTGTTATTTTATATTGTCCCCGAAAGATACGTTTTAGTTAACTTAATGTTTGTACATGACCAATAAAGTAAATATTTGTCTGTAGTTAAGCAGGCGTATGCATGCATAAGGAACATAAACCGCCCCCATTAGCCCGGTGATTTCATCAAAATAGCTCGTGTAAACAATAAAGGGGTTTATTATATTTTTCTGAATATGGATGGTAAATAATGATATAAACAAGCATTTTGAAAGTATTGCTTAGGCAATACTAAGTCCCCTACCGGCAAATAGAAAAATAAGAACTCCCGCCTCTCTTCACGCTGTTTTGTTTTGTTTCACGCCCCTCTTCGAACTTGATCTGTAACTCATGGTGGTAGACACACATACCAAATATTAGATTAATATATCCAAACGTTTAGAAAATAAAGTCCGGAAAACTGCTATTTTAAAGAAATAAGTCTAAGGCCCGTAATTTTGTCTAAAATCAAAGGACCGGAACGAAAGTCAAACTTGATCTGTAACTCATGGTGATAGCCTGTAAACCTTTAGAAAAAAAGTCTGGAAAACTGCTGTTTTAAAGAAATTTTCTAAGTCCAAGGCCGAAAAAAAAGTCTGGAAAACTGCTGTTTTAAAGAAATTTGTAAGTCCAAGGCCCGTAATTTTGTCAAAAATCAGTGGACCAGAACGAAACTCGAACTTGATCTGTACTTATGGTGGTAGACTCACATACCAAATATTAGATCAATATCTGCAAGCGTTTAGAAAATAAGTCCGGAAAACATGTGTGTGACTGACGGACTGACTCACGGACAGAATGCCGGTAGGGGACTAAAAACAAGAGAGCCAAGATGGCCATGTGTCGCTCACCTGAGTAATATTGCTGTGTTAGGCATAATGACAAAAACTGTGGCATCTTAAGTGTTTTTCTAACATTTGACTAAGTGACCTAGATTTTGACCCCATGTGGCACAGTTTTGAATTCGTCCGAGATGATGTAGACAAACATCCTGACCAAATTTCATGAAGATTGGGCCAAAACTGCTGCCTCTAGAGTGTTCACAAGGATTTTCTAAGGTTTTCTACGTTTTGACCTAGTGACCTAGTTTTTGACCCAACATGACCCAATTTCAAACTCTCCGCCATAGATAAAGAGAACATCCTGACAAAGTTTCATGAGGATTGGGCCAAAAATGTGGCCTATGCATGTTCATAGGATTTTTCGTTAAACACTGAGTGATGTCAACTTCGTACTGTGCATACCTTATATAGACATCGTCTTAGTTGATAAACCTCCATTGACTTTCAATGGACTTAACTCACCGGTCCAGACTTTAAAGGAACATAACTCTGTGAACAACATTTATCGAACCAAAACGTACTATATTGTAGTATAAATAGTATTTTAGTACAAAAAACATTCCCTGAATACTCGCTGAATTTTAGCAAAAAGTTCCTGTAAAATAGCCCTAAAAAGAATGGAAAGTAACTCTGTGAAAAAAATAATCAGCCAAAAAATATATCAACATATTTGAACCTGGTGCGAGGTAAATGAAACTCTCCGATCGCCATTATCCTCGTAATCATTTTGTATGTTAAAAAAAAAGGTCGACTTTCGCTTGTCTACACGACCTTTCGTGTCCACAGCAAATAGCTAAACTTAGACATATTGTGTTTATATATTTAATGAATGGGTTTAGAACACAAGTAAGCTTCTAATTCATAAACGTTCCTTCCCCTACTGCAAATTCAACGCATAGTTCCTGCATGCTCAAGGCCTTTTCCTCATTCTTTATAAGGTGCCATTCATAAGCGTATTCTCTGAAATTTTCTTAAAATTGATACAGTTCTCCCAAAATGAGTTATTTTTCAAAGGAAGAAAATGATGTTTTCCAAAATGTGATGAAAAGGCTCCTTCATATCTTCAAAAGATTATGATGTTAGCTATCCTGTTCAATAAAAACTATTTAACACAAGCGTGTTTTATTTCATTTTATACAACCGGTTACTCGTTTTTATGATAAAATAAAAACTCAGTATTTAAAAGAGTACAATTTTGCAATTCTTGTCAGGACTTTTTCGTCCGGATATGCAGTGAAAAGCGAAAAGGAACTTTAGATAAGCAGTCTTTCAAAAATGACTTTGAAATATTTCAGTAAATCAACACTAAATGAATGAGTATAGACCTTGGGAAGTTTAAACAACAATATATGGATAAACATTGGTTCTGGTTTTCTTGACTTATTTCAAGTTTGTTTGAACACATATTAACTATATTTCATAGAAGGCTTGTTTATAGACCGACTGGAAACGTTACATGTTGCCCAGGTTTTAAAAAGGCATCAACCGTTCTTGATCAGAATATCAAACAAAGGAAACTACTCTCACCCATGCCTCTTTGGTTGATCTACTTGGTTTTGTCAAACATACATAGGAATCATTTTTATAAAAGTGTTTCATTTGACTGTTTCATTATACCCCCCCCCCCCCCACACACACACACAACGAAGTTGTAAGGGGGTATACTGGATTCAGCTTGTCTGTCCGGCCGTCCGTCCGGCCTTCCGTCCGTCTGTCGGTTTCTTTTACTCAAAAAGTATAAAAGAAGTCAAGATGAAACTTCATATGTGGATAGATCTCATTGAGGGGGAGTGCAGTGACCAAGAACCATAACTCTCTGTCGCATAATTTTGGAGTTATTGTCCTTTGTAAATTTTCATACTTAATTTTTGTCCGGGCCGTAACTCAAAAAGTATAAAAGGCATCAAGTTGAAACTTCATATGTTTCTACGGGCCATAACTCAGATGGTATAAAAGGTATCAATATGAAACTTCATATGTGGATAGATCTCATTGAGAGGGCGTGCAGTGCCCAAGAAATATAACCCTCTGTCGCGTAATTCAGGAGTTCTTGTCCTTTGTAAATTTTCATACTTAATTTTTGTCCGGGCCGTAACTCAAAAAGTATAAAAGATATCAAGATGAAACTTCATATGTGGATAGATCTCATTGAGGGGGCGTGCAGTGACCAAAAACCATAACTCCCTGTCGCGTAAGTTAGGAGTTATTGCCCTTTGTAAATTTTCATACTTAATTTTTGTCCGGGCCGTAACTCAAAAAGTATAAAAGATATCGAGATGAAACTTCATATGTGTCTAGGGGGGATAAAACTCTGTCACATAATTTTGGATACTTCGTAATTCATACTTATTTTTTGTCTGGACCATAACTCAAAATGGATAAAAGATTTCAAAATGAAACTTCATATGTGGATATATTTCATTCAAGAGAAGTGCAGTGCCAGAGAACTGTATCCCTCATTAGCGTCATTCCAAAAATCCCTGTGACAAAGCGGCATTCGGAGGGGTGGTGGGGGGGTATTTTTGCCATGACAATGGCAGTTCTAGTTTTACTTATTTGTTCTAGTTATGCGTATTACAGTTATGCATATTTAATGACCATAATCGCTTCATGCTTTTTAAAGACATGTTATCCAAACTATGTATTGCCACAGTGACTATAAAAAAATAGAACAGAAAACAAACACATAGGTCAGCTATTGTCCAATATGTACCATATTGTAATGCATATTTACTTGATTAAACAGATGCGCCGAAAATTATTCGACACTAGTGGATATTTTGCCCATCAAGACAATTTTTTTTCTAATGATGTGCAGGTCGCTAAAGGATACAAGGAAATTATATACATGTACTTGATTTTGTACCAAAGTTTTTTTCTTTTTTTTTTTCTTTTTTTTTCATAACGGTATCCAAGTGATATTTGCAGTAACGCAAATCAGACACAAAAAGTATTACAAATACGTAGTTATATAAACAGAATACATTGTAACACAAAACCGGTCTCTGTGACTGACTAGTTTAAGTCACTGACTACATGTGCCGCTAGGTCTTCGAGTCACGTCAATGGACTTTTCAGTCTGAAAGTCATATTCCATCTGGCTTGCGACAGTGGTTCCATACGGGTACCTCTACACTCGAGGTTTTCACCACCTGTAATTAGCTGGACGTCAATATATGACTGAAAAATTGTCACAGTAACGCTATAAAACCAAACAAATTATAACAACAATGACAAAATATTTTTTTGGTTTTAACTTCAAGCTATATTTAATAAAAAAAATGTTTTATTTATTACAGAAATACTAATGCGGCAGAGCTGAATAGGATGAATTAATTGATATAGACGGAGCATCAACAATGAAACTTGATATTGAGAAACAAAATTACATCAAACTTTTCCGCCTAACATTTGAAGGCGGTGCTGTTTCTCTCAGAGGTTTGTTACGTCTTGAGACTAAAAGAGGTATTACACCACATTCTAACACGCAGCAAATTGACGATGTCTACTTCTATATCCAAGGACATAATCAAGACATTCGGAAACTGAAAAAACATGTATTGGACAAGATAAACGAGTATATAATCACTAATGTCCCTGTTGACAAGTGGGAAATATCGTGTTTATATCACTTATTAAACTTATTTTTCAAGGGAAATATAAACACGCGAGGACTTACAGCTGATGTAAAGAACATTTATGAAGAAAGGAACAAACTAGCGCATGCAGGCGAAATTGCAATTTCTACAAACAACTTTGCTATTCGATGGTCTGAAACAAATCGGGCTATTTCAAATATAAGCCGTGACTTAGATACTCAGGGTAGTCCAAACAAAGAAAAGGAAATAATTGAAAGGTTACTTCAAGACCTTACTGAAGGGAATTATGACGCAGTCGCTTCTTTAAAATCAGTTCGGGAGATAGCTGAACTGAAAAAGACATTAGAGGACCTGAATAATGATCTGAAGGAAGCCATAGAAAATGAATGGTCCACAGAGGAAATTGAATATAAGAAAAGGCTTAACAAAGGTATAATTATATTAGTTAGATAAAATTATTTGAACAAATGGTCACTTAAAAAAAATAACTGTGAATAACACAGAAAATGATATAACCTTAGGATGCTTATTTACATAAGTTAGAGGAGGCAATTAGTACCAGTAAAACCATACATCTTTTTCAATTATTGCAGAGTAATGAAATATAAAATGACTACATCTCACACATACACTATCTTTTACGAGTATCCATTAAGGTATAACTAAGATATGAACATATGCGTTTGATTTGTACGATATTATTTTTATCATATGATACTTTTTTAGCTTAACTAACAACTTCCATTTCAGAACGAATAAGACAACTACAAAATGAACTATGTCCAGAGAACAAGGAGCTGTTGGCAAAAAAGGCAATGGACTGTACGTTTGGTGAAAGAAGATATTAATACTTGGAATGTTGTAAATATATTTGGTCTGTATGTTTTCAGAACACCTACAACCTCAAATTTTGGATTGCCTCAAAATCTCGTTTTATGAAATGTAATTTGTTAAATCCACAGACATGGCGTTAGCGCAAGGTACAGAAGTTACTGTGAAATTTCAGAAAACATTTAAAATATACAATGACATATAATTATACCAGCGTGTCCCTTTCCGTCGGGAAATAGTAATGTACATCTCTGCTCATTTAGTTTTACGATCGAAACATATTAGTCAACTTACATCATTTCTGACCTCTATGTTTAAGCTAAACACAGGCTTTAGCAGTTTCACGAAATTTTGATTATTTTCTTTTTATTATAACTAAAGATCCACAAAAGCATTTTTTATTATTATGTTTTACCTATAATGCGGTAATTACTGCCAATACTGTCACATAATTAGCTGTTAATTTATAACAAATTTATAAGAAAAGAAATAAGCGGTGTTTTGTTGTTTAAACAAATCAACAATCAGTTCGTGCATGTAACACATTGAAACAATTCAACTGAACCAGTCGTCGATTATACCCAGATATTCGATTGCGGTTCTTTCAATTGACCAATATTAAGATTTAGGGGCAGTTGGCCTACCCACACAACTTCCTCTTTACTTCGATAACCAACAAAAAAATCCATCTTTATAATTTTCCCGATTTGTTTTCTTTTACTCAAACTTTCAGTCTGAAAGTTGCAACACTATTAAGACACATACCGAGGACATCGACAATTTCTTTCTAGGACGTCTGCATTGGTCGGCTAAGTAAACGTATTCAAATTACTCCCTCGACTGGCAATCCTAAAATATGGGTCGAAGTTATTTATCAAAACAGAAACGCTGAGAAATATTGATAAAAAAAAGTGTGGCTAGGTAGAATTGAGATATTTAAAGAAACACAGGACAATTTTACATAACTAAAACTACAAATGTATGCAATGGACACAAGTCATCTTGTCATGATTCTATTTTTACCACATACGTAACTGACAAAGACTCAGAAAATAATGAACTGGGGTCGTATTCATAAAGCTCCTTAGGATAAAAAATCCTTTAGTTTCTAAGTTTTTTTTTCCTTAAAATCACTTAGATTTTCCTTAGTTATTAAGAATTTCCTTTAGTCTTATATATAAAACACCTAAGGAGATTTATTCCAGTAAAGGATTTTTTCCTTAAAAACTAAGGAGCTTTATGAATACGGCCCCTGGACGAGACCGCTAATATAACACTCAAATGTAAAGAGAATATAAGTCCAAGCGAATAGTGTTACATTGACCTTCTGGTCATTTTGATACTTTTTGTCACAAATGAAAATAAAAAAATTGACAATGACTCAAGTTTTATTGAACGGACTAGGATAAATATCATTATAGAATAAATATACAATGTATATTGATATTTGACGAAAGTTCAATCGAGTTTGGTGACCGTCAATGCTAGGTCGTCTGGTTATAATGATTTTGTGCAAGAGGGCTTGACTAAAAGTGATTGCCTATAATGCAAGAACATTATTATCAAAACAATATTCTTGCAGCCGGATGATAAAAGTGACATTCAACATAGTCATGAACTGTTAATTAAAGTCTGAACTCATTCAAGGAATCATATTTTTGATATGAATTAAACTTTTGGCGATGATTTATAATGTTTTTTTTTTTTAAGGTTTTGTTAGAAAAAAAAACAACTCATATCTATCATTTGATAATCATAGAGATGATGTTTTTAATGATAATGAACACGTTTTAGTAAATAATGTAATTATAACATCAAACCAGTAAATGATGATTATGTCATTTTTTTTCTTAGTTGAAATTGGGATACACCTAGAGATTGGATCCAACGACCCCGAAGTTACAAGTCTTGCAACAGAACTCATTGGAAAAATGTTTCGAAAACCACCTGCTTCGGATCAATCGCGCCCCACTTTTGCCAGTTTCGAGGCTTTTGAAGAACTTCAGCGATACTTTGACTCGAAATACAGAACAAAGAAAGTTGATGTAAAGAAAGGGTCAGTTGTTTTAGTTCTCAAATGCAAGACCTTCAGAAGCATATCGGACGTGATAGCCTCTGTAGATGACAATGATCTACTGGAAAACTTACAGGAGGTATCAAAAGTTGTCAGTGACGAATTTAATACAAATATAACCATTTCCGCAGATCTACACGAAGACACTGTTAAGAAAACATTGGACGAAATAGGTATTTATACTTTTGCAGTAGTAGGCTTAAAAGTTGATACGAATAACGGCGTACATGAAGTTAAGATTATATCAATCAAAATATCTGATTACAATCTGATTGAACAATAATGTATATTTAGAAAAAAAAGTATATTACTTTAAATAGTAAAACTTGATTTAATGTGAAATTTAAAGAGTTTGGGATTTTTTGCTGTGCTCAAGGTGAGCTATTATTGTGATCGCGCTGAGTCCGATGTTGTCCGTCGTCAATAATTTGTTTTTAAAAGCCTATTATTCTTCCAAAAACGGTGTTCATGTGTAGTCGTCGGACAGAAAACAAAGTGTGTGCTACAGATTTGTTACGAGATACATTCTCGTTGACGACAGTGTTACTACAATGCAAAAAAAAAATTAAAAAAAATTAAGATCATTCGTTAATAAATCACGAGTGAATAAATTGATGACGTATCAAATAAACACGTTGTGATTCGATGACGGTTTTTAAAATCCGAATTATTTCAGATTACAGACTGTCTTCGGTACGTTCGCCGGGGCTAAATGTAAACCATGAGAGTATTTTGACAACTTTCCAAAATACTAAATTGCGTAATTTAATCAATATTTTCAAATTTTAACTGTTATTTTACAGCTGATATATGCACATCATGCGTTTTTGTGTTGGTCTACAATATGTCAATGTTATTTTATATTTTCTTTTATATAAAAAATTGAATCATTATAAAATGGGCCTTTAATTTTTTAGAAAAGACCCTAGCAGACCTCAAAACCTGAATGTGTTTTTCTATTGAATACAAGTATTGATAGTTTGAGGCGTTTCTCAAGATTAAAATATTATCTCTATTAATATAATTGACTCTACAAAATAAGCATGATTAATCGGAAACTTTCAGGCTTCCCTTTGATGAAGTAATAATACGGTGAACAGGAACTCTGCATGGTTGTCTGGTAAACATTTGGTATCAAATATAGTTATCTGACTGTAATTACTTTATTACATTGACACAGTATAATACTCCATATATTATACATGTACAGAAATAACAAAGGATTACCTCATGAAAATGTGTGATACTTTCCTCGTCAAATTATGGCACGATGTACATATACATATGTTAAGTAACTAATTCTTGTTTCAGAACACGTAAAATTATCAGATATTACAAAGCCGAAACCTATGCACAAGCCATCAGAAGAAGTCTGTAAATGTAATCGTCATCCCGAAAATGAAATTCAATATTACTGCGAAAGACACACGGTTTTGCTTTGTGATGAGTGCATTCTCCTAGAACACGAGTCCTGTGTGATATCTAATCTGGACACAAAAGTGGCAAATATAGACGGAAGTACTAAAAATGCGTTGCGTAAAATCAAAGAAGAAACAATGCAGCTTGAAAGCCTAACAGAAGAGAGTGATAACTGTTTTGATGAAATCGCAAAGATGGAAAGGCAAAAATGAATTTGGAAATAAAGACTTTAAAAAAAAAAAAGGTTAAAAATAAAATGGACGAAGAAGATGATAACGTACTCGAGCTTCAAAAGCATGCTGAGAGTTTAGAGCAAATGAAAGATTCTCCGGATAAAAAAATGATATTCATCTCTGAACAGAAGGTTCAAAACATCAGTAATAAAGTAAATAAGGTTAAGACTGAATTACTACAAATTAAGAAGAATAAAGACATGTTAAAGCCATTTCCTAAATATGAAGATGCAAAGGATATGACAGAGCTTATTCATAAAGCAGAAGAAATCTCTGTCGTAGCCAGTGGGAAACGGTCCTTGTATAACGTTTCAGCTGGAGTCTACAAAAGACTGATCGAAACAGAAAGTTGGATAACGGGATCATCATTTTTGGAAAATGGAAAACTTGTAATAGCGAATGCCCAGAAACCAGAATTGTTTATTTATGATGAAGATTTCGAACCACTGACACTTATTGCAACATCTTCGGAACCATGGGAAGTAACACCTGTAAAATATGATGAGATTATTGTGACCCTCCCGCAAGAAAAGAAACTAGTGAGATACAAAGTGAGTGATCCATACGATGTTCTTGATGAAATCAGATTGGATAACAACTGTTATGGCGTGTGTGTGGTTTCAGACGAAATCTACGTAACCTGTCATAAAACAGACAGGGAAGATGATAATGCTGAGATTCTAGTCTTGTCTCCAAATGAACAGAATCCAAAAGTTTTTATGACAGGAAATGTATCCCTAAAATGGCCACGATGTATCCGTATCAACAAAAATAAAACAAAATTATTTGTTTCAGACTGGAAAACGGACTGCGTGCATTGTTTTTCCGTAACAGAGGAACGTACCCTGTTTTCATACACTAACATAGAAATAAATAGACCAATAGGAATATATATCGATGAACATGACAATATCCTTGTTTGTTGTGGAAGATCAGACAGCTTATATATCATTAACAGAGATGGCAAAAGGGGCAAATTGGTAAGAGCTCCAGACTTGACTTGTCCTAGCACAATTACCTACAGAAATACAGACAGCAAACTTGTTATTGGAATGTGGAAGACAAGTAATGCCTGCATCGTATATAAAACATAGTGAAACAATTCGACAACTTGACTTTGAATCCACCATTCTTGTTTGTTGTGGAAGATCAAACATATTATATATAACTAACAAAGAGGGCAAGAGAGACAAATTGGTAAGGGTTCCAGAATTGGCTTGTCCTAGCACATTTACCTACAGATATACAGACGGCAAACTTGTTATTGGGATGTGGAAGACTAGAAATTCCTGCATCGAATATAAAACAATGTAAAACAATTCGACAACTTGAATTTGAATCCACCGTTCTTGTTTGTTGTGGAAGATCAGACAGCTTATATATAATTTCCTAAAATGGCAAGAAGGGAACATCTGTAAGAGTTCCAGAATTGGCTAGTCATAGCACAATTACTTACAGAAATACAGACGACAACCTTTATATTTGGATGTGGAGGAGCAGAAATCCCTGTATCGTCTGTAAGCCATTGTGAAATAAATCGACAACTTGAATTTGGATCCACCGCTGAGGAAATGTCATATTCTACTTTAGCAGTCCACAAAGAGCTAAAGGAATCAGGAACAACAATAAATATAACTCATACCCAGATAAACTGATATCTTTTGGTTACCCAAGTCGAAAACATAGGGAAAAAGGTTTAAACATGGAAAGAGGATGGATCATAAATGGGTCTTTGGCCGTATGTAAGTGAGATATCTTTAGCATGCTCTTAATGTGAAACTAAAAGTAGGTTTAACCACAGGAGTTTGAATTTGTATCAATAAATTAGTATAATAAAGTATAACGATAGGCACCGTATAAAATAAAAAAAAAGGAGTGCAACACCTTTTTGCCACCAAACCAACGTTTAGTTAAATTATACGATCGGCATAATTAATGATAACAATCTAGTGCGTCTACTCAACGATGAACTGCACCGGAAACAACCGATGGTATTTCAAAGTACACCATTCTACAGGAATAACTTTACAGTTTTTTGTTCATTTTTCTAAGCACATAGTTTGTCGTCGGTGTCAACAATTTCAGCTCAGTGGTAAGTAAGTGTAACATTCCGTGATGAGGTTTCCCAAATTATAATTACATGTATATTTTGTTTAGATATTTAATTTATAGAATAGCAATTTATGAAATGTATCAAATCAACATAACCGTAAATTTATTAAAAACCTATTGCAATAGAACAAACAATTTTATCACAAAATAAATATACTCAAAAGAAAAAGAAACGCAGGGTAAACTTTTGTGACAGTTAAGAATAGGAAGTATTCGACGGTATTACACATTTAATAATTTAAATAAAGATTTTTTTTCCAACAAAATTAATGCTTTTGAATGAGATGGGATCTATCATATGAGGTTTATTGCAAGGTTAGGAGGTAAAAAAATGAGTCTGTCTACTACATATTCTAGTTAGCCTGCGTTTCATTTTCATTTAGCCCCGAAGCTATAATTGTGTGACGTCAGCGAATGGCTTCAGCGACAAACTGTTAACTCAGGAAAATGAGCAAAATATGTTGAAAGTTTAAAATACCGTCGGTTGTTTTGGGTGCATTTTAGTATTCTTTATCGAGTAGGCTCACGTTAATGATTGTATAATTCAAGCAAACCTGGGATGGGTGGCGAAAAGGCGTTTCACTCCTTTTGTTTTTTTTATTATGCAGTATACGGGACTCGTTTTTACTTATTTATTGATAGATTTTCATTGTCATTTTTATGATTTTGGTGATTATTTTAAGAGATGGGTTAAATTACTCTTATACAGAAATGTGTGTACAATTAAATGGCTTCTTGTCAAGTTATTTTTGCAGTAAACAGTGGTTGTCGACGAAAAGAATATCCAATTTCTCCATATACATTCATTTTATGTGCAGAGATATTATCAATTAAAATCAATGCAAAATTAAGAAATCAGTCTTTATGAAAAAATATTATGATGAGGGAGGTTTAAAGATGACCGATTTATCTAGCTATATTTTGAGTTTAAAGATTAAATGGGCTGAAAAATTACACCAGTAACTATGACAGTAAATGTTATAAATTAATCAAATCTTTATTTAACATAGACAAACTTTTTAATTTTGTATTTTGTTTTGTGATGTCATCATCAGAGAGATGAAAAATAAGTTCTGGATAGATGTCCTAAAGGCATTCATGATGTATACTGACAAACTATGTGTAACAGACATAGACCAAATATAACACATGCTATTTCTTATAATCACAACTTTTTGGTGGGAAAAACATATTTTTTTTACCACCAATGTATGATAGAGGAATAAGAATGGTAAAAGATACACTAGTTTCAAATGGCAGTTTTGTAACTATTGATTATCTTAAATTAGTGACAGGGAAAATATTGATTTTATACAGTATTATGGTTTAATAAATGTTATTAAAATTCATAAATAGAAACAATATACATGTAATATAAAACACAGTATAGACCATATAAATCCTTGTTGTAACTGTTATGTTAGCCCAATTGTTAACAAAATTAGATATTAATGAATATATTTATAATGTTCTAATTAGGAATAATGAGGAACCAACAAAGTAGGAGTCTATGTATAAAACACAGACATAAATTTGAAAGTTATTTATAGTTATGTTTTTAGATGTACTAGAGATTCTTACATACAATGGCTGCAAACTAGGATTAAACATCAAATGATAGCAACAAATACTCTATTATTTAAAATGAAACTTACTAATAGCAAACTTTCTTCTTTGTGTAATTGTACAAAGGAGACTATTAAACAATGTTTGGGGGATTGCTGTAAAGTTAATCCTTTAATACAAATTATGATATATGATACATAAGATAAAAGAAATAGATAAAAGAAATTGATCCTGTG
>CM037783.1:39670668-39701815 GCA_021229015.1 Solen grandis | reverse complement strand
TGAGTCTATGGCAACACCTCGAAATTAACACAAATATAAAGGAAGAAAAAAAGAATAATAAGAACTAGTTTCGTTTGCACGGCAAACGATAGGATTTTTCAGCAAACCTTTAAAATCTCAATCAATTGAAAATTATTGATATGGAATACGCAGAAAAAAAAGGTTTTTAGAGTGTAATTTAACCCATTCTTTGAAATTTTAGACGAATTCATAAAATTCATAATGTCTGCAGAGAAAATTACAAACTGTTTGATCTGACGTATATTCTGATGTCATATGAATAAGAATATTATTGCATATAAAAAATTGGGCATATTTAATTATGCCATGATATTTTTGTAATTCTGGACCTTTGGGGATCACATTGAATTTATTGCACGAGAAATGAAAACATATTATAATCCCATTACGCCAAAATAACCTCTAGCCATGGAAATCTAAAGAAAACGTTTTAAATTACAACAGGTGTGAATTTCAGTTTTTTACCTCGAATGGGGTCTCTGAAATACTAACTTAATTTCGAGGTCATATTTTCGAAATTTGGGTTTCACCACAAAACCTTGGTTTTAAATCAATTTATGAAAAACGAAAGTAAGGATGCACAACAAAATCCTTGCTTTTTCAATTTGGGGTAAAACGGAGACGGGTTGGCACATCTAAAGAGTAACATAAAACATTCTGTGAAATTTGATAAAAATCCGCCCTAAAATAAGGGGTGTAGACCGCGTAAAAATCTTGTGTAGACAACGTCAAGTTTGATGTCATATGACGTCATAGCCATAAGAAAATCAATGAAAGAAATTTTTAGTATCTTAAACATATCAAGTTTTTTTTCATCCCCTTTGGAACTTTGCAAATATAAAAATTAACACGTGATATCAAACATTTTTTTTTGACCTTAAGACGTCTATGACGTCAATGACGTTAATCCTCACATAATAGAAATAAGTCTTAAAGAGTAATATTCAGTCCAAATTTCACTTTCTAAATCATCTGGAACGTTTTTTATACGTATTTGAAATTTGACGTCATGTTTCAAAACCCTGGATTCACCAAAGAACCATTGCCTTTTCGAATTTGGAAAACCGGACAAGGAATACACAACAAAGCGTTAAAAATACATTCTGTGAAAATTTGATGAAAATCAGTTCAAAAATAATGGCTGTACACCGCGAAAACTTTTTGTCCTGATATCAAATTATTTATGGAATACATTGCTTCTTAAGTTCAGGATTGATGTATAAGCTATTAAATTTCCCCATGGTCCGGGGAATTGACAACATATTTGAATTAACGCGTATATATATCGAAATTCTTTTTGATCTTTGACGTCATTTAACGTCAAATGACGTTCATCTTCATGAATTGTAAAGCAACTTGGAGACTTAAACTATCCAAATATTAGATTTCTAACTCCAGGAAGCGATTTTATACGTAAGAAATTTGCGTCAATGGTTCGAATTTTGGGGATACGACATAAAACCTTTGCATTTTGAATTTGAAAAAAAGGACACCGGGATGCAAAAACTAAAGTGTAACATACACATATTCTGTAAAATTTTAAAGAAAATCGGCCCTGAAATAATGGTGTAGACCGCGTACAAATATTTTTAAACGACGTCAAGTTTGACGTCAAAAAAACGTCTTTAGTCAAATGAAAATTATTGAAATGCAAAATGTTCATCTGAAGCATTTGCTATTTAAATTTTCAAGGTGCTCGGACGTTTTCAAGATATAACAAAAAAACACGTAAAAAAAATTGATTTTTTTCACCTCATGACATCTTTATGACGTCATTTGACGTTTATCTTTGAGAATGTAAATAAATCCTAGAGACTTATATCCTGCCCAAATAGCATCTTTCTAGCTCATCTGTAAGCGATTTTAAACGCATTTAAAATTTGACGTCAATGGTTCGATTTTGACTCGCCATAGAACCATTGTCTTTTTAAATTTTGAAAAACGGACACCGGAAGGCCAATAGCCTAAACATACATATTCGTGAAATTTTGATGAAAATCGGCTAGAAAAAATGGCTGTAGACCGCGTACAATATTTTAAGACGACGTCAAGTTGACGTCAAAACACGCCATAGACAAATTGAATTAATTGAAATGCAAAATGTTCTATCTGAAGCATATGGTATTAAATTTTCAAGGGTTTCGTACGTTTTTAAATAACAATTAACACGTAAATATTAGAAATTACTTTTCACCCCCTGACGTCATATGACTTCATTGACGTTTATCTTCTGAGAATGTAAATAAATTCGAGAGACTTATATCCTGTCCAAAATAATCTTTCTAGCTTTCTGTAAGCGATTTTATAAAGCATTTAAATTTGACAATATATGCCATAAAATTTTCACCTCATGACGTCATATGACGTTAAAAAGAAGTTCATTATCTCGGTTTTAAAGAAATCTTAGAGATTTTATATCCATTTAAATATTAGCTTTCTAGCTCACTGGAAGCGATTTTTTTTACGCATTTGAAATTTGACGTCAATGGTTCGAATTTTGACTCGCCATAGAACCATTGCCTTTTTAAATTTGAAAAACGGGCACCGGAAACCAACAGAGCGTAACTTTCACATTCTTTTGAAATTTTGGTGAAAATCGGCCCAGAAAAAAAAGATTGTAGACAGCGTAAAAATATTTTTAAGACGACGTCAAGTTTGACGTCAAAACACGTCATAGACAATGAAAATGGTTGAAATGAAAAAAGTTTTTATCTGAAGCATTTTGCATTAAATTTTTAAGGTGCTCGGACGTTTCCAACATATAAAAAATTAACACGTAAATATTAGAATTACTTTTCACCCCATGACGTCTATGCTTCATTTGACGTTTATCTTCTGAAATGTAAATAAATTCTAGAGACTTATTTCCTGTCCAAATATAATCTTTCTACTTATCTGTAAGCAATTTTTTTACGCATTTGAAATTTGACAATATATCCATAAAATTTTCATTGTTCTATGGCATTGGCAACACATCGAAATTAACACAAAACTAAGAGGAAAAAAAAAAAGAATAAGAAGAATAAGAACTAGATTTTATTTGCACGGCAAAGATAGGGGCTTCTGCAAACCGTTTAAATCTCAATCAAAATGAAAATTTTGATATGGAATATGTAGCAAATATTTGGTTTCTAGACGAATTCATCAATTCATAATGTCTGCAGAGCGCTTACAACTTTTTGATCTGACGTCTATTCTATGTGATATGAATAAGAATATTATTGCATATGAAAATTCAGCATATTTAACATATGCTATTATAGTTTTGTTAAATTTTGGACCATTGGATTCACATTGAATTTATTGCACCAGAAATGAAAATTATATTAAATCCCATTACTTCAAATGACGTCTGGCCTATGGAAATCTAAGAAAGCGTTTTTAATTACAACATGTGTGAAATTCATTTTTTTAACCTCGAATGGGGGTCTCTGAAATATAAAACTTAATTCCGAGGTCATATTTTCAAAACTTTTTTTTTCACCACAGAACCTCGGTCTTTTAAATATTTTGTAAACGAAAGTAAGGATGCACAACAAAATCCTTGCTTTTCATTTTTGGTAAAACGGAGACTGGTTGGCAAATCTAAAGCGAACATACACATTCTGTGAAATTTTGATGAAAATCCGTCCTGAAATAATGGCTGTAGACCGCGAACAAACTATCAAGTAAATTTTTCATGCCCATTTGAACTTTGCAACATATAGAAATTTAACGCTTAGATATCAAACATTCTTTTTGACCTTATGACGTCAAAGACGTTAATCCTCACATAATATAAATAAGTCTAAAAGACTAATATTCAGTCCAAAAAACCACTTTCTAAATTTCATCTGAAAGCGATTTTAAAACGTATTTGAAATTTGACGTCAATGGTTCAAACTTGGATTGCCATAGAACCATTGCCTTTTTCGAATTGGAAAAAACCGGAAAAAGAAATACACAACAAGAGCGTTACTATACTTTTCTGTGAAATGTTGATGAAATTCGGTCCAAAAAATAATGGTGTACACCGCGTAAAACCTTTTTGCCCTGATATAAAAATCTTACGTGATATAACGTAACATTATTATGGAATACATTGCATTTTAAAGCTCTGGATTGATGTATAAACTATTAATTTCCATGGCCTGTGAAGTTAACAACATATTTGAATTAACGCCATATTCAGAAATTTTTTTTGTCCTTATGACGTCAACTGACGTCAAATGACTTTTTATTCATAGAATATTAAGCAGACAGGGGAGACTTATATACTATCCAATAAAAGCTTTCTAGCTCATCTGAAAGCGTTTTTTATACGCTTTTAAAATTTGACGGTCAAAATTTTCGAATCTTGCATTCGCCATGAAATCATTGCCTTTCAAATTTTTTGAAAAAAGGACACCGGGATGCACAAAGAGCCTAACATACACTTCTGTGAAATTTTGATGAAAATCGGTCCAGAAATAATGGCTGTGGGGCCCGCGTACAAATTTTTTTAAACGCGTCAAGTTGACGTCAAGACACGCATAGGCAAATGAAAATCATTAAAATGCAAATGTTCTATTGAAGCTTAAGCTATGGTCTTTCAAGGGCTCGGACGTTTTTCAACATATAAAATTTTTAACACGTAATAATTAGAAATTTTTTTCACCGCATGACGTCATATGACGTTAAATGAAGTTCATTCTCTCGGTATCTAAAGAAATCTTACAGACTTATATCCTATTCAAATATTAGCTTTTCTAGCTCATCTGGAAGCGATTCTATACGCTTTTTGAAATTTGACGTCAATGGTTCGAATTTTGACTCGCCATAGAACCATTGCCTTTTTTAAATTTTGAAAAACGGACACCGGAAGGCACAACTAGAGCCTAACATACAATTCTGTAAAAATTTTGGTGAAAATCGGCCCAGAAAAAATGGCTGTAGTCAGCGTCAAATATCTTAAGACAACGTCAAATTTGACGTCAAAACACGTCATAGACAAATGAAAATGGATGAAATGAAAAATATTTTATGTGAAGCAATGCTATTAAATTTTAAGGTGCTTGGCGTTTCCAACATATAACAATTAACACGTAAAATTTAGAAATTTCTTTTCACCTCATGACGTCATATGACATCATTCGACATTCATCTTCTGAGAATATAAAGGAAACCTAAAGACTTTATCCTGTCCAAATACATCTTTCTAGCTCATCTGGAAGCGATTTTATACGCATTTGAAATTTGACGTCAATGGTTCGAAAAATTTGACTCGCCAAGGAACCATTGCCCTTTTTAAATTTTGAAAAATGGACACCGGAAGGCACAACTAGAGCCTAAAACACATTCTTGAAATTTTTTATGAAATAGGCCCAGAAATAAAGGCTGTAGACCGCGTACAAACTTTTTCACCTGACGTCAAATCTGAGTTATATGACGTCATATGAATAAGAATTCATTGCTTTCGAAAGATCATGGTTTGAAATTATGCCATAAAATTTTCATTGTTCTGGGCCTTGGCAACACATCGAAATTAACACATAAACAAGAGGAAGAAAAAAAGAAAAAAGAAGAATAAGAATAACTAATTTCGTTTGCACGGCAAACGATAGGACTTTCTGCAAAAACCCTTTAAATCTCAATCAAACTGAAAAATTTTTGATATGGAATACGCAAAATATTAGGTTTTTAGAGTGTAACCTATACATTCTTTAATTTAGACGAATTCATCAATTCTTTAATTTCTGCAGAGCGCTTACAAACATTTTGATCTGACGTCTATTCGATGTCACATGAAATGAATATTATTGCATATGATCAAATATTCTTTTTTACCTTATGACGTCAAATGACGTTAATCCTACATAAAAGAAATAAGCCTTAAAAAACTAATATTCATCCAAATATCCACTTTCTAAATCAAACTGGAAGCGATTTTATACGTATTTGAATTTTGACGTCAATGGTTCGAAACTTGGATTCGCCATAGAACCATTTCCTTTTTGAATTTGGAAAACCGGACAAGGAATACACAAAAAAGTCGTTACATATACATTGTTGATGAAAAATCGGTCCAAATATAATGGCTATACACCGCGTAAAACCTTTTTGCCCTGATATGAAATCTGACGTGATATAACGTTACATTATTATGGAAACATGCTTCTAAAGCTCATGGATTGATGTATAAACTATTAAAAAATTTTCCCTGGTCCTGGGAAGTTAACAACATATTTGAATTAACGCTATATATCAGAAATTCTTTTGACCTTTGACGTCATCTGACGTCAAAAGACATTCATCTTCATAGAAATAAAGCAGACTTAGAGACTTATATACTGTCCAAATATCAAAATTTCTAACAAATCTGGAAGCGATTTTTTTACGTATTTGAAATTTGACGTCAATGGTTCCCCCCTTGGATCCCCCTAAAACCATTGCCTTTTCGAAATTTTTTAAAACGGACACCGGGGTGCACAACTAAAGCCTAACTACATATTCTGTGAAATTTTTGTGAAAAACGACCCAGAAATGACGGCTGTAGACCCCGTACAAATATTTTAAGACGACGTCAAGATTGACGTCAAAACCGTCATAGACAAATGAAAATGATTGGAATGCAAAATGTTTATCTGAAGCATTGCTATTCAATTTTTCAAGGAGCTCGGACGTTTTCAACATATAAAAAATTTAAACACGTAAAATTAGAAATTTCTTTTCACCTCATGACGTCATATGACGTCTTTCGACATTTATCTTTGAGAAATAAAGGAATCCAGAGATTTATATCCGTCCAAATATTATCTTCTAACTAATCTGTAAGCGATTTTATACGCATTTGAAATTTGACGTCAAGGGTTTTCGAATCTTGGATTCGTAAAAAAACCATTGCCTTTTCGAATTTTCAAAAACGGACACCAGGATGCACAACTAAAGCCTAAAATACACTTTCTGTGAAATTTTAGTGAAAAATCGGTCCAGAAAAAAATGGCTGTAGACCGCGTACAAATATTTTAAGACGACGTCAAGTTTGGACGTCAAAACACGTCATAGTCAAATGAACATTATAAAAAAGCAAATGTTCTATCTGAAACATATGCTATTGAATTTTCATGGTGCTCGTATGATTTTAAACATATAAAAATTAACACATAAAATTAGAAATTAATTTTCACCCCATGACGTCATATGACGCCATTTGACGTTTATCTTCTGAGAATGTAAATAAATCCTAAAGACTTATATTCTGTCCAAATTTCATCTTTCTAGATCATCTGTAAGCAATTTTATACGCATTTGAAATTTGACGTCAATGGTTCGAATCTTGGATTCGCCATAAAACCATTACCTTTTTGAATTTTAAAAAAGGACACCAGAAAGCACAACTAGAGCCTGAAATACATATTCTGTGAAATTTTGATGAAATCGGCCCAGAAATAATGGCTTTAGACCGCGTACAAATATTTAAGACGACGTCAAGTTTGACGTCAAAACACGTCATAGACAAATGAAATGATGAAATGAAAAATATTTTATGTGAAGCATATGCTATTAAATTTTTAAGGTGCTTGGACGTTTCCAACATATAACAATTAACACGTAAAATTTAGAAATTACTTTTCACCTCATGACGTCATATGACATCATTCGACATTCATCTTCTGAGAATATAAAGGAAACCTAAAGACTTATATCCTGTCCAAATATCATCTTTCTAGCTCATCTGGAAGCGATTTTATACGCATTTGAAATTTGACGTCAATGGTTCGAATATTTTGACTCGCCAAGAACCATTGCCTTTTAAATTTTGAAAAATGGACACCGGAAGCACAACTAGAGCCTAACATACACATTCTGTGAAATTTTGATGAAAAAAGGCCCAGAAATAATGGCTGTAGACCGCGTACAAAATTGTTTCACCTGACGTCAATCTGACGTCATATGACCTCACATGAATATGAAAAACATTGCTTTCAAAAGATCATGGTTTGAAATAATGCCATAAAATTTTCATTGTTCTGGGCCATTGGCAACACATCGAAATTAACACAAAAACAAGAGGAAGAAAAAAAGAATAAGAAGAATAAGAATAACTAGATTTCGTTTGCACGGCAAACGATAGGACTTTCTGCAAACCGTTTAAATCTCAATCAAACTGAAAATTATTGATATGGAATACGCAGAAAATATTAGGTTTCAGAGTGTAACCTATACATTCTTTAATTTTAGACGAATTCATCCAATTCATAATTTCTGCAGAGCGCTTACAAACTTTTTGATCTGACGTCTATTCTGATGTCACATAATATGAATATTATTGCATATGATATCAAATATTCTTTTTGACCTTATGACGTCAAATGACTTAATCCTCACATGATAGAAATAAGCCTTAAAGACTAATATTCAGTCCAAATATCCACTTTCTAAATCTCTGAAGCGATTTTATACGTATTAAATTTGACGTCAATGGTTCGAAACTTGGATTCGCCATAGAACCATTTCCTTTTTGAATTTGGAAAACCGGGCAAGGAATACACAACAAGTGCGTTACATAACATTGTTGATGAAAATCGGTCCAAATTTAAATGGCTATACACCGCGTAAAACCTTTTTGCCCTGATATGAAATCTGACGTGATATAACGTTACATTATTATGGAATACATTGCTTCTAAAGCTCATGGATTGATTATAAACTATTAAATTTCCACGGTCCTGGAAGTTAACAACATATTTGAATTAACCGTAATATCAGAAATTCTTTTTGACCTTATGACGTCATCTGACTCAAATGACATTCATCTTCATAGAATATAAAGCAACTTAGAGACTTATATACTGTCCAAATATCAATTTCTAAACACTTCTGGAGCGATTTTTTACGTATTGAAATTTGACGTCAATGGTTCCAATCTTGGATCCCCATAAAACCATTGCCTTTTCGAATTTTGTAAAACGGACACCGGGATGCACAACAAAGCCTAACATACATATTCTGTGAAATTTTAGTGAAAATCGACCCAGAAATGACGGCTGTAGACCGCGTACAAATATTTTAAGACGACGTCAAGATTGACGTCAAAACACGTCATAGACAAATGAAAATGATTGGAATGCAAAATGATTTATCTGAAGCATATGCTATCAATTTTCAAGGAGCTCGACGTTTTCAACATATAAAAATTAACACGTAAAATTTAGAAATTTCTTTTCACCTCATGAGTCATATGACGTCATTCGACATTTATCTTCTGAGAATATAAAGGAATCCTAGAGACTTATATCCTGTCCAAATATTATCTTTCTAACTAATCTGTAAGCGATTTTATACGCATTTGAAATTTGACGTCAATGGTTCGAATCTTGGATTCGCTATAAAACCATTGCCTTTTCGAATTTTCAAAAACGGACACCAGGATGCACAACTAAAGCCTAAAATACACATTCTGTGAAATTTTAGTGAAAATCGGTCCAGAAATAATGCTGTAGACGCGTACAAATATTTTAAGACGACGTCAAGTTTGACGTCAAAACACGTCATAGTCAAATGAACATTATAAAAAAGCAAAATGTTCTATCTGAAACATATGCTATTGAATTTTCATGGTGCTCGTATGATTTTCAACATATAAAAATTAACACGTAAAAATTAGAAATTACTTTTCACCCCATGACGTCATATACGTCATTTGACATTATCTTCTGAGAATGTAAATAAATCCTAGAGACTTATATCCTTCCAAATTTCATCTTTCTAGATCATCTGTAAGCAATTTTATACGCATTTGAAATTTGACGTCAATGGTTCGAATCTTGGATTCGCCATAAAACCATTACCTTTTTGAATTTTAAAAAAAGGACACCAGAAAGCACAACTAGAGCCTGAAATACATATTCTGTGAAATTTTGATGAAAATCGGCCCAGAAATAATGGCTTTAGACCGCGTACAAATATTTTAAGACGACGTCAAGTTTGACGTCAAAACACGTCATAGACAAATGAAAATGGATGAAATGAAAAATATTTTATGTGAAGCATATGCTATTAAATTTTTAAGGTGCTTGGACGTTTCCAACATATAACAATTAACACGTAAAATTTAGAAATTACTTTTCCACCTCATGACGTCATAGACTCATTCGACATTCATCTTCTGAGAATATAAAGGAAACCTAAAGACTTATATCCTGTCCAAATATCATCTTTCTAGCTCATCTGGAAGCGATTTTATACGCATTTGAAATTTGACGTCAATGGTTCGAATATTTTGACTCGCCAAGGAACCATTGCCTTTTTAAATTTTGAAAAATGGACACCGGAAGGCACAACTAGAGCATAATATACACATTGTGTGAAATTTTGATGAAAATAGGCCCAGAAATAATGGATATATACCGCGTTCAAACTTTTTCACCTGACGTCAAATCTGACGTTATATGACGTCTATGAATATGAAATTCATTTGCTTTCGAAAGATCATGGTTTGAAATATATCCATAAAATTTTCATTGTTCTGGGCCATTGCAACACATCGAAATTAACACAAAAACAAGAGGAAGAAAAAAAGAATAAGAAGAATAAAATAACTAGATTTCGTTTGCACGGCAAACGATAGGACTTTCTGCAAACCGTTTAAATCTCAATCAAACTGAAAATTATTGATATGGAATACGCAGAAAATATTAGGTTTCTAGAGTGTAACCTATACATTCTTTAATTTTAGACGAATTCATCAATTCATAATTTCTGCAGAGCGCTTACAAACATTTTGATCTGACGTCTATTCTGAGTCACATGAATATGAATATTATTGCATATGATATCAAATATTCTTTTTGACCTTATGACGTCAAATGACGTTAATCCTCACATGATAGAAATAAGCCTTAAAGACTAATATTCAGTCCAAATATCCACTTTCTAAATCATCTGGAACGATTTTATACGTATTTGAAATTTGACGTCAATGGTTCGAAACTGGATTCGCCATAGAACCATTTCCTTTTTGAATTTGGAAAACCGGACAAGGAATACACAACAAGTGCGTTACATATACATTGTTGATGAAAATCGGTCCAAATATAATGGCTATACACCGCGTAAAACCTTTTTGCCCTGATATGAAATCTGACGTGATATAACGTTACATTATTATGGAATACATTGCATTCTAAAGCTCATGGATTGATGTATAAACTATAAATTTCCACGTCCTGGGAAGTTAACAACATATTTGAATTAACGCGTATATATCAGAAATTCTTTTTGACCTTATGACGTCATCTGACGTCAAATGACATTCATCTTCATAGAATATAAAGCAGACTTAGAGACTTATATACTGTCCAAATATCAGATTTCTAACACATCGGAAGCGATTTTTTACGTATTTGAAATTTGACGTCAATGGTTCCAATCTTGGATCCCCATAAAACCATTGCCTTTTCGAATTTTGTAAAACGGACACCGGGATGCACAACTAAAGCCTAACATACATATTCTGTGAAATTTTAGTGAAAATCGACCCAGAAATGACGGCTGTAGACCGCGTACAAATATTTTAAGACGACGTCAAGATTGACGTCAAAACACGTCATAGACAAATGAAAATGATTGGAATGCAAAATGATTTATCTGAAGCATATGCTATTCAATTTTCAAGGAGCTCGGACGTTTTCAACATATAAAAATTAACACGTAAAATTTAGAAATTTCTTTTCACCTCATGACGTCATATGACGTCATTTGACGTTTATCTTCTGAGAATGTAAATAAATCTTAGAGACTTATATCCTATTCAAATATCAACTTTCTAGCTCATCTGTAAGCGATTTTATACGCATTTGAAATTTGACGTCAATGGTTCGAATATTGGATTCGCCATAAAACCCATTACCTTTTCGAATTTTGAAAAACGACACCGTAGACCGCGTACAAATTTTTTCACCTGACGTCAAATCTGACGTTATATGACGTCATATGAATGTGAAATTCATTGCATTCGAAAGCACATGGTTTGAAATATTTACCATAAAATTTTCATTGTTCTGGGCAATTGGCAACACATCAAAATTAATACAAATACAAGAGGAAGAAAAAAAGAATAAGAAGAATAAGAATAATAAAAACATAACAAACCCAATAGGTTTTTCTGCCGAAAGGGCAGAAAGTACTAATAAAAAACATAACAAACCCAATAGGCCTTTCTGCCGAAAGGGCAGAATGTCCTAATAAAAAAAAAAAACAGTTCAAACCCAATAGGACTTTCTGCCAGTAGAAAGTCCTAATAAACAGTAACAAAACCCAATAGGACTTTCTGCCGAAAGGGCAGAAAGTCCTAACTAGACTTCGTTTGTCCCACAAACATAAGGCTTTCTGCGCTGCATCTCAGTTTAAGCCTGATCAGCTGAAAAGATTTTGTTCATAAACAATGTCGACTTCCCAAATTTACGTTTCTCTGTGTATAATACCTGCTTTTCCATATTGAAAATATATGTGTTCTACTTTATTTTAATTTCACATGTATCCTTTCTTTATTATGAAACAATTTCCCTGTTTTCATTTAAAAGAACTTAAAATTACACAAAAAACACATGCTGATCAACAAGATATTTTCAAAAACCCATTTTAATTACTATTTATCTTGTCTTTATTTCCATTTAACAATATTGAATAAAGGAAACTAAAATTAAGACTCGACATTTCTTTTACAAAGAAAAAAAATATCTATATAGATAAACCGAACAAATATAGTAGGCTGCGGCCTCACATGAGCACAGGTAAACGTTGTACCTTTAATGCTTGTTACAGTGCCGCACATTAGATTTCTCAATAGAACTTTACATTCTGCTTTGTATACATATAACTATTTGACATTCCAGTGGTATTTGAATTAACTGAAACACATTTTAAAATTTTTAAACCTGTTTAATTTGGCTGAAAATATTAAAACAAAGTTACATTATTGATTTACAAAGGCTATTACTTCGATATCCATACCATATAACGCTTTATATATGTTTAAATAATAAGAATGAATAGTTTATTGATTGCGTTTGAATTGCGCATTTACACTTTTATGATTATTAGCATGAGTTCTTATTTCTCATGTAACTTTCTTATATCATGACCAAATAAAAAAGCAGGGTACCGTTAGAAAGGTCATTAAATTCCCAACATTTCACACGCTTTCTGTATGGACCTTTTCATAACTGTTTTTTGAACTATGGACGCTTAAACCTCGGAAAAAGTGCAAAAATATGCTAAAATATGTTCATGACATTTACTTCATGAACGATAATTTAATAACTATTCTTTGGATCTTTAAAAGCTGCATATCATTCGAAAGGAAATTGATTGGGGTATAAATCATGTTCATAATGATAGTCACAAAAATCAATATTCTTTTACATACATGCAGTTTTCTACACTACGTATAGCGCCGTTTTCGCTGTTCCGCCACTGATGTGCCATTTTAAGCCCGATCTTCAAAAAAATTTTCTCATCAGAAAGAGCTTCGAAAGCACTAATAAAAATACGCATATTGTCTCGATAGAATGTTGTTTGTTTTTGAGATATTACAGGTCAAAAGAAAAAAAACGATAATTGATATATGACATTGACCTTTGAGATTTTCCGGAAACGGAAATGATATTTGACAATGAGATGCTATGGTGCAGATTCAGAGAAAATTTGAAGCCAATCGTTCAAGAAATTTAGAGTACAGGCTGAAAAACCGTTTGTATTTGTTTCAGAATTGTTTATTAACATTATTTCGTCAAATGACATCATATGACGTCAAATGTCACAGAATATGAAGATGACATCATTGAGCATATGTGGTGTCAATTTGAGATTTCTAGCTTACATAGAGCTACAAAATACTTAAAAACTTTTAAGGTCCAAAGTGCGAAATTTGGTTTAACCACAGAACCTTGGTCTTTTCGAATCTGGGAAAACCTATATAATCATGCCCATTTAGAACGCAATAGACACATTTTTGTGAAAATATCGAGAAAATCCGCCAAGAAATAAGGCTGTAGAGCGCGAACAAACTTTTGTAACAAATGTCAAATTTGACGTCATGTGACGTCATAGGGATATAAAAATCATAGATTCTAAAATTTCATCGCGTCAGGTATAAGCTTTTAAATTTCGTGATTCTAGACCGTCAGGAACCTATTGAAAGAGCAACCTATTTTGGAAGAAAAGAATAATAATAATAATAATAATAATAACTAGACTTCTTTTGTTCTGGACAAAAGAAAGGGCTTTCTGCACTTCAAACCATGTCAAACCTGATCGTACTTATTTTATTTTCTTCAAAAATTCAAGGAAATCCGTCCCGAACTGACAGCTGTAGAGTGCAAACATAAATGTAAAACAGAAGAAATATGTGATGTCATATAACATAATTAAAATTTTAAAGTCATTGCATTCAAAAGGGAATATGTGGCTTTGTTTTCAGTTATAATTTCATAATGCTAATTTTTCCAGAACCATCTTTAAGATAACTACACTAATATTCAATCTTCTTGTTCTGCATGGGAATGAAGTATCACTAGTCCTCTTAACATGTTAAAAAGGTATACAAATTCCTTTTCTACGAATATCAACTGGGATCAACTGCAGAAGCACAAGAATTTTTATTTCTTTTTTTCCAGAAATTCTTACTTTCATGCAACTATGATGTCCGATTTAAAAAACCCAGGTATGGTTAGAAAGGTCTTCTGAATTCAAACATGTACTTACTTTAGGTTTAAAGCTATCTGTTTTTGCGATATATAAAGATATTACTCCCCCAAAAAGGCAAAAAAGCGGCAAAAAGATATTCATGTCAACTACTACCATTTGACAAATAACTTAATACACTGCACTGCATCATGATAAAAAAATTGTTCTTTATGATATTTTCAACAAGAGGGCCAAGGTGGCCCTAAAGACTCTCACCTGAGAAAAACTGTTATCATTGCCTGTACAAGTTATTAAATTATAGCATAGTTGTACTGACGACATAATCCATCAGATTATTTATAATTCCACGAACTAAAGAGAGCCTGTTGTCGAAATTTGAAGTCAAACTTGACTCAAAAACTATGGCTTAAAACACACAAATTTAAACATCAAAAAGGGCATAACTCCTGACCTAATTGGCAGATCAGCCATTATCGAACTTGGCAGAAAGAATATGGCTATATACATTGTTCTAAAGATTGAAGATGATTATTTCAGAGATGAAGATGCTAGAGTGACCTAATTGACATATATCAGCCATAATCGAACTTGGCCAAAAGAATATGGCTATAAACATTGTCATAGAGTTTGAAGATGATTCTTAAGAAATGAAGATGCTACAGTGCAAACAAACTAAAAATTGCATTGTTTAATATTTAAAGGAGCATATTTCATGACCTAATAGGCCGATATCAGCCATAATCGGACTTGACCAAGATTTTATGGTAATAAACATTGTTATAAAGTTTGAAGTTGATTACTTAAGAAATGAAGATGCTAGAGTGCAAACAAACTAATTGTGGACGACGGACGGACGGCGGATTGACGGACAGACGGACGGACAATGGACATTCATCGATTCTTATAGCTCATCTTTAGCACATGTGCTCAGGTGAACTTAGAATTAATTGTTTCTTAGAAAAAGCAATCAAGTGATTAGGACTAATTGCAGAAGTGCATGAAAGAACGGTATAAATTAATTTTTATTTCTCATCTAACTTGCTTATATGATGTCCAATTTTAAAAAAGAAAGGCTTTTATATTTCCAACATTTTCACTTGTTTCATGTTTCAACTTTTCTGTTACGTGTTCTGAGATATAGAAAGTTATTTTTCAAGGAAACGGCAAAAAATCGGCAAAACGATGTTCATGTCTATTTATTGCCCTTCAACAAATAACTTTATAATTAATGACCCGATCATAAAATCTGCATACCATTAGAACCGCATTGCATCACGCTAATAATACTGTTCTTTATGTTATTTTCAAAAATTAATATTTTTCTTAAAAAAAACAATCAAATGATAGGGACTAGCTGCAGAAATGCATGAAAGAACGTTTAAATGACTTCTTATTTCTTATCTAACTTCCTTATAGGATGTCCGATGTCCAATTTTAAAACGCTAGGTACCATTAGAAAGGCCTTTAAATTTCCAACATTCACGTGTTTCATGTTTCAACTTTTCTATTACGGGTTTTGAGATATAGAAAGTTATTTTCAAGAAAACAGCAAAAGTCGGCAAAAAGATGTTCATGCTATTATTGCCTTTCGACAAATAAATTTATAATTTATGGTCCGATCATTAAAATCTGCATATCATTAGAACCGCATTACATCATGCAAAAAAATAAATGTTATATATGTTATTTAAAAAAAAATAATAGTTTCTTCGAAAAAAGGAATCAAGTGATCGGGACTTACTGCGGAGTGCATGAAAGAACGTTTTACTGAATTCTTATTTTTCATGTAACTTCCTTATATTACGTCCAATTTTGAAAAGCTAGGTACCGTTAGAAAGGTCTTTTCATTTCCCACAATTCACTCGCTTCATAATTGTATGTATCTTTAAACACTTTGTAGATACCGGCGGTTAAACCTTGAGCACACGGCAAAAATCGGGGATAAATATGTTCATATCGTTTTGTTCTTCCTTATAACTTAATGAATATTAGGTCAATCTTAAAATTTAAACACCAAAAGAACGGCCGGGCATTGATCTACAAATTATATTCATACTCTTATTAACAAAAATCAATAATTATCGAGATATAAGTAGTTAAGTGCGCTTAGGGTTTCAGCATTTTTGTTTTTTCTGCAATAACTCAACTGATTCAACCCCGATCTTCAAAAACTATATATCATCTGAAAGGCATTTCAAAGCACTACAAATTGTATGCATAGTGTCTCGATAAAATATTTTTCGTTTTTGAGATATTTAAGGCCGAAGAAAAAACCGATAATTGACATGTGACCTTGACCTTAGCTATTTTCCGGAAGCGGAAGTGACTGTTGACAATAAGAGGCTATGTTGCACCTTCAATGAAAATTTTATGCAAATCGGTCAAAAACTTTGTCTTCCAGTGTTAAAAAACCGTATATTTTGGATAAAAAATTTCATAACGCGTCATGACGTCATTTTACGTCATACGACGTCAATCTTCTCAGAACTGAAAGAAATCAATAGGACACATATTCTGTCAAAATTGTATGTTTTTTAACTTATCTGAGTGATTCGTAATACTTCAATACATTTTCTGGTCCAAAGTTCGAAACTTGGTTCAGCCATAGATCCTTGATCTTTTCAAATATTGCAAAACGTATATAATTCTGCACAACAAGAACATAATATATACATTCTGTGAAAAAATCAAGTAAATCGGTCCAATCATGACGGCTGTAGAGCTCGAAACAAGCTTTTGTAGCTTTTTTCAGCCCTGACGTAATGTGACGTCACATGAAGAAAAAAATTATGATGATCAAAAGCGCCAAAGTCACTGTGCATACTATTAAAATTTCATGCTGCTAGCTCATCGGCAACCTGTCTTAATTTGAACCTCAAAAGGAAGAAAAAAGTAGAATAATAATAATAATAACTAGACTTCTTTTGTTTTGAACAAAAGATAGGGCTTTCTGCACTGCAAACCATGACAAACCTGGTGTTTTTCGAATTTTGGCAAACCTATATAATCCTGCACAATGAAGTCGTAATATATAACTTCTGTGAAAATTCCATGCCAATCCGTCCATAAATGACGGTTGTGCAGCGCGGATGAACTTTGGTAGCTTTTTTAAGTTTTGATGTCATGTGACGTCATATGAAAGTTTTACTCATTAAATCTTAATGTTCATGATTACCTACATAGGACATTAAATTTTCATTGTCTATGAACCTTTGCAACATGAGTAAATTGACATTCAGGAATCGGAAATTCTCTACAATTTGATGACGTCATATGACGTTCATCTTTTCAAAATGCAAAGGAAACACAGAGACGTATAAGCTCGCTAAATATCAAATTTCTATCTCATCTAGAAATGATTTTATACGTATTTAAAATTTGACGTCCTTGGTTCGAATCTTGGATTCGTCAAAGAACCTTAGTTCTTTCGAATCTTGGCAAACCTACAGAATCCTGCACAATGAGGTCGTAATATATAACTTCTGTGAAGATTCCATGCCAATCTATCAATAAATGACGGCTGTACAGAGCGGACAAACTTTGGTAGTTATTTATAGTTCTGACAACATGTGACGTCATATGAAAATTTTAAACATTGAATCTAAATGTTTTCCCGATTAGTACAAAGACATTTAATTTGCATTGTCTATGAAGCTTTGCAACATGAGTAAATTGACATCAAGAAATCGGAAATTCTATACAACTTGATGATGTCAATGACGTCATATGACGTTCATCTTTACAAAATGCAAAGGAAACACAGAGACGTATATAATCTCGCCAAATATCAACTTTCTATCTCATCTAGAAACGATTTTATACGTATTTGAAATTTGACGTCCTTTGGTTCGAATCTTGGATTCGCCATAGAACCTTTGCTTTTTCGAATCTGGCAACCTATATAATCCTGCACAATGAGATCGTAATCTATAACTCTGTGAAAATTCCATTACAATCCGTCCATAAATGACGGCTGTACAGCGCGTACAAACTTTGGTACTATTTTTAGTTCTGACGTCATGTGACGTCATATGAAAATTTTAAACATTGGATCAAAATGAACATGATCACCTACAAAGGATTTTAAATTTCCATTGTTTATGAACCCTTGCAACATGAGTAAATTGACATCAAGAAATCGGAAATTCTATACAACTTGAAGACGTTATATGACGTCATATGACGTTCATCTTTATTTTATGCAAAGGAAACACAGAGACATAATCTCGCCAAATATCAACTTCCTATCTCATCTAGAAACGTTTTTTATATGGATTTGAAATTTGACGTCCTTGTTCGAATCTTAGATTCGCCATAGAACCTTAGTTCTTTCGAATCTTGGCAAACCTATATAATCCTGCACAATGAGGTCGTAATATATAACTTCTGTGAAAATTCCATGCCAATCCGTTCATAAATGACGCTGTACAGCGCGTACAAACTTTGGTAGCTATTTTTAGTTCTGACGTCATGTGACGTCATATGAAAATTTTAAACATTGAATCTAAATGTTCATGATTACCTACATAGGACATTAAATTTTCATTGTCTATGGCCTTTGCAACATGAGTAAATTGACATCAAGAAATCGGAAATTCTATACAACTTGATGACGTCATATGACGTCATAGACGTTCATCTTTACAAAATGCAAAGGAAACACAGAGACATATAATCTCGCCAAATATCAACTTCTATCTCATCTAGAAACATTTTATATGGATTTGAAATTTGACGTCCTTAGTTCGAATCTTGGATTCGTCATAGAACCTTATTCTTTCGAATCTTGGCAAACCTATATAATCCTGCACAATGAGGTCTTAATATATAACTTCTGTGAAAATTCCATGACAATCCTTCCATAAATGACGGCTGTACAGCGCGTACAAACTTTGGTAGCTATTTTTAGTTCTGACGTCATGTGACGTTATGTGAAGAAAAAATAATATATTCCAAAATGCCATTGCTTCAGATGTCTGTTGATAGAATTTCTTTGTCCTAGACCTTCAGCAACTTAATAAATAACAACATGAAAAGGTTGGAAAAAAATAATAATAACTAGATGTCATTCGTTTAAACGAATGATAGGACTTTCTGCAACATCTGCTTTTTATAGTATATATAGAAGATGACATAATAGATAATCTGTCCAAATTGCAACTTTCTATCTCCTCTATTTCTATATAAAAATAGCACAAATAGAACACATTCTGTGAATTTTAATAAAAGTCCGCCCATATCTTGCACATTATTTACATACAACATTTATACTATGTCATATGACATGAAAGAAAAATGAAACAGTGTTAAAATGTAAGTTTCTAACTTTCATCACACATAGAATTTCATCACTCCAGCTCAGTTGTAAACCTTTTTAATTTAAGCCTCATTAGGAAGAAGTATTGAATATTTGTATAGTGCTATATCCTTTCGACACCTGTAACGTAGTTAATCGTATTTAGCGATTTTGGCGTGTTTGGGCTTCCGTAGTTTTGCCATAAATTCCTGGAATTTCGAACTATGGTGATATTTTGAAAGGTAACATCCCAGCCTACAAACTGATGCAATATGAATATCGTTAGCATAACAATGCAGTTTTTGGATGGTCTAAAATGTGGGGCTGCGTGTGAATTTTTCAAGGCTTGCAAACTGCTCGCTAGCTATATAGTGTTGCAAATACGGATTTTTGTCTTGTGCCGTTGTACATGTATTAACTTCAATGCTTATTTTGGAAACAGTCAACATTCGACAAAAAACAACAACAAAAAAAAAAAAAAAAACAAGATCAAGATATAGCCCATCAATTGCAATTTGATATTTTTTTTTTTTTTTTAAGTCGTTGCGCAAGTATTTAAGCTTGGTGACCCCTGCGCGTGACCTTTTCCATATTTTTATGATGCATGATTATGAAATATCTTATTTTCCATGTAACTTTCTTATATGAAGTCCAATTTCAATAAATTTGGTACCGTTAGAAAGTTCTTAAAACATGCTACATTTTATATCAAACCTCAAGAAAACAGCATATTATCAGCAAAATTAGCTTCATTTCATTTAGTTTTTTGGCTTATAACTTTGTATTGCGTAAACCAATTTTAATAAACTAAATATTTTTGGAAACGTCAATTATTCAGCTATAATTCTTATTCATACATATATTTGCAAAAATCGATATTTATTGAGATATGGCTACATATATGCAGTAGGGGTGAAATCAAAATTTCCTCACGTGCCTAATAACCCATAAAATTCATCGTCCTAGGACTATTGGAACATATTAAAATAAGCGTTTAGTTAGGAAGAAGAAAAGAATAATAATAAGAAACAAATGGCGTCACGTGACGTCATATGACGTTCATTTTCAAATAATTGTTAAGACACCCAGAGACCTACTAACTGACAAAAATTTCAACTTTCTATCTCAAATCGGACAATTTTTATAAGTATTTAATATATTGACGCATTGGTTCGAATCTTGGATCCGCCATATATCTTGGACTTTTCGAATTTTGAAAAAACGGACACCGGTATACACAATAAGAACGTAATATACACATTCTGTGAAAATTTGATGAAAATCGGCCCATTGATAATGGCTCTGGACCGTGTAACAAACTTTTGTAGTCAATTTCAAATGTGACGTCATATGACGTCATAGGCTTCTGAAAATCATTGAAATCAAAATTTCAGCGTCTGTATCATTTGTCATTAAATTTTCATTGTCCTTCGATAATTTCAACATATAGAAATACTCTTGTTAATATTAGAAATACATCTTCATTTATAGACGTCATGTGACGTCATATGACATTTTATTTTCACAAAATGTTTAAGACTCCCAGAGACCTATATACTGACCAAATATCACTTTTCTATCTCAAACAGGACCGATTTTATAAGCATTTAAAATTTTTCGACCTAGGTTCGAATCTTGAATTCGCTATAGAACCATGGACTTTTCGAATTTTGAAAAACGGACACCGGTATACACAATAAGAACTTAATATACACATTATTTGAAAATTTGATAAAAATCGGCCGATTAATAATGGCTCTGGACCGTGTACAAACTTTCTTAGTCAATTTCAAAAGTGACGTCATATGACGTCATAGACTTCTGAAAATCATGAAATCGAAATTTCAGCATCTGAAGCATGCGACATTAAATTTTCATTGCCCTTCGAAAATTTCAATATATAGAAATAATCTTGTTAGAATTAGAAATCATTATCATATAATGACATCACGTGACGTCATATGACGTTTATTTTCACAAAATGTTTAAGACTCCCAGAGACCAATATACTGAGCCAATATCATCTTTCTATCTCAAATAGGACCGATTTTATAAGAATTTGAAAATTTACGACCTTGGTTCGAATCTTGGAATCGCTATAGAACTTTGGACTTTTCGAATTTTGAAAAACGGACACCGGGATGCACAACTAGAACTTAATATACACATTATGGGAAAATTTGATGAAAATCGGTTCATTAATAATGGCTCTGGACCGCGTACAAACTTTTGTAGCTTATTTCAAGTGTGACGTCATATGACGTCATAGAGATATGAAAATCATAGAAAATCAAAATATCATCTCTTGGAGAATTTGACATCAAAATTTCCTTGTCCTTGGACCATATTAACATATATAGTTATGTGTTTAAAAATTTGAAATTTGATGACGTCATATGACGTCACAAGACGTGCATTTTCACAAAATATTTAAATCTATCGGAGATCTATATACTGACAAAATATCAACATTCTGTCTCATTTAGGGACGATTTTATGAGCATTTATCAATTTGACGTCCTTGGATTGAATCTTGCATTCGCCATAGAACTTGTGGCTTTTCGAATTTTGAAAAACGGACACCGAGATGCACAACTAGAACTAATATACACATTCTGTGAAAATTTGATAAAAATCGGTTTATTAATTATTGCTCTGGACCGCGTACAAACTTTTGTAGCAATTGCCAAGTGTGACGTCATAATGACGTCATAGGCATTTGAAAATTATAGAATCTTTTAATTACGTAATGAATAATATGCCATCGAAATTTCATTCTTCCTAGGACGATTGCAACATATGAAAATCCTTGAGGAAGAAAAGAATAATAATAATAATAATAATAATAATAATAATAATAACTAGATGTCATTCGTTTAAAAACGAATGATAGGACTTTCTGCAACATCTGCTTTATATAGTATATATAGAAGATGACATAATAGATAATCTGTCCAAATTGCAACTTCTATCTCCTCTATTTCTATATAAAATAGCACAAATAGAACACATTCTGTGAATTTTAATAAAAGTTCGCCCATATCTTGCACATGTATTTACATACAACATTTATACTATGTCATATGACATGAAAGAAAAATGAAACAGTGTTCAAAATGTAAGTTCTAACTTTCATCACACAAGAATTTCATCACTCCAGCTCAGTTGTAACCTTGTTTAAATTTTAGCCTCATTAGGAAGAAGTATTGAATATTTGTATAGTGCTATATCCTTTCGACACCTGTAACGTAGTTAATCGTATTTAGCGATTTTGGCGTGTTTGGGCTTCCGTAGTTTTGCCATAAATTCCTGGAATTTCGAACTATGGTGATATTTTGAAAGGTAACCCCCAGCCTACAAACTGATGCAATATGAATATCGTTAGCATAACAATGCAGTTTTTAGATGGTCTAAAATGTGGGGCTGCGTGTGAATTTTTCAAGGCTTGCAAACTGCTCGCTAGCTACATAGTGTTGCAAATACGGATTTTGTCTTGTGCCGTTGTACAGTATTAACTTCAATGCTTATTTTGGAAACAGTCAACATTCGACAAAAAACAACAACAACAAAAAAAAAGAACAAAATCAAGATATAGCCCATCAATTGCAATTTGATATTTTTTTTTTTTTTTTTTTTTAAGTCGTTGCGCAAGTATTTAAGCCTGGTGACCCCCTGCGCGTGACCTTTTCCATATTTTTATGATGCATGATTATGAAATATCTTATTTTCCATGTAACTTTCTTATATGAAGTCCAATTTCAATAAACTTGGTACCGTTAGAAAGCTCTTAAAACATGCTACATTTTATACGCAAATGTATAAACAACTTATCTTCAGTCGTTTCTGAGATATTGACTGTTAAACCTCAAGAAAACAGCATATTATCAGCAAAAATTAGGTTCATTTCGTTTAGTTTTTTTGCTTATAAATTGGTATTGCGTAAACCAATTTTAATAAACTAAATATCTTTGGAAACGTCAATTATTCAGCTATAATTCTTATTCATACATATATTTACAAAAATCGATATTTATTGAGATATGGCTACATATATGCAGTAGGGTGAAATCAAAATTTCTCACGTGCCTAATAATCCATAAACATTTTCATCGTCCTAGGACTATTGCAACATATTAAAATAAGCGTTTAGTTAGGAAGAAGAAAAAGAACAATAACAAAAAAAAATGACGTCACGTGACGTCATATGACGTTTATTTTCTCATAATTCTTAAGACACCCAGAGACCTACTAACTGACAAAATTTCAACTTTCTATCTCAAATAGGACCGATTTTATAATCATTTAAAAATTAACGTCCTTGGTTCGAATCTTGGATCCGCCATAGATGCTTGGACTTTTCGAATTTTGAAAAACGGACACCGGTATACACAATAAGAACGTAATATACACATTCTGTGAAAATTTAATGAAAATCGGCCCATTGATAATGGCTTTGAACCGTGTACTAACTTTCGTAGTCAATTTCAAATGTGACGTCATATGACGCCAGAGACAAATGAAAATCATTGAAATCGTAATTTCAGCGTCTGCATCATTTGTCATTAAATTTTCATTGCACTTCGACAATTTCAACATATAGAAATACTCTTGTTAATATTAGAAATACATTAACATATAATGACGTCACGTGACGTCAGATGACGTTTTTTTCACGAAATGTTTAAGACTCCCAGAGACCTATATACTGACCAAATATCACTTTTCTATCTCAAATAGGACCGATTTTATAAGCATTTAAAAATTGACGACCTTGGTTCGAACCTTGAATTCGCTATAGAACCATGGACTTTTCGAATTTTGAAAAACGGATCCCGAGATGCACAACTAGAACTTAATATACACATTTTGTGAAAATTTGATGAAATCGGCCCATTAATAATGGCTCTGGACCGTGTACAAACTTTTGTAGTCAATTTCAAATGTGACGTCATATGACGTCATAGGCTTTTGAAAATCATTGAAATCGAAATTTCAGTATCTGAAGCATGCGGGGTTAAATTTTCATTGCCCTTCGAAAATTTCAACATAAAGAAATAATCTTGTTAGAATTAGAAATTCATTAACATATAATGACGTCACGTGACGTCATATGACATTTATTTTCACAAAATGTTTAAGACTCTCAGAGACCTATATACTGACCCAATATCATCTTTCTATCTCAAATAGGACCGATTTTATAAGAATTTGAAAATTTACGACCTTGGTTTGAATCTTGGAATCGCTATAGAACCTTGGACTTTTCGAATTTTGAAAAACGGACACCGGGATACACAACTAGAACATAACATACACATTCTGTGAAAATTTGATGAAAATCGGTTCATTAATAATGGCCCTGGACCGCGTACAAACTTTTGTAGCTTATTTCAAATGTGACGTCATATGACGTCATAGAGATATGAAAATCATAGAATTCAAAATACCATCTCTTGAAGAATATGACATCAAAATTTCCTTGTCCTTGGACCATATTAACATATAAAATTATGTGTTTAAATATTAGAAATTTGATGACGTCATATGACGTCACAAGACGTCAATTTTCACAAATTATTTAAATCTATCGGAGATCTATATACTGGCAAAATATCAACCTTCTGTCTCATTTAGGGACGATTTTATGAGCATTTATCAATTTGACGTCCTTGGTTTGAATCTTGCATTCGCCATAGAACCTTGGGCTTTTCGAATTTTGAAAAACGGACATCGAGATGCACAACTAGAACATAATATACACATTCTGTGAAAATTTGATAAAAATCGGTTTATTAATTTTCGCTCTGGACCGCGTACAAACTTTTGTAGCAATTCCCAAGTTGACGTCATAATGACGTCATAGGCATTTGAAAATTATAGAATCTTTTAATTACGCATATGAATAATAAGCCATCGAAATTTCATTCTTTTAGGACGATTGCAACATATAAAAATCCTTGAGGAAGAAAAGAATAATAATAATAATAATAATAATAATAATAAACAGAACAAACCCAATAGGACTTTCTGCCGAAAGGGCAGAAAGTCCTAATAAACAGTACAAACCCAATAGGACTTTCTGCTTTAGGCAGAAAGTCCTAATAATAATAACTAGATGTCATTCGTTTAAACGAATGATAGGACTTTCTGCAACATCTGCTTTATATAGTATATATAGAAGATGACATAATAGATAATCTGTCCAAATTGCAACTTTCTATCTCCTCTATTTCTATATAAAATAGCACAAATAGAACACATTCTGTGAATTTTAATAAAAGTTCGCCCATATCTTGCACATGTAGTTTACATACAACATTTATACTATGTCATATGACATGAAAGAAAAATGAAACAGTGTTCAAATGTAAGTTTCTAACTTTCATCACACATAGAATTTCATCACTCCAGCTCAGTTGTAACCTTGTTTAATTTTAGCCTCATTAGGAAGAAGTATGAATATTTGTATAGTGCTATATCCTTTCGACACCTGTAACGTAGTTAATCGTATTTAGCGATTTTGGCGTGTTTGGGCTTCCGTAGTTTTGCCATAAATTCCTGGAATTTCGAACATGGTGATATTTTTGAAAGGTAACACCCCAGCCTACAAACTGATGCAATATGAATATCGTTAGCATAACAATGCAGTTTTTAGATGGTCTAAAATGTGGGGCTGCGTGTGAATTTTTCAAGGCTTGCAAACTGCTCGCTAGCTACATAGTGTTGCAAATACGGATTTTTGTCTTGTGCCGTTGTACATGTATTAACTTCATGCTTATTTTGGAAACAGTCAACATTCGACAAAAAACAACAACAACAAAAAAAAAGAACAAAATCAAGATATAGCCCATCAATTGCAATTTGATATTTTTTTTTTTTTTTTTTTTTAAGTCGTTGCGCAAGTATTTAAGCCTGGTGACCCCTGCGCGTGACCTTTTCCATATTTTTATGATGCATGATTATGAAATATCTTATTTTCCATGTAACTTTATTATATGAAGTCAATTTCAATAAACTTGGTACCGTTAGAAAGCTCTTAAACATGCTAAACATGCTACATTTTATTTTTACGCATAATGTATAAACAACTTATCTTCAGTCGTTTCTGAGATATTGACTGTTAAACCTCAAGAAAACAGCATATTATCAGCAAAATTAGGTTCATTTCGTTTAGTTTTTTTGCTTATAAATTGGTATTGCGTAAACCAATTTTAATAAACTAAATATCTTTGGAAACGTCAATTATTCAGCTATAATTCTTATTCATACATATATTTACAAAAATCGATATTTATTGAGATATGGCTACATATATGCAGTAGGGGTGAAATCAAAATTTCCTCACGTGCCTAATAATCCATAAACATTTCATCGTCCTAGGACTATTGCAACATATTAAATAAGCGTTAGTTTAGGAAGAAGAAAAGAATAATAACAATAAAAAAATGACGTCACGTGACGTCATATGACGTTTATTTTCTCATAATTCTTAAGACACCCAGAGACCTACTAACTGACAAAATTTCAACTTTCTATCTCAAATAGGACCGATTTTATAATCATTTAAAAATTAACGTCCTTGGTTCGAATCTTGGATCCGCCATAGATGCTTGGACTTTTCGAATTTTGAAAAACGGGACACCGGTATACACAATAAGAACGTAATATACACATTCTGTGAAAATTTAATGAAAATCGGCCCATTGATAATGGCTTTGAACCGTGTACTAACTTTCGTAGTCAATTTCAAATGTGACGTCATATGACGCCAGAGACAAATGAAAATCATTGAAATCGTAATTTCAGCGTCTGCATCATTTGTCATTAAATTTCATTGCACTTCGACAATTTCAACATATAGAAATACCTTGTTAATATTAGAAATACATTAACATATAATGACGTCACGTGACGTCAGATGACGTTTTTTCACGAAATGTTTAAGACTCCCAGAGACCTATATACTGACCAAATATCACTTTTCTATCTCAAATAGGACCGATTTTATAAGCATTTAAAAATTGACGACCTTGGTTCGAACCTTGAATTCGCTATAGAACCATGGACTTTTCGAATTTTGAAAACGGATCCCGAGATGCACAACCCTAGAAAAAAAATTTTTCCTTTTTGGGAAAAAATTTTATGAAAATCGGCCCCCATTAAAAGGGGCTCTGGACCGTTACAAACTTTTGTAGCAATTTCAAATTACGTAAAAAAGTTTTGGGCCCTTTTTAAAATTTTTAAAACAAAAATTTTGTATCGGGAAGCATGCGGGGTTAAATTTTCTTCCCCTTTTTCAAAAATTTTTCAACATAAAAAATAATCTTGTTAGAATTAAAAATTTTTTTAACAAAAAAAGAGTCACGTGACGTCTATGACATTTTTTTCCCACAAAATTTTTTGACCTCAGGGACCTTTATGACCCAATAACCCAATTTTTTCTTCTCAAATGGGGCCCATTTTATAAAAATTTTTAAAAAATTTTGGGGCCTTTGGTTTAATTTTTTTGGGAAACGCTATAAAACCCTTTGGGGTTTTTTAAAATTTGAAAAACGGACCCCGGAATAACAATAAACATAACATACACATTCTGTAAAAAATTTTGATGAAAATGGGTTTCCCCTTAAAAAAAGGGCCCCCCGGGCCCGTACAAACTTTGTAGCTTATTTCAAATGTGACGTTATGACGTAAGAATATGAAATCATGAATTCAAAATCCATCTCTTGAAAAAAGACTAAAAATTTCCCCCTTTTTCCCCCGGACCATTTTAACATATAAAATTATGTGTTTAAAATATTAGAAATTTGATGACGTCAATGACGACAAGACGTAATTTTCCCCAAAAATTTAAACTAGGGGATCTATATAGGGGAAAATATCAACCTTCTGTCTCATTTAGGGCGTTTTTTTGACCCATTTATCAATTTAAAACGCCCTTTTGGTTTGAATCTTGCATTCCCCCTAAAACCCTTTTGGGGTTTTTCAAATTTTTTAAAAAAAAAAACGAGAGGGCAAAAGAACTAAATACACATTTGTGAAAATTTGAAAAAAAAGGGTTTTTTTAAAATTTTTTTGCTCTGGACCGCGTACAAACTTTTTTTAGCAATTCCCATTTTGACGCCCATAAGACGTCATAGGCTTTTTAAAATTAGAATCTTTTAAAATTACGCTTTGAATAATAAGCCATCGAAATTTCATTTTTTAAAGGACGATTGCAAAATATAAAAATCCTTGGGAAAAAAGAATAATAATAATAATAATAATAAAAAAAAAACAAAAAAAACCCAAATAGGACTTTTTTTCCCCAAAAAAAAGGGGGAGAAAGTCCAACTAGAGGGCATTCGTCTAAACAATGAAGGCCTTTCTGCAACATGTTTTTACAAAAAGCAGGGGATAGAAGTTATGAAAGGACTCACCTCGGGGAGTTTTTAAATTTTATGGAACAATTGACTTTTTAAAAATTTCCCCGAAAAAAAGCTTTTGTAACAAGAAAGAAAAAATAAGTCCCAGTTAGTATATGCTTATAAAATCTTTTGACGTCACGACTCAAAATATAGTAAAATTATGGAAAAACGCAAACTGTGTAATTTTTTTAAAACTTTCTATTCATCCCGAAGGGGTTTTTTAAGCTAAAATGGGAAAATTTTTTGGGCTATGTTTCGATTTTTACTTCCCGCCACAACTTCGTTTTTTTGGAATTAAAATTAGTGAAAAATATTACACCCTTTTTTTTCAAAATGTACCATTCCCGAAAAATTTTTAAGAAAATTGATCATAAATGGCAGCTGTAGACGCGAACCCATTTTTCACTTTTTTACCTCTGACGCCACGGCTCATGGGGCGAAATCTTTTTGGGGGCCCAAAAAAACTACTTTACTGCAAAAACTCTGAAATTTGCATTTTTCTGAACAAAATGGGTCATGTCCAAATCAAGCCCCCCAAATTTTAAAATTTTAAAAAGGGATCTTTTTACTCCTTTACGTCCCCCAAATTTAAAAATTTTTTGAAATGCTGCAGAACTGCAACGTGTAAGTTTCAACCTTTTTTTCTCTTTTTGAGGGGCCCTTTTAAACCTTAAAAAAATTTTTTGGGCCTAGTTTTTAAACTTCCTTCAGCCCCGAACTTTCGTTTTTTTGGAATTTCGGTCCTGGCAGGGGGTTTTTACACCTTTGTTTCAAGGTGTACCATCGGGGAAAAATTTTTTGAAAAATCCGACCCCAAAAAGGCGCTGTAAGCGCGAAAAACCTTTTTTCATTTTTTTACCTGACGTCCCATGACGTTTTTGGGGCTGCCCAGGGTTTTGTTCAAAAAAACATACTTTTCTGTCATAACTCTAAAATTTGCATTTTTCTGAACCCATTTTCACTATTTTTGCGTGACGTCATTCGTCCCAGGGGACTGACAAACCATTAAACAAATTTTTTCCCCCCGGCCCAATAAAAACCCCCCAAAAAATTTTATCGCCTAGGACTATTCAAAATATTTAAAAAAAATTTAGTTAGAAAAAAAAAAAGAATAAAAATAATAAAAAAAAGGGCTCACGGCTCATATACTTTATTTTTAAAAAATTGGGTTTTGACACCAAGACCTACTAATGACAAAATTCAACTTCTATCTCAAATTTTAAAAGTTTTTATAACCCTTTTTAAAAAAAACGTCCTTGGTTCAATCTTGATCCCCCATAGAGGCTTGGCTTTTCGAAAATTTTTAAAAAACGGGCCCGTAACACAATAAGAAAGAAAAACACATTTTTTGAAAATTTTTGAAAAAAGGGGCCCTTAAAAGGCTCTGGGCCCTGTACAAAATTTCGTAGTCAATTTTTAAAAGGGGGCTCTTGAAATCATAGGCTTCTGATAATCATTGAAAACTAAATTTTCAGCATCTGGACATTTGGGCATTAAAAATTTTTATTTCCCTTCACAATTTCCCAAAATTAAAATACCCTTGTTAATATTAAAAAACTTATTTAATAAAAGGGGGCTGGGGGTCATATGAGTTTCTTTTCACAAAATGTTTTTAAAACCCCCAAGACCCCTTTTTTTACCCAATATCATTTTTTATCTCAAAAAGGCCGATTTTATAAGAATTTTAAAATTTACGACCCGGTTGAATCCCTTGGGGGAAAAACTATAAACCTTGGGCTTTTCCCAAATTTTTTTAAAA
>CM037783.1:39620568-39670568 GCA_021229015.1 Solen grandis | reverse complement strand
CAAGATATATCACACATTTAAACTTTAAAGGCTTTGAAATCAATTCAAAGTTTGACCAAACTTCATACTGCCACCAAACAACCAAATCAATCCCGATCTGAAAAAGCTAAAATTCTTCAAAAAGTACTTTTTAGAGGCTTTTGATTTTACCCATATTCTTTCGATAAAATATTTTTAGATTTTGAGATATTTAAGGTCAAAGAAAAAACCAATAATCACAATATGACCTTGACCTTTGCATTTTTTGAAATTTTGAAACTGTAAAGTCCCTTGAAACAACAAACAATACAATCTGTGAAAATTTCATAAAGATTGCTTCAAAAATAATGGCAGAATCCTCCAAAAACTAAAAAAAAATGCCTATTCTCGAAAATTTGTTTCCTCCATATTTTAGTGCACTTTGACCGCTTATTGAAAGCCATTTTATGCATTTTCTGAAATCGCCACCCCATATATTTTGTGCGCAAAGATCTTGGGAATCAATTTCAAAAAACAGAATGAGCGTATCTAATCTCTAACAAAAATGGGCATGTTTTTCGTGGACACACCATAATTTGCCAGATTTTTTCAAAGATTCAAACATTCAACCTCTTCTAGCTCAAAATTTTCAAAGATATAGATATTGCCACTCATCATATTTAAACGGGCAGTTGACAGAGACCAGAATGCAAAAAACTGCATACAAATAAAATGTCAAATGACAGAGTTATCGGCAATTATATGTTTTGATGCTAAACGCCACCTAGCGACAAAACTTAGTACTAAAATGAAAAACAAACTTAATGGTGCACAACTTCAGATACATGTGAGTATGCATGGAAATTTTCATATTTGTAGCACTTCTAATCATGCCGCAACAGCGGCCACAAAAAAAGTGCAAAGAATAATAATAATGGAAACAAATTAAAAAAAAAAAAAAAAGGGAAAAAGAAACACAAGAAGAACAGTAGGTTTTCGCGGCTGCGTTGCAGTCCACGAAAACCTAATAAAGTGACCCTTGAGGCAGGGCCAATTTTGACTACAGGGCCATGATGTGAACAAACTTGTAATATGTCTATAAGGCCATGTTTCACACCAAATACCTAAACTTAAGGCCTTGTGATTTCTAACAAGAAATATTTTCTAGATTTTCCCATATAAGCCTATGTAAAATAAAGTGACCCTGGGGCGGGGCAATTTGGACTCCAGGGTCATGATTTGAACAGACTTGGTAAAGGTTCATAAGACAATGCCACACACCAAATATCTAAGCTCTAGGCCTTGCAGTTTCAGAGAAGAAGATTTTTAAAGATTTCATTTAAAATCTATTTTTAGCTCCTGTGACCCAGAGATACAACACACCAGAACCATTTGAACAACTTTAGTAGAGCTTCATGCAAGGAACAACACAGCCAATAATCATCAAATTTGGACCAGTACTTAAGGAGGAGATGTTTAAAGACTAGAAATGTGTCCATAGGACACGGATTCCTCCGCCATTTTTGTTTATTAGATGATTTTTTTGTCAGTGAATATGATGAAAAACTGGAAATATTAAAGATGATTTTAAGATCAAATGAGCGCTGTGACCCTAACCAAGTGATGTGACCTTGACCTTTAAGCTAACAACCTTATTCTTTTGTGACACATTGTTTTGTCCTAAGGATCCCTTATGTCAAGTAATTTCAAAACATGACTATACACAACAAAGATACAGCTCAGACAGGACTGCTACTAAACTTACTGCTGTGACTTTCACCTTTAAGCTAGCAACCTTGTGCATGATTGCGACACACTGTTTTGTCCAAAGGATCCCTTGTGCCAAGTTATTTCAAAACACCATCATTCACAACAAAATGAGAACTGGGACAAGATTTAAAGGTCAACTGAGTGCTGTGATCTTGACCTTAAAGCTATTGACCTGGTTCTTGTTCGCGACACATGGTCTTGTCCTATGGATCTCAGAGATTCAGATTGGATCGGCCCTTCGGTCCAGGGCCGATAAAAGCTACAGATGACCAGAAAAAATAAACTCAGTACACCCATCCGGCCGATAAAAATACATTTCATCAGACAATGTGACCAACAAATGTCTGTACCGGACAGTGAAATTTCGACAATTAAGCCTTTACTTCATAAAGACTCATTTTGACGCATTTACCTGTTACTTCATACTGACGCATTTTGACTCAAATACCCGTTACTTCATGGAGACTCGAATTGACGCAGTCGGTTTTTAACAGCATAAAAGTTCCTTATCGGCAAAAAAGACTGAATAGCATTGTTGCTGTTGAAACTTTAATCATACTACAATCTAAAAACGATTTTTGATACATGGGGTCGCCGGTTTATATGCGTGTTAATAGGACTCGTACGTTGTGAGAATTTCGACCACCGGAAAGATCGATTTTTTCCACAGTTTTCAGCACTTTAAAATTAGATCGTATTTATAAGAATACGACTGTCGCAGAATGGAAAATCATTCTGACGAATCTGATTTTTCGGATTTTGCTGAATTCGCCGTAGACTCTGATTTGATAGGAAGTCATATAAATTACAATTCTATTTTTATTTAATTTGTTAAACAATCAAAATATCCTTATATGTCCAATCTTTCTCTCACTCATCATCTTCAAAATCCCAGAAGTATGAATGATCTCACATTTCCATTTAAAGTTGAATAATTTATTATTACCTGCTGTTTTCTTGAGTCAATAAAATTGAAAGGATATTTCTTTGCTTTTATTTGTAAGATTTTTTATGCTTAAGGGTTGGGTGGGTTCTTTTTTGTGACATACTGATTTCATGCTGAAGAAATGCATCCCTCCAGATACTACCTTGTATAACAAATATTTCATTCCTATGAGTGAACAAGGTATCAAAGATAGTCATAACAACATATTTACCTAGCAAATTATTTAACTGACTGAAGTTTTGAAACAATATTGAATGATATATTTCAAAGCAAAAAGAATATAAATAAATAAAGTAAACTTGAAAGTCATTAATGTCTCATAAATCATTTTGCTATAACAAAATTGTCCGAAGTTTTTCTTGTAATTTAGGACAAATGACTTAAAAAAAAAACTGACCATTTAGGACAACTGTCCTAAGGAAAGTGGGTCCAATCTGAATCACTGGGATCTCTTTTGTGCCAAGTTATTTTAAACAAGAGGGCCATGATGGCCCTGGGTCGCTCACCTGAGAACCAGTTATTAGTGGGAGGAAAAGAAACAGCAAATATCATATGATATTGTGGAAAATGGGCTCTGCCCTCTGCCAGCCATAAACCAAGTGAGTACTTTAGGACAAGATGAATTTTCAAATTTGTACTATACACATATAAGGAAAATGGGCTTAGCCCCCTGGCGGTCATGTTTTTCAGTGGATCAAAATAATTTGAACAATCTTGGTATAATGTGGAAAAAATCAACAACACGTAGGAAAAATTATTATTGTTTTTACTTCAATGTTTCAGCTAACGCTTTCATCAGGATAACAATAACTGTTAAACATAAACAACGGAAACGACACCACCATAAATAACATAACATCAAACAAGAGGGCCATGATGGCCCTGAATCGCTCACCTGATTATAAATGAGCAACATATGTTCGATTTTTCATACTGACCTACTTTTTGACCCCATAAATTTAAACTCGTGCAAGATTTGGAAACAGACAAATTCCAAAAATGTGGCCTCTAGAGTGTTAACAAGCCAAATTGTTGACGACGCACGACAGATGACGCACAAAGGGTGATCACAGAGCTAAAAAGCGGGAAAATGCAGATGTTATGCATACTATTTATAACGTCAAAATGAGATAGGTACTGTTTCAGATATAAAATACAGACATTTCCTATAGCTTATTACAATAAAAAACATGAATAGGAAAAAACAAACAAGAGGGCCATGATGGCCCTGAATCACTCACCTGAGTACCATTGCTTCAACTGATGTCAAGGTTTTTAAACAGACAAGGATTCTGATATAACTTAATCTAAAACATTTTACCCCTGACAATACTACACACCAAATATCTAAGCAATGGGCCATATGGTTTCAGAGAAGACTTGGGCGCAGGGTCATTTATCACCGTAGGGCCAAGACTTTGAAAATCTTTGTAATGAACCATTAGATGCTACTACATACCAAAAATCTTAGCTCTAGGCCTTATTGATTCATAGAAGAAGATTTTTTAAGATTTTCCTATTTAACTCTATGTAAAACAAGTGACCCCTGGTGTGGGGTCATTTATCACCATAGGGCTATGATTTGTACAATCTTGGTAGTGGCCCATAAGATGATGCTACATACCAAATATCTAAGCTCTAGGCCTTATTGATTCATAGAAGAAGATTTTTTAAGATTTTCCTATTAACTCTATGTAAAACAAGTGACCCCTGGTGTGGGGTCATTTATCACCATAGGGCTATGATTTGTACAATCTTGGTAGTGGCCCATAAGATGATGCTTCATACCAAATATCTAAGCTCTAGGCCTTATGCATTCATGGAAGAAGATTTTTTAAGATTTTCCTATATAACTCTATGTAAAACAAGTGACCCCTGGTGCGGGGTCATTTATCACCATAGGGCTATGATTTGTACAATCTTGGTAGTGGCCCATAAGATGATGCTATATACCAAATATCTAAGCTCTAGGCCTTATGCATTCATGGAAGAAATCTTTTTAAGATTTTCCTATATAACTCTATGTAAAACAAGTGACCCCTGGTGCGGGGTCATTTATCACCATAGGGCTATGATTTGTACAATCTTAGTAGTGGCCCATAAGATGATGCTATATACCAAATATCTAAGCTCTAGGCCTTATGGATTCATAGAAGAAATTTTTTAAGATTTTCTATATAACTCTATGTAAAACAAGTGACCCCTGGTGCGGGGTCATTTATCACCATAGGGCTATGATTTGTACAATCTTGGTAGTGGCCCATAAGATGATGCTACATACCAAAAATCAAAAGGCTAGGCCTTGTGGTTTCGGAGAAGAAGATTTTTCAAGTTTTTCCTATATTAGCCTATGTGAAATCAAGTGACCCCTGGGGCGGGGCCAATTTCGACCCCAGGGTCATAATTTGTACAATCCTGGTAGACAGTCATAAGATCATGCTACATACCAAAAATCAAAAGGCTAGGCCTTGTAGTTTCAGAGAAGAAGATTTTTTAAATTTTCATTTTTAAAATCTATTTTTAGCTCCTGTGACCTAATTATGCGATGGACCAGAACCATTTATACAACTTTAGTAGAGCTTCATCCAAGGAACATTCCTGCAAAATATTTTTCAAATTGGCCAAGCCGTTTAGGAGGAGATGTTGTTTGAAGCAATTGTTGACGCCGGACGCACGGACGCACGGACGACGGACGCCGGACAAAAGGCGATCAGAAAAGCTCACCTTGAGCACGTTGTGCTCATGTGAGCTAAAAACAGTACCTACCATGCAAGTAGACATGGGTGACACATATTAATCTACTGTATAAAGTAGTTTAGAATGTAAACCTTCAGGAACATGAGTTCTAAGTTTATATATCCAAAAGGATTTTTTTAACAATCTTGAAAAAGAGTGACCCAAGGAACATCTATGCCAAATAACTTTAAAATCCTGCCAGTACTTTTGGAGGAGCAGATTTTTTAAGTTTTTACTATATACATATAAGGAAAATGGGCTCTGCCTCCTGGCTGCTATGTTTGAACAATCTAGGTAGAGAGTGACCGAAGGAAAATCTGTGCCAAATAACTTTGAAATCCAGAGAGTACTTTTGGCCAAGAAGATGTTTCAAATATGTACTGTATACACATAAAAAAATGGGCTCCGCCCCATGTCGGCCATTTTTTTCAATGGATCAAAATATAGTCGAACCCCGGTTACTCTACCACCTCTCATTCAAATACCCGGCGTCATTCGAAATACTTCGTTGGTCCCGATCACTCTCCTTCTTATTTCTATACAAGAGGCCCATGATGGCCCTAAATCGCTCACCTGAAATAAATAGGTTGACCCAAGGAACATCTGTACCAATTTATTTTGAAATCTGGCCAGTAGTTTTGAAGAAGATGATTTTTAAAGTTTTCATTTTTTGTTCTTTTTGTTGCCATGGCAACCAGAGTTCTACATGGATCAAGTTTATTTCAGCAACTTTTGTGAAGGTTGACCTAAGGATCATCCCTGCCAAGTTTAATCAAATTCTGTCCCTCCCAAATGGGACAAGCTCTTGATAGATGATTTGGGATTATGGTCGAAAAAAACTTCTGGAATGGAGTAAATAAACTGGTAGGAATCATACACTGAATATAATAAAATCGTGTTTTTTATTTGTCACATAATAGAAATTTATGATGAATATCGAATGTAATTTTGATTGCCCTAATGTCTTAACTGCTAACATAAGATTGGCCATTTGATTTTTTTTTGGCAAATCCCTTATGGCCGACGTCAATCAGAATCACGGATCCCTTTCAAATTCTTACGCGAAAAAGACTCAGTCTGATTGGTTGATACAACAATGCCTCGATGAAATCTGATTGGTTGATTAATAATGCTTTTCCTTCTCTGCGATATGTTAATTTAAAATGGAATTCCCCTCATTTGGTCTCGGACTGTATTCGTATCTATGCTTTAAGCAGGCTGTAGTATTTAGCGAGACCGAAAAATTGGAATGCGACAGGGGCCCATCCAGTGCAAAAAACGATGTGACATTTTGATGCGCATGCCTTTCCCGATCACTGTATAGGTATGTGATATGTATTCATAATAAAAGGAATGCCGGTCAGACTGATTTAATTTATATTGTTTTAACTAGTAATAAATGCACAACAACTAATCAACACAATTTGAGTAAATAATTTCAGTTTATTCTAATGAATAAATAGACCTCAAAACTTTAGCTTGTCATCATTCTGATATGGAAACAACAACGATAGCACAAGATCTTTTGGCTGAGCAATCTGGGGAAGGACCCGGCAACGGAGGGATACCCAGATCAGCCATGACACTTTCCTTCAGGATTGAGCAATCTGGGGTAGGACCCGGCAACATAGGGGATACCCAGATCAGTTACTGGAGGAAAGGGGGTGAAAAGAAAGAAGGAGAATAAAAGTATTGAAGAAAAGTACGCTGCAGTCATAGAATGCAAAAAGGGGACCAAATCTAAGAGTGAAATTGCCACAGAATTTAAAATCTCGCCCAGCTCCCTTTCCACTTGGCTGAAAAATAAAGAATTGACAAAAAGTTTGGACCAAAACGGAAGGTCATGAAAGTTAGCGAGCACGAGGAACTAGAGGAACTTCTAGTAAAATGGTTAAAAAACGTCCGATCAAATAATGTGCCAGTATCAGGGCCTATGATACAAGTAAAGGCTGAAGAACTATCCCAGAAAATGGGCATCAATGGGTTTAAAGCATCTGCAGGTTGGCTCGACCGGTTCAAAGACAGGCATGGTATTGCATTTAAAAAGGTTTGTGGCGAATCCAATGCTGTAAATGTCACATATGATGACATGCATGCCTGGCAGAATAAAATGCAAATGATCCTACGTCAGTACCAGCCAGAGGATATCCACAACGCAGACGAAACTATCTATCTATCAACTTCTGCCAGATAAAACCATGGAGTTTAAAAATATCCAGTGCCATGGTGGTAAACGAAGTAAGCAGAGGCTTACAGCACTAGCTTGTGCTAATATGACTGGTACAGACAAGCGCCCCCTACTCATAATAGGAAAGTTAGCCAAGCCACGCTGTTTCAAAAATGTCAAGTCATTGCCAACAGAATACCAAGCTAACAACAAAGCATGGATGACCAGTGAGACTTTTGAATCTTGGGTCAAGCAATTTGACAAGAAAATGAGCCAGAAAGGGAGGAAAGTGGTCCTTATTGTAGACAACTGTCCTGCCCATCCACATATCAAGGGGCTACAGTATGTAGATCTGATCTTTCTACCCCCTAATACAATGAGTATGACTCAGCCACTTGACCAAGGCGTCATTCAGTCTCTGAAATGCCAGTACAGAAAGTGCGTGTTGTACGGGGCAATTTGGGCCATAGACTGTGGGCGCACACTGTCCGTCAATGTGTATGACGCACTTGAAATGCTACACCAAGCATGGGGCAGTGTGACACAAGCGATGGTCAGGAACTGCTTTAAGAAGGCTGGGTTCGCTACTACAGACGTGCCGATTACTATGGACTACGAGTCAGATGAAGTCAGATTACATCCCGCTATCCAGATTGAGCGGCCTGGGCCTCAATCAGGAGTCTGCTTGGGATTTTCTCGTCCTAGACGATGAGCTGCCTATCTGCATGGAGGAATCCGACGATGCCATCATCGAAGATGTGATCTCCGGGAAACAGTCCGTAGAAGACGAGGAAGAAGAAGAAAGTGGCGAATGTGAGGAAACTCACGTGTATAGTGTAAGTCAGTTGTTGGAAACCACTTCAGAAATAAAGACAATTTAAGTGACTTTCTGAGATACCTGTGCAGTACTTTGGATACGCTGGTAAAAGAAGATTTACACAAGTGTAACAAGCAGACCACGATTACATCGTTTCTTTAAATGAACATTTGAGACGATGTTGATATCACGTTTATACATGTAGCTCTGACCTGATGAATGTTTATGTATGTATTGATGTATGCATTGGTTATGTAATATTTATGCAGAAAAAGATTACTTTTGTTAATAAATATCATTTATCCATTGCTGTTTTCAAGATGACGTTGATAGTGGATACATGCAGTCGCTTGTGATTTAGTCAGACCTGAATAAAATGGACATATATGTATCTCTGTTATTGACGTATGCATTGATTGTCTTTGAATCGATATCTTTTATGCATAAAAAGATGAAAGTTGTAAAATAAAAGTTAATTATCTATATTCGTTTTCATTTACGCTCCTAAATCGTAATAACATATTTTAATAAGAGTATAGAGTATATTACGTTCACTGCATGAAAAAGTGGGTGGGATGGGTTTTCGTTCCAACGGTCAATGTGATTTGGGTTTTCGAAACCATGTCTTACTCGAAATAAAACACCGATCCCCGGGATTTCGAATAACCGGGGTTCAACTGTAATTTGAACAATCTTGGTAGAGAGTAACTTAAGGACATTTGTGCCAAGTAACTTTCAAATCCAGACAGTACTTTTGCACAAGAAGATTTTAAAAATGTGTACTCTAAACATGAGGAAAAATGAGCTCCACCCCCTGGCAGCCATGTTTTTCAATGGATCAAAATAATTTGAACAAGAGGGCCATAGAGGCCCTGGGTCACTAACCTGAGTATAGGGTTACCCAAGGAACATCTATACTAAAACATTTTGAAATCTGGCCAGTAGTTTTGAAGGAGATGATTTTAGTTCTCATTTTTTTTTTCTTTCCGTTAACATGGCAACCAGAGGTCTATATGGATCAAGTTTATTTTAGCAACTTTTGTGAAGGTTCACCCAAGGATCATTCTTGCCAAGTTTAATCAAATTCTGTCCAGCGGTTTCAGAGGAGATGTTTAAAGTTTCACAATGTACATAAAAGGCAATAGCCCTGCTCCTGGCGGCCATGTTTTTTTTTACAGATCGAAATAATTTTAGCAACCTTGGTAGATGGTTACCCAAGGAACATCTGTACCAAAACATTTTGAATTCTTGCCAGCAGTTTTGAAGAAGATGATTTTGAACATTTTCATATTTTTTTTCTTTCTGTTGCCATGGCAACCAAAGTTCTACATGGATCAAATTTATTTTAGCGACTTTTGTCCTCATACTGGACAGAGCTGTTTGGTTCATGATAATTATGTACTTCAAATACCCTTTGTTAAAAGACTTGCGAAAAATAAACTAGAAGGTGCCGGTAGTTTCAGATTATTACTCAAACTATCAGTTTTTAACAAGGTAACAATGCAAATGCATGTGGATACTAAAGGTGTGAAAATAATCGCTGCATTACACTTGACTTGCGGAAGCAGTAGAACATTTCCACCTGTTGTGCAATCGAACATTTGCAAAACAACCACGAGTAAACTAGATGACTGCCTCCTCATCATACGAAAAAGGTATGCGCATTATAGAAGGGAAATACTTTTTTTCCAAGGTGTCGAGCCTCAAACTCAGGCTAAACACTATACATGGGTGCGCATAATACATGGCATTTTTATGGTATGAAATCTTTAAAAATTATCTTCGTTAAAACAACTGGCCAGATTTCAAAATACTTTGGTACAGATGTTCCTTGGGTAACCATCTAACAATGTTGCTAAAATTATTTTGATCCATAAAAAAAAATGGCTGCCAGGGGCGGGGCTAATTTTCCTTAAATGTATATAGTGAAAACTTTAAAAGGCTTATGCTCCAAAACTACTGGCCTGATTTTAAAATGTTTTGGCACAAATGTTCCCTTAGAACAGTGATCTCAGGTGAGCGATATAAGGCCATCATGTCCCTCATGTTTTTTTTCTTTCTGTTGCCATGGCAACCTGAGTTCTACATGGATCAAGTTTATTTAAGCAACTTTTGTGAAGATTCACCCAAGTATCATACCTGCCAAGTTTAATCAAATTCTGTCCATCTGTTTCAGAGGTGATGTCTTTTAAAGCAAATTGTTGACATAACACATTGCACGACACAAGACGGACGACTATAAACATATAAGGCAAATTAGCCCCACCCCTGCAGCCATTTTTTTTTTTACGGATCAGATTAATTTTAGCAATCTTGGTAGAGGGTTGCCCAAGGGACATCTGTACTAAAACATTTTAAAATTTGGCCAGTAGTTTTGAAGGAGATGATTTTTAAAGATTTCTTCTTTTTTTTTCTTTCCGTTGCCATAGCAACATAGTTCTACATGGATAAAGTTTATTTTAATAACATTTGTGAAGTTTCACCCAAGGATCATCCCTGCCAAGTTTAATCAAATTCTGTCCAGCGGTTTCAGAGAAGATGTCGTTTAAAGCAAATTGTTAAAGATGGACACTGGACGCGGAGTGATCCTAATAGCTCACAAGAGCATGTTGTGCTCAGGTGAGCTAAAAAATGAAAACGCAAAATGTTGACGCAAGAAAAATATTTTTGTTTGATGGCAATGCTACCCATGGGCTGATTTTTTTTTTTTTTTAGTATTATTATATTCATAAAATGCTGACATTAGAAAAACATTTTTGTTTGACACCAAACATTGTTTGCTGACATATCTACATTTACTTTTGAAAATTTCAGATCATAGAGCTCAAAATCCAGCCTTCATGCACATCTACATATAAAGGCAAGTATTGTTGGTAAGTTTGAACCAAATCCCTCTGGTAGGAGGGGTTGCATTCACAAGGTTCTGCTTATAAAACTGCATAAAGGAAATATTGAGAAGGGGCCATAACTCTTGAAAGTTGCATGTGCAAGCGAAATCCAGCCTTCACGCACATCTACATATAAGGGCAAGTATTGTTGGTCAGTTTGAACCAAATCCCTCCAGTAGTGTAGGAGAAGATGCGTTCACAAGGTTCTGCTAACTGACAGACAGACGGACGACTGAGGGTATAACATACTACGACCCTCAGGGTGTATAAAAATTACAACTTAAGGCAAACAATCAAGTTTCACTCAAAAACACATAAAAATCCCATTTTCTTGCCAATGTGAGCATGGTTTATGACAGGCAACCATATGTCTTCAGAAAGACAAAAACATCAAAAGACAAAGGAGATCATCCACATTTTAGAAAAATAGAAAAAATCCATCGTAACCCATGCTAGGCCCTGCATGGAATGAGACATTCCTTAGCCATGGTATGGAAATCATTTTGAGTTAAAGACAAATCAATAATGTGAATTCTTTCTGAAAGTCAAATCAATAATGTGAGTTCTATCTGACAGTCAAAACAAAAGAGTGGCAGAATAGAAATAACTTTTCCTCAAAACACAATTAAAATCTAGCTTTGTAACAAAATCTGTGTTTTTGTTGGCTGCTTTTAAATCTTAAAAACTTTTACAGCCCATAAATTGCACTAATATTGTTTTGCCGTTCACAGAACTGGTGTGAAATAAATCACGTATCATTGATTTGCCTCTTATTTAAACAGCTGAATTTGCAAATTTGGAAATCACTTCCAGACATTTTGCAAGCTACAGCATCTCAATAACTACCAAAGGTCAGAAATAATTTACATTTTCTTAATGCCTGAGGTGCTTGAAGGATAAATCTTTTAATAGAATACTGCATGTAGCTAATACATTCTGACTACCATGTATGTGTTACAAACAATGGAAGGTACCGTATTGTATGCAACTCCTCATATTGACAGTTTCTATTCATAACCTAGATCAAGTGCTAACAAACTGTATCTCAAACAACAAGAGGGCCAAGATGGCCCTGTGTCGCTCACCTGAGTAAGATGGCTGTGTTAGGCATAATGACAAAAAATCTGGCATCTAAAGTGTTTTTCTAACATTTGACTAAGTGGCCTAATATTGATCCTACCTGAATTTGCACTCAACTGGGAATTCATGCAGTCATCATTCATATCAAGTTTAATGAAGACTGGGACAAAAATGTAGACCTCTAGAGTGTTCACAAGATTTTTTCTAAAAGTTGCCCTGGTGACCTACTTTTTGACCCTATGTTGCCCAGTTTTGAATTCATCCGAGATTTGATGTAAACAAACTTTCTGACCAAGTTACATTAAGGTTCTAAGATTTGACATGGTGACCTAGTTTTTTGACCCTAAGTGACCCAATTTCAAACTCATCCAAGATATCACGTAGACGAACATCCTGACCAACTTTCATGAAGACTGGGCCAAAACTGTTGCCTCTAGAGTGTTAAATCCTGACAAAGTTTCATGAAGATTGAGCCAAAAATGTGGCCTCAAGCATGTTCACAAGATTATTCTAAGATTTGACCAGGTGACCTAGTTTTTGACCACATGTGACTCATTTTCGAACTCATCCAATATATCATTTAGACAAACATCCTGACCAAATCTCATGAAGATAGGGCCAAAACTGTAGCCTCTAGAGTATTCACAAGCAATTGTTGATGATGGACAACGCACAATGGACAAAAGGCGATCACAAAAGCTCACCCTGAGCACAAGTGCTCAGTGCTCAGGTTAGCTAAAAAGCACATGTTCTTTAGTGTAAAGTAGGTCAACCGTTCATCACACACTTCATATGTACCCTTGTTGGATAAGCCGGTTAATGTAACCAGTAACCATACTCAATTGACAGTTTAGAAATCATCTATAAGAAACAAAGTTTTATGTGTCTGACTTAAAATTGTTATTTAAGTCCCAGAACCTCATAGCTGTTCAAACTAAATCCAAATGCAGATAAATTTTGTTCACATGAGTAATGCATATAGTAAAACCTGAAAAGTGACCATTACTCACAGGTGACCTTTGCTCTGAGAGTCAGTTACAATGTGTCTTTATTAGACAGACAGACAGATACTCCCTTTATATTCATTCTTTCACCCTGTTATAAGTGTGTTTATAACATATCAAAGTACTCATGATATTATTTTTTCTTTCTTTCTATATCTTAATTATATTTAATTAGAAACTGAATACAGCCATCTTTTTCAGTCTGTATATGATTTTTTTCTTTTTTCTTTCCATTTATCTACATTTATTTTTTCTTGAGATTAATGACAATGTCAAAAATAAAATTATCCAGTTCAAAGAATGGGCATGGTTAGCAAGAACAAACTTAATTAATCAACTATATTCTCACATTGTTTTGTTCAAAGTCAATTGAATTGTTAATAGTCAACAATACAAAAGCTTTAAAGCCATTCAAATCACTTATATTACTACTTTGAGCAGCAACAAGATTCAAGTTTTCTTAAGTTAGTCAACCAACTGGAGGCCATGTTTTTCATGGGATCAAATTTATTTAAATAATGGTAGACTGCCTTTAGGTGACCATTTCTGCAAAAAGAAATTAATTCTACCCCTTGGTAGAAAAAGAATTTTACATATAGAGCTTATAAGGAAACTACCCATCCGGGGATCATACAAAAGAAATTAAATTCTATAGAGAAGAATCTTGAATTTTCTTTAAGGAAAATAGCTGACCCCCTAGGGGCCTTTTTTTTCCAGTGATCCACTTTATTTTAGCAATTATGGAAGACATCCTTGCCAAATTTAATCAAGTTCAGTCCAGTGGTTTCAGAGGAGATCTTGTTTAAAGATTTCACTACATACATTTAAGGCAAATTAGCCCGGCCCTGGCGGCCATGCTTTTTTTCGGATCGGAATACTTTTAGCACTCTTGGTAGAGGGTTACCAAAGGAACATCTGTACCAACACATTTTGAAATCTGGCCCGTTTTTTTAAGGAGATGATTTTTAAAGTTTTCATAATGTTTTTCTTTCCGTTGCCATGGTAACCAGAGTTCTGCATGGATCAAGTTTATTTTAGCAACTTTTGTGAAGGTTCACCCAAGGATCATCCCTGCCAAGTTTGATCAAATTCTGCCCAGCGGTTTCAGAGGAGATGTCTTTTAAAGCAAATTGTTGACAACGCACATCGCACGACACAAGACAGACAACAACAGACGACGGACGCAGGTTGATCCTAACAGCTCACCATGAGCACTTAATGCTCAGGTGAGCTTAAAACATTCTGATCAAGTTTCATGAAGATTGGGCCAAAAATAAGGCCTCAAGAGCGTTTACAAGGTTTTTCTAAGATTTTACCTCATGACCTACTTTTTGACCCCACATGACCGAAAGTCCAACTTGTCCAAGATTTTATGTAGAAAAACATTCTGACCAAGTTTCATGAAGATTGGGCCAAAAATGTGGCCTCTTGAGTGTTTACAAGGTTTTACTAAGATTTGACCTTGTGACCAACTTTTTGAGCCCACATGGCCCAAAGATGAACTTGCCCAAGATTTTATGGAGAAAACATTCTAACCAAGTTTCATGAAGATTGGGCAAAAAAATGTGGCCTCTAGAGTGTTAACATGGTTTTTATAAGATATGACCTTGTGACCTACTTTTTGACCCAACATGACCCAATTTCGAACTTGTCCAAGATTTTATGGAGACAAACATTCTGACCAAGTTTCACGAAGAGTGGCCTAAAAGTATGACCTCTAGAGTGTTAACAAGCCAAATTGTTGACGACGCACGTCATACGACGGATGCCGGATGAAGGGCAATCACAAAAGCTCACCTTGAGCATGTTGTGCTCATATGAACTAAAAGAGCATTCCATCATATTTGATCCTCTTGATCCAAAGATTTAGCACTTTTAACTATTAAATTAAAACGCAAACTATTTACTGGTTATCATGTTTGGTTAAAATGGAATTGGATGCTATCAACCTTACCACTGTTGTGCTTTTCTGGTTTGTAAACACGATCCAAAACTTTGTCTAAAATACCTCTGACAACCTCGGTGCCATTACAGACGATCTCAACTTCCAGATCGCCAATTATTGCGCAACAAATGCCTGACGTTTGCAGACAGACTGGATTTGTTTTACTTGAATGGAACCCAAAGTAGGAAATTACCAGATATCGTTTGCAGACTATTTTGCAGATTCGCAAGTAACCAGTCAAACATATACGAATATTTGTAAACATTACTCGGATTCATAATGTTGCGTACCAATATGCTTTAATATTTTGAATATTTTGAATTGCTTTTTGATACGCTAGAATTCTACAGCCGTCATTTCTTGACCAATTGACTTGATTTTTTCACAGAATGTATGAATTGCGACTTAGTTGTGCAGGATTATATACATTTTGCAACATTCAAAAAGACCAAGAATCTATGGCTGAACCAAGCTTCGAACTTTGGACCCGAAAATGTATTTAAGTATTAGAAGCTTTCAGATAAGCTAGAAACTTAAACTTTGGACAGAACATGTATCTTATCAATTTCTTACAGCTCTAAAAAGACTGACGTCGTATGACGTAAAATGACGTAATGACGCGTTAACAAACTTTTAATCCAAAATGTAGGTTTTTTAGCCCTGCATGCCTTAACTTTTGACCGATTTGCATAAAATTTTCACTGAATGTGCAACATAGCATCTCATTTACCTTAGTCACTTCCATTTCCGGATAATCGTAAAGGTCAATGTCATATGTCAGTTATCAATGTTTTTATTCAGCAAGGTGTTTCTTAAAAACGAAAAAAATTCTACCTGGACACTTTGGGTCATATCTGTAGTGCTTTGAAAAACCTTTTAGGTGATATTTAGTTTTTGAAGATTGGGGTTGAATTGGTTGAGTTATGGCAGAAAGACGAAAAGTGTACTTTTAACGAAATTGAAACGCTGTAGTTAACTTAATTTCGTATTACAAAGGCTCCTGATGTACTAGAAGCATGAAAATTGGACAGCATATGTGTTCTGAGATCTTTGCTTTCCATGACAACTGACGTCGTATGACGTCATTTAATGTCAGAACTTAATAAACAATTTTACATTTGAAATTAGCGGTTTTTAGGCCCTGCAGGCTTTATTTTTTTACCGATTTACATGTAACTTTCAATTAATGTGCAGCCTTGTGTCCTGTCGAACATGGTGACATCCGTTTCCAGAAAATCACAAAGATCAAGGTCATTTTTCATTCATCATTTTTTTTTTTTTTTGGCCTTAAATATCTCAAGAACAATAAATATTCTATCGAGATACTATGGGTATTATTTGTAAAGCTTTGAAAGACCTCCTAGATTATTTAGTTTTTGATGATCGGGGTTGGATAAGTTTTGGCAGAAAAACGAAAATAGTTTTATCCCAAGTGCATTTAACTGCTTATATCTAAAGAAACATTGATTTTTGTAAGTTAGGGTATGAATATTATAAATTTGAAGAACGATCCTTTACCATTCTGATAGAGTTTAAATTTTAAAGATTGGCTTAGGATTCATAAAGTTTTAGGGCGAAAACAAAACGTCATGAACATATTTTTGCTGATTTTTGCAGTTTTCTAGAGATATAAGTATCCATATCTTAAAAGTGATTGAAGATACATCCATATATAAAGCGTATGAAATTTTGGGAATTTGAAGACCTTTCTAACGGTACCTAGGTTTTTGAAATTGGACATCATATAATGAATTTTCAAGAACAAGAGGGCCATGATGGCCCTGAATCGCTCACCTGAGTACCATTGCTTCAACTAATGTCAAGGTTTTTAAACAGACAAGGATTCTGATATAACTTAATTTAAAACATTTTACCCCTGACAATACTACACACCAAATATCTAAGCAATGGGCCATATGGTTTCAGAGAAGACTTGGGTGCAGGGTCATTTATCAACGTAGGGCCAAGACTTTGAAAATCTTTGTAATGAACCATTAGATGCTACTACATACCAAAAATCTTAGCTCTAAGCCTTATTGATTCATAGAAGAAGATTTTTTAAGATTTTCCTATTTAACTCTATGTAAAACAAGTGACCCCTGGTGTGGGGTCATTTATCACCATTGGGCTATGATTTGTACAATCTTGGTAGTGGCCCATAAGATGATGCTACATACCAAATATCTAACCTCTAGGCCTTATGGATTCATAGAAGAAGATTTTTTAAGATTTTCCTATATAACTCTATGTAAAACAAGTGACCCCTGGTGCGGGGTCAGTTATCACCATTGGGCTATGATTTGTACAATCTTGGTAGGCATCCACTAGACAATGCTTCACATTAAATATCTAAGCTCTAGACCCTGCAGTTTTGCAGAAGAAGATTTTTAAAGTTTGCATTTTATAATCTATTTTAAGCTCCTGTAACCTAATTATGCAATGGACCAGAACCATTTATACAAACTTTAGTAGAGCTTCATCCAAGGAACATTCCTGCAAAATATTTTTCAAATTGGCCAAGCCGTTTAGGAGATGTTGTTTGAAGCAATTGTTGACACCGGACGCACGGACGCACAGACGCACGGACGCTGGACGACGGACGCCAGACAAAAGGCGATCAGAAAAGCTCACCTTGAGCACGTTGTGCTCATGTGAGCTAAAAATAAGAATTTAGACGTTTCGTTCATGCACTTTTGCGGTGGTCCTTTAGTTACCTATACCTAAAAAGGCATTACAAATAGGTGAAAATAATAAGAAAGTGAAATAATTGATATTGTTAGAGCTTTCTTATGATACCTAGTTTTATTATAAGCCCTTATTATGATAAGGCGCTTGTCCATATGTCCATCTGTTAGCCATACCAATGTCCACTCAATAACTAATATGTGTGCTGTTTTCAGAGATTGACATAGATAGTGGATGATCACTATTGAGGTCATTACATCAAAGGTCAAGGTCACATTGACACTTAGTGTAAAATCCTTGTCCGCACAATAAATTGAGAAGAAATAAGCTTAGGTTTTAGAAACTTGGTGGGGAAATTGCACACTGTCAGTTGAAGACGCCTATTGATTTTGAGGTCATTCGATCAAAAGTCAAGGTCACAGTGACATTTGATATAAAAATCCTTGTCTACTGAATTCCAATTTAAACGGCCTTGGTCATTTTTGATATTTTTAGGTCATAAGGTCAAAAGTCAGGATCAAAGTGACACTTAATATAAAATCTCTTTTATTTATTACTTGAGAAGAAATAAGCCTATGTCTGTGAAATTTGGAAGGGACATTGACCACGGCCTGTATATGACACCTATGATTTTGAAGAAAAAAAGACAAAGGTCAAAGTCATAATGACACTAAGGTCATAAGAGCAGAAAGCCCTATCGTTTGTTCGGGACAAACAAATACTAGTTTTTTACTGGTTTTAGTATTACTAATTTCACAGTTATGAGCACTAGACTGGTGACAATTAGTTGTTAAAGATGAGATTAGAGATAATTGATTATGTATCATGACACCATAGTAGTCATTTTTGCTATTTTTGAAAGAAAAACTCATTGCCACCAACTGTATTATTTACCAAAGGTTTTAAAGATATTTACCAAAATACTGGCAGAAAGTCATATTGGGTTTGTACTGTTTCTCTTTTTATTATTAGGACTTTCTGCCTACAAGCAGAAAATCCTAATGGGTTTATTATATTTTTTTATTATTAAGACTTTCTGCATACAGGCAGATAGTCCTATTGGGTTTATACTGTTTTTTTAATTCTTATTAATCTTTTTTTCTTCTTTTCTATGCCTTAATTACAATATGTTGCAAGAGTCCCAGGGTCATGAAAATTTAATGGCATATATTTCATATGCTGAAATTCTGATTTCACTGATTTTCATATGCCTATGACACATATGATGTCACACTTCACACTGTCTACAATAGTTTGTATGCAGTCTACAGTCAGTATTTCTAGCAAAATTTCACAGAATGTGCATATTACGTTCTAGTTGTGCATCCCGGTATCTGTTTTTCCAAATTCGAAAAGGCAAAGGTTGAATGGCGAATCAAAGATTCGAACCATTGGCGTCAAATTTCAAATACCTATAAAATCTCTTCGAGAAGAGTTAGGGGGCTGATTTTTTAAAAATAATACCAAGTATCCAAGGATGCCTTGCATTCTGTGAAGATGAACGTCATTTGACGTCATATGACGCCATAAGGTGAAAAATAATTTCTATATGTTGCAAACATCCGAGCACCTTCAAACGTGAATAGCATATGCTTCAAATAGAATTTTTGCATTTCAATGATTTTCATTTGCCTATGATGTGTCTTGACATCAAAGTTGACGTCGTCTACACAAGTTTGTACACAGTCTACAGCCATTATTTCTGGACCGAATTTCATCAAAATTTCACAGAATGTATATGTTACGCTCTAGTTATGCATCCCGGTGTCCATTTTTCCAAAGTCCAAAGGGCAAAGGTTCTATGGCAAATCCAATATCGAACCATTGACGTCAAATTTCAAATACATATTACATCGCTTCCAGATGCGTTAGTAAGCTGATATTTTGACTGAATATAAGTCTCCATGTCTTTCTTACATTTTGAGAAGATACGTAACTGAACGCATGGTTGGTTTGATATTTATCGATATATTATAATATAGTACAGTACAGTATACAGAGCACCAGCACCGAGTAAAAACTGGAAATAGTAAATACAAAATGGCTGCCCTCATGTAAACAGGTGTGTGCAGATTTGAACTTTTAAAAATACAATGATCTACCAATAATCAAACAGATTTACTTGGCATAAACCTTAAAATAACTTGTAAAAGTGAATCAAGCTGGAAATAACATTTAAACTAAACTGAATATCTAAATACAGACATTACACAAATGGATTACATGGCATGTTTTCATCGAGATCAAGTGCTCATGTGACACGGAGGTGTAGAGAAAATTCCTGGCATAATGGCAAATAAGTCAGTCAACTGTCAAAATTTATATTATTTGTCAGAGAACGCTGCAAAATCATCAATAGCAAATAAATAGAGCCAACCCAAAGGCAAATACAAAGATAAGTAAAATCAGTAATGCCTTGGCATTACATTATTGTCTTTTTCAAAACCTGAATGCACTTTATTCTGTTATGTCTGTGGCAAAATTGTTTTTTTATTTATTTAATTATGTTAATAAAATAAATAGGAAAAAAAAAGAAATGATGAACGGATGTAGGAGAGATGGTATGTGGAGGCAATTTTAAATAATGTTTATATTAACCCAAAATAGCACTGCTCTTTCTTTCTTCATCTTGTAGTTTTTGTTTTTGAACATATTCTGTCATAATGCGACAACCATCAATTTACAGGTGATCTTTTCTTAAACAAGAGGGCCATGATGGCCCTGAATCGCTCACCTGATTATAAATGAGCAACATATGTTGGATTTTTCATATTGACCTACTTTCTGACCCCACATGACCCAAATTCAAACTTGTCCCAGATTTTATGGAAACAGACATTTTAATTTCTAAGATATGACCCCGTGACCTACTTTTCGACCCCACATGACCCAAATTCAAACTTGTCCAAGATATTATGGAGAGAAACATTCTGACCATATTTCATGAAGATTGGGCCAAAAATGTGGCCTCTAGAGCGTTAACAAGGTTTTACTAAGATTTGCCCTCGTGACCTACTTTTTGACCCAACATGACCCAATTTCGAACTTGTTTTAACATTCTGACCAAGTTTTATGAAGATTGGCCTTAAAATATGGCCTCTAGAGTTTAACAAGCCAAATTGTTGACGACGAACGACGCATGTCGCACAACGGACGAAGGGCGATCACAAAAGCTCACCTTAAGCACGTTGTGCTCAGGTGAGCTAAAAATGTTTAATTATACTGCTAGTTCATTGATGTTAAAATTTACATATACTCCAAAATGTATTGAAACTGTCAAATCTCTATTGAAATACAGCTCAGTTAAGATTATATTATCGCGAAAGACAGCCAAGCTGGATTTCAATCATTAAAACACAATGACCCAAATTATGACTAACAGACGTTGAGACAAAAAAAAAAAAATCAATTGTTTTATTTTCTTTATTTACTGGTTACCTTTCAAGTTTGACAAACATAATGATTATTCCGGGATCAATTAATTTTCGTCTTTAATGACTCCTATTAAATTTTTTCAGTTCAAATTTTACCATTGTCTCTTGGACATTTTTTTTTTAATATTAATGCTGTTATCAGTGCTATCACTAATTTGGTAAAATTAATGCATGGTTATTATCAACACAAACATGGCGCATCTCGGTCAAGAATTGGTGATGCATGGATGCTGTGATAAAATTTAACATGCCGTTGGCTGACCTGTCAATCAAATGCATGTGACAGGTGATTTGGAGAATATATACACACACGTGTGTATTTCAGTGCATGTTAACAATGGTCGCAGTAGGGATTATGATATGTTGGCAACATCAAAGCATGTTGCACATCAACAGGCTAGTCGCAAGCGCATGGGGAAAACCCTGACTATTAACTATGAAGTTGAACTGATTAAACGGTGCAGACAAATCATTAACTATGATAATTTGAGTTTTAATTTATCAAATTTGCATGTGTCCGATAAGACGCACATATTTTTAAATTGTGCATCCTTCTCGAGAGATCTGAATTACATGTAACTTAGTGTTTTATATATTACACAAAAATGTATTTGAATAACTGATTTTCATTATGAAAAAAATATGAAAAATCTCCGCATGAATTGCGAATTTGTCTCCTGCATATTATCTGTTTTCGTTACAGTTTATTAATTAAATATCTCCAGCATCGATTTTCAACACATTTTCAATTTTGACTTCCATAACGCAATCATACTGAGTCTGAAATAAACATGAAAATTGGCACCATTGAGTGTTGAGAGAGAAAATAAATTTTGGACTTTTTTTCTCTGTGTAGTAAAAAAGAGGGAAATTTAAGAACATAAAAAATTTCTTAATATAGCCCCAAAATGTTGTCCAATCCATAATGTGTGCTCCCTTAGAACAGCGTTGCAAGTAACCCAGTTCTAAAAACATTAAAATTTCATATTGATTAATATGATACTAGGGTTTTATTGATTTATTTTTGTTTGAAATGAAAACCCCTGTTAACCAACCATTTTTTTTAATACCAGACACAAATGGAAGAGAATCAGCCTGCCGGTCGGTTGGTTGGTCAGTCTGTTGGTTTGTCAGCTGGTCATGCGGTCTGTAAGCAAAATCTTGTCCTGTACTTTCCTTCCAATTCACCTGATACTTATATATAGATATATTCATCAGAAGCACTAAATGTGCAAGATGAATCAACTTGAAAGTTCTTGTCCAGTGAATTCCTCTTTCAATTTCAGTCTGATTCACCTAATACCTAGCAAAAAATGTTGATCATCAGCAGATGTGCAAGACGCAAATTTCACTTCATTCCCACAAGGATTACGGAGTTATTGCCCCTGATTCAACTTTAAATATCTTGTGACGTGAACTACATTTCTTAACCGACTCGGTTCAAATTTTGTGTGCGAATTGATAATCAGGTGGAGAGGTGCGTGTCATAAATTTCACTTGTCTCAAGGATGGCAGATTTATTCCCTGGTTCCTTTTTTGCATTGTCTCCCTTCAGTAAATTTTGTTTTTCTTGTCCGGAACATTACTAAAATATTATGCAATGTATTGACTTGAAATTTAAAATGGTAACAGAATCTGATGGAAACTAGGAAAAGTGCAGTGTCCAAGAACTGTTTCTCTACTGGTCCCATTTTTCAATTATCTCCCTTTGTTAAATAGCTTTTTTTGCTTGTCCCGAAATTAACTTGAATATTATACATGGTAATTACTTGAAACTTAAAATGTAACAGATGGCGACTAGGAAAAGTGCAATGTCCAAGAGCTGTAACTCTACACTTTATACTGCTGTGCCAAACAACCATAACTGATTCTCTACCCACTTTAAAATGACTTTACTTACTTATTGATTATTATCATAAATAATATACTATATACTAATATACAGGTTCTTATCTATGCTCCGCCTGGAGTCTGGCTTCTCCTATATCAAAGCATTTTGCGGGGGTATTAATCACCCGCAGTGCAGACATAGGTGCCGATATCAGTGCTTTACTGGCCCGATAACTTCTGCTGACTGGGTATATTGTGTAGTTAAAGGCAACTATGAACTAACCTATACTACTAAGGGGTACTTTTCTATGTTCAAGTGGAGACAAAAAATGACAGTTTGGTCTTGATGCCTTTAGTGATGTTCTGGTCACATGGTATTGCTTCACTGTAAGTCAAGCATTTTTGGAATATAGAAAATACCCTACTTTCACTTTTACATAATTTTAAACATTTCGGAAAATGTAATTGGCAATGGCCCAGAACAATGAAAATTGCATAGCAAATATTTCAGACCATGTTTTTTGAATGCAATGATTTTCAAATTCATAGCATGTCATATGATGTCAAAGACACTAGATTTGACACAAGACACAAAATTTCACAGAATGTGTATGTTAGGCTCTAGTTGTGCATCCTGGTGTCCGTTTTTCAAAATTCAGAGAGGCAATGGTTCTATGGCGAATCCAAGATTCGAACCATTGACGTCAAATTTCAAATGCGTATAAAATTGCTTCCAGATGAGCTAGAAATCTGATATTTGGACAGAATTTTAGTCCCAAGAATCATGGAGTAATGCAAACTGAAATTGGTCAACTTGTAAGAAAGTGATGTCAAAATAGGAATTGATGTTTAGTTAATTTTGCCAAATGATATTAAACTCTTACGTTTCATAAATTTAGCAGAAAGTCCAATCATTCGTATCAATGAATGAAATCTAGTTATTCTTCTTATTATTCTTTTTTTCTTCCTCTTATATTTGCGTTAATTTCGATGTGCTGCCATTGGCCCAGAACAATGAAAATTTTATGGCATATATTTCAAACCATGAGCTTTCGGATGCAATGAATTTCATATTCATATGATGTCATATAACGTCAGATTTGACGTCAGGTGAAAAAGTTTGTACGTGGTCTACAGCCATGTGTATGTTAGGCTCTAGTTGTGCATCCCGGTGTCCGTTTTTTAAAATTCGAAAAGGCAATGGTTCTATGGCGAATCCAAGAATCAAACCATTGACATCAAAATTGAAATACATGTACGTATAAAATTGCTTCCAAATGAGTTAGAAAGCTGATATACGGACAAATTATAAGTCTCCAGGGCTTCTTTACATTCTGGGAAGATGATTGTCATATGACGTCACATGACGTCATAATGCTAATAAAACTTTCGTATTAAAACTAAACAGATTTTTAGGCCTTTAGGCTTATTTTTTGTATGATTTGTTTGAAATTTTGACTGAAGATGCAGTATTAGATTCTATGAGCCATGTCACTTCCGTTTCCGAAAATCCCAAAGGTCAAGGTCATATATCATTTATCAGCATGCCCATTCACCCCTGTAGAGGGTTTTTTTACCCCCAAAATTGACAGTGTACCTCCAAAATTTTTGTGACTCTCTATATGAAGGGGTACAAGTTAAGGGAAAACAGCATTCGTACCCCAATTTCAAAATTTAGTGGGCACCCTGTTTATCAGGTTTTTCTTCATCAAATATCTCAAAACTGTAAATATTCTTCAAGACACTATGTCTATAATTTGTAGTGCTTAGAAAGACCTTTCAGATGATATATAGTTTTTGATGATTGGGATTGAATTGGTTGATTTATGGCAGAAAAACGAAAATTTGGTACCCAACAGTGTGTTTAACAGTTTATATCTCGAAAACCTTTGATTTTTGAAAATATTATATTATTTGTAGAGCAATGTTTGGCCATTCTTTTGATGTTTAAAGTTTGATGATTGATCTAAGATTCATGGAGTATTGGGAAAAAAACGAAATTCGTGCATATAGCTTTGGTGATTTTGCAGTTTTCTCGAAAAATATTGAAAATATTTCTATATATAAAGCGAAATGTAGAGAATTTTCAGAAAATTATTTTGGCACCTAAAGTTTTGAAATTGATCAAAGTTTAGGTAAGTTACATCAAAAATATGAATTTAAACATGTAGAATTTCAGCGATTTTGCTGTTATGTCAAGGTATAATGGCTTATATCTTAAAAATCATTGGAAATAAGTGCACACATTAAGCGAGTAAGATGTAGAGACTTTTAAGATGATTATTTTGGTACCTAAGTTTTGAAATTGATTAGAGTATAAGGAAGTAACATCAAAAATACAAATTCAAACCCAATTGTAAGAATGTTTGGAAAATATCCTACTTTGCTTTCACCTGAATTGAAGCATTTTTGGAAAATGTAAGTTTACAGATATGTATTAGTCATATAAATTGCAAAAAACTTCTTACTTATATCATATTGATATTACTAGCTAAACAAGTGTTGACAATGATTTAATGTGTCAAATCGTTTTATTTACGTTACTAATACATATCAGTTGCAGCATTGCGTTATCCATAATCTTTGAGCGTTTTGACACATGTCATTAGACCACTGTTGAAACATTGCAACTTCCCAACTTTATTGTTGCATCAATCGATAAATGTTGTACAAGCTATATTACCAAATTTATGATAAATGATAACCTATGTGAAAATATATGTTATAGTACAATGTAATTTAATTGCCAGCTTGAAATACCATGAGCGTCTATAAGTGCAGACGTTTGAAACAAAATGATCAATACATGTCATCCGTTCAAGACGCTGCAAGCTAATTTGTCCGTTAGCTAAAAGGGCCAAATGGAGGAACTTTTTGTAATACAGTCGTCTCGACCGTATGTACAAGCATTATTGAAATTTAACTCACGAGGCTACATGCATCAACGATTCTACTGCATGGTAGTATTTATGATTTTATTCCCGCGCTGTACACGAAAATAAAAAAAAAAAAGAATTTTGATATGCAGAATTGAGAGGTTTAAGTTTAATTGCTTATATTTTGAAAACCTATAAACTAGACCCAAATATGCTACAATTGAATTGCAGGGATTTTCAGGACATTTATTTTGGTACCTAAATACTAAAATTGGTCAAGTAATAAGAAAGCGATATCAAAATAAAGAATTATAATTATTAATTATGGCATATACTTCAGCTGCTGAAATTTTGATTTCAATGATTTTCAAATACCTATGACGTTATATGACGTCACACTTCACGTTGTCTATAAAAGTTTGTTACGCGGTCTACAAGCCTGTTATTTCTGGACCGATTTTCATCAAAATTTTACAGAATGTGTATTTTACTTTCTAGTTGTGCATCCAGGTGTCCGTTTTTCAAAATTCGAAAAGGCACTGGTTCTATGGCGAATCCAAGATTTGAACCAATGACGTCAAATTTCAAATGCGTATAAAATCGCTTCAATATGAGCTAGACAGCTGATATTTGGACATAATATATGTCTCTAGGTCTTATTTACATTTTGAGAAAATGAACTTCATATGATTCTAAATTTCTAATATCTACTTGTTAATTTCTATATATACATGTTGAAAACGTCCCAGCACCTTGAAAATTTAATAGCATATGCTTCAGATTGAACATTTTGCATATCAATGATTTTATTTGCCTATGAAGTGTTTTGACGTCAAACTTGACGTCCTCTAAAGATGATTGTACTCGGTCTAACGCCGTTATTTCTGGACCAATTTTCATTAAAATTTCACAGAATGTGTATGTTAGGCCTACCAGTGTCTATTTTTCCAAATTCGAAAAAGGCAAAGGTTTCATGGCAGATTAGATCTGCTGACACCAAATTTCAGTTCAGATACATATAAAATCACTTCCAGATAAGATAGAAAGCTAATATTTCGACTGAATCTCTGAGTCTCCAAGCCTTCTTTACATTCTGAGAAGATGAACGTCATATGACCAAATTATGTGACAATCGAATTGTAGGCATTTTCAATAAATTTGTTTTGGTACATAGATTATAGAAATAGGTCAGGTTAAATGAATTTGATATGGCAAAATAATTGATTTTCAGTTACTTTTTCCATATCCTTCAGGTTAAAAGGCATATTTTGCAAAGTTTTTAGAAGTTATGGCCAGACAAAAACATGCTAAAGGCAGGAATTTGATATCTTTTTACTTTTTTCACTTTTAGTGTTTCACAAATGTAGCAGAAAGTCCTATCATTCGCATCAACGAATGAAATCTAGTTGGTTTTAAGTGTGTGAAGTTTTACGAGTCAGGCCAATATCATTCTCCATGTGCATAACTAAAATATTTTTGAGTTGTTTTCTAAACTTTAACTTATAAATATGCATAAGCATGTATTTAATATTTGTTTAACAATAACATTACATGTATAGGCCAAATGAGAGGTTATCTGATCAGTTTGGCCTCGATTATTTCCATTTAATAGATTTATCTGTTTCCAAACCAATTTTGATCACTAATATGCATCTAAAAAGCATGCTCTTTAAACACATGGCCCTTTGAAACTAGGTGTCAACAACAGAGGTTGAAATAAATATGATAAATCTCTACATCAGAATATCCTTTATGCATTTTATTTAAACACATACAAAAGGATAAGTCTTCAATAATAAAAACATTTACTGCTTTTACAACCTTGATAATTGCCCCTGAACAGGATATTTAGTCATTATCATTTAAATGTATGTAAAAGATAAGCTCTTCACTCATAATTTTATGATTCATTATATCTAACAATATCATGGTTCTCAGAGTCCAGAACACAATATCTCTAAATTGGATGGGTGTTTAAACAACAGGGATTTTTGTCACTGTTTTGGGAAGATGACCCCTAATATCTTTCTATATGAAAATATTAGGAATTGGGATACAGAAATTATGGGAATGAAAGTAAGGTATATAATTATACTGAACACAAATGTCAACACTACTATGTACAGTTTTCACTTGTCATAGATCCACTTTGATTATGTCGATATGTCATTAATAAATCTTTAAATTGTGTGCACACATACACATTCAACACTCCGTTCCTGATTAATATTTAAAAAGACCTTACCTTCAGGCATTTGAGTATTAGTCCGATTGAAACAAGAATAATTTCACGGTGATCAACCTTCTCATAGTCCAGTCGCTTTCCTGACTTCAAATAAATTTTCCATTTACATCAGGTTGCTGAAACAAAATCCACAGATGCAGAGACAAGTTGGTATTTTTCAGTACTTGTGGTTGGTCGGGGCTGAACTAAAGCAACTGAAAACAGAGATGATGTGGAGGTACTGTTTTCAACAATTTCGAAATTTTTCGGGGAAATAGTTATAGTTGTCTCTTTTTTAAACTGGTGAGTGGTTTTAGACTTAGGTCGGAATTTAAGCTTTCACTTAAAACCTGAATGGTTACTGACAACGGGCACTCCTATGCCAAGCAGAGTCAGTTGCATAAATATCTAGTTCATAATATCCTGGATTGTGTAGTCTTCCTCTTTATACAAATCTCCATTTTTCTGGGTCAATATGGAATATGGGCTTTCATTTATGAAATAGGTTCAAATGGTCATTTTGGTCCAAGTCTGTGGCTTTAACTGAGATTACTTTCTTCCAAGACTGATGATGTGGAGATATTTCCACATGTAAAGAGGTTTTGAGGGAATTCTGGAATATTATCATTCTCATCAAGCACATAAATTAAAATGTCAGTTTCTACTGTTCTACTATCCATAGAAACTGCCTGTAGCATCAGATCATACATACTCTGCTCTTCTCTGCCCCAAAGATTTCAAAGCATAAATCTTATTCTCATGAGCAGCGCCTACCAGAAGGTATCAACTTCAAATATTTCTCCCCCCATTCAACAACTTAAAAAGTGACATTTTCATAATCTTGTACCCCTAGATGACCTGAAATCTTAATAAGAGCACCTTTGTTTTCATTTTCTTTTAATTATCCCTATGTACTTTTCTTGCTGAAAAACAAAATGTTTTTCCACTGTTATAGAAGATATTGCAGCAACCTATTGTCCACATTACTATCAAGCTGCTGAAAATGTCCTTCCTGCAAAACCCTGAAGTCAGCCTTAGACACAACTGTCCCATCTTCAAGACAGTCAAATAGCTCATGAAAACCTGACCTGAAAGAATCTAGAAGATGTGGGTTACCCTCTTGTGGTATCTGGGGTGATGTTGTATCCCACCTTCACTATATGTGGAATGGTGATATCTGCACAGTTTTCCCATCTACTAACTGTACCATGGGATGAAGTATCCATATAGCACACAACCAGATTGACAGCATTCTGTACATTTTACGCTACAACCATAAGTAGTCACATTGCCAAGTGATAAATTTGGTGCCCCTATAACCTAAAAAATTTAAATGTAAACAAAGGAAAAAGTTAATCATGTAATGAATTCCAATTTGACTTTTGGTTCATTATGGGTTACTCGTTTTACCGGAATCCCCTTTTTTAACCGAAATCTACCGGAATCCACTTAGATTTTACCGGAATCCACCTTATTTATCTTGAAATTATATTATTTTTATATTACTGAACTTAAATTGATATTAGTATTGAATTTCATTTAAAAACATTTTATCTGTTTTTTAAATGAAAATTTGACCTAGGCCTATGTTATCGTTTACTGTACGAATTGGGACTTAGCTATTTATAGAGCGGCCGATTCGGACCTGGTAAACTTTTCAAGATTAATATATTGTTTTATCTTCTTAAAACTTACATGTCATTTTCATTTTCGTCTTTAATTGCCTATGGTTGATACGGATAGCTTTTTATTTATAATATGTTTCGTTTACCGAACAAAATGGCAGAATCACTTCACCTTGTATTATCCGGTATAAAACCTTAAAGCCAGGTACATATTTTTTTTTCCTTGTTTGTTGTTTAAACTAGAAATTGCATTGTATTTTTTTTTTCTCCCCCCACCCCCGCTCTCTCTCATATGGTTATGAGTATGAGAAATTGATGTTTTCATTAGTAGGTTTATAACTGGCGCGACTTAATTAATACCCATATAAAATATAAAAAATATAAAAAATTTAGTACGGCTCCAAACCATAAACGCAAGATTATTTTGTTTTTGGATATTATACATACATGCACACCTGGGGTGATTGGATGACCACTGTGGATGTGCCGTGTAAAACTTCGATAAAGGTGATAATCCATTCCCGAAAGCGTTGCCGCAAGGTGAAATACTGTAAAACGCGTCAAACTGTCAAGCGGCAGACTTATGATCAGTAACTCCAAAGAGGCATCCGCGGCATTATTGAAGTTACTGATAATTCACTTTCATTCGCCAAACATCAATAAATTTTAGGGTCAAATCTGTTCATTAAAATATGACAGTTATAATAAAACACTTTTGATATAGCTTTAGTCTGTTTTTTTGACTGTCATTAGGCCTTACTATATACAATTTTATTTATATGAGGTTAGACCGGAATCGACATCGTAATTTAAGAAACGAGGCTCTAACCCATGTTATGTTTGTTTTACCAATTAAACGAGTAATTGGAAAGTTCAAATCCAAACGGAATAAAAAAAACACAAAATGGGCGGATATATAATAATGATTTGTTCTTTGGGCCTTTGACCAAAGCCTTTTCTCGCCCAGATCTGATAACCAATTTAGAGAGGGGCACTTTCATGTAGTTTGAGTTTCAGTTGAAAAAGGAAATGAGAAAATGATTCGAAATGGGCTGTTGTCGTGTATAAATATGGGGCCAAGGAAGATAGGAGGTTGACTTTTTCGTTGAGAGTGACCATTGTTGCTTATAACATGAAAACCGTAAACGTCATCTTGCACAACATAAACATTTTATAGAGTAAAGGATAAAGTTTATTATTTTCCTTTATATTGATGAGGAATATAAAATTTACCCATGCATTAACTTTTTTATCTTTCTGTCCATACACATTTTTTTTTTACTATAAGTCTAAAATTCAACAAGAGCTGTCAGAGGACAGCACGCTCGACTATTCAAAATGCTCGTTGGTAAATCAAATGAAAATCTATTTAAATTCTTCCCCTTCACATTCCTGTACATAATAATAGTCAAAAATGATATCCCCTTGTTTAGTCTGATACCCCTTAATATATTTATGATGTCTAAAATCAATCCCATCCCTGGGTTACTGAGACATAAGCACAAAAACACTTTTGCATGAAAAAACTTTAAAAAAAAATCCAAGTTAGAAAAGGGCCATAATTTGCATCAGCCCAAAAGTTATCCTCTGTTTTCTGATGGCCCTTTTAAAGGGACACTCTTAACTTTCTAGTCAATTCCACAAGCAGTTCTGAATATAAGCTGGATAGTAGTTTGGGAAATGCAAAATTTTAACCAAAATTCTAAGTTAAAAGGGGGTCATAATTTTTAATTTATTCCATCAAGTGTTATTTTCCCTTATAGTATGATACCCCTAAACTATTAAAGATGTTTCAAATCAATTCCATGCCTGGACTCTGAGATATAAAACATGAAAGAACCTTGCTTTGCAAAATTTTAACCAAAAAATTTCTAAGTTAAAAAAGGAGCCAAAACTTGTAATATATTCCATCAAAAGTTATCTACCTTGATAGTATGATATTTCCTAAACATTTAAAAATATTTCAAATCAATCCCATGCCTGGATACTGAGATATTAGCATGAAAGTACCTTGCATGCAAAACTTTAACCAATATTTCTAAGTTAAACAAGAGCTGTCAGAGGACAGAAACGCTCGACATTCAAAATGCTTGTTGGTAAATCAAATGAAATCTATTTAAATTCTTCCCCTTCATTAGTAATAGTAAAAATGGATATACCTGATAGTCTGATACCCCTTAATATATTTATTGATGTTTTTAAATCAATCCCATGCCTAGTTATGAGACATAAGCACAATAACACTGTGCATGCAAAACTTAAACCAAAAATCCATGTTAGAAAAGGGCCATAATTTTGCATCAGTCCAAAAGTTATCCTCCTGTTTTCTGATGCCCTTGATGACACATTTTAAACTTTCTGGGTCAATTCCACAAGCAATTTCTGAGATATAGCTGGATGTAGCTTGAATGCAAAAATTTAACCTTTAAATTCTAAGTTAAAAGGGGGTCATAATTTTTAATTTATTCCATCAAGTGTTATCTTCCTTTGTAGTTATGATCCCCCCTTAAGTATATTAAAGATGTTTCAAATCAATCCCATGCCTGGATACTGAGATATAAGCATGAAATTAATTGCATGCAAAACTTAACCAAAATTTTAAGTTAAAAAAGGGGCCTAACTTGTAATATATTCCATCAAAAGTTATCTACCATGAAAGTATTGATATCCCTTAATGTATTAAAGTTTGTTTCAAATCAATCCCATGCCTGGATATGAGATATTGCATGAAAGTACCTTGCATCCCAAAACTTTAACCAAAAAATTTCTAAGTTAAAAAGGGGCAATTATTTGTAACAAATTCTATCAAGAGTTATCTACCATGAAAGTTGATACCCCTAAACATATTAAAGAAGTTTCAAATAAATCGCATGCTTGATACTGAGATATAAGCATGAGATTTATCTTGCATGCAAAACTTTAACCAAAAATTTCTAAGTTAAAAAGGGGCCATAATTTGAAATATATTCCATCAAGAGTTATCTACCATAAAAAGTATGATACCCCTAAAACATATTAAAAGAAGTTTCAAATCAATGCATGCTTGATACTGAGATATAAGCATGAGAGTATCTTGCATGCAAAAACTTTAACCAAAATTTCTAAGTTAACAAGAGGGCCATGATGGCCCTGGAATCGCTCACCTGAGTACCATTGCTTCAATGATGTCAAGGTTTTTAAACGGACAAGGATTTGATATAACTTAATCTAAAACATTTTACCCCTGACAATACTACACACCAAATATCTAAGCAAGGGCCATATGGTTTCAGAGAAAACTTGGGTGCAGGGTCATTTATCACGTAGGGCCAAGACTTTGAAAATCTTTGTATGAACCTTTAGTTTGCTATACAAAACAAAAATCTTAGCTCTAGGCCTTATTGATTCATAGAAGAAGATTTTTTAAGATTTTCCTATTTAACTCTATGTAAAACAAGTGACCCCTGGTGTGGGGTCATTTATCACCATTGGGCTATGATTTGTACAATCTTGGTAGTGGCCCATAAGATGATGCAACATACCAAATATCTAAGCTCTAGGCCTTATGGATTCATAGAAGAAGATTTTTAAGATTTTCCTATATAACTCTTGTAAAAAAAGTGACCCGGTGCGTGGTCATTTATCACCATAGGGCTATGTTTTTGTAAATCTTGGTAGTGGCCCATTAAGATGATGCTTCATACAAATATCTAAGCTCTAGGCCTTATACATTCATGGAAGATGATTTTTTAAGTTTTTTCCTATATAACTTATGTAAAACAAGTGACCCTGGTGCGGGGTCATTTATCACCATAGGGCTATGATTTGTACAATCTTGGTAGTGGCCATAAGATGATGTACATACCAAATATCTAAGCTCTAGGCCTTTGGATTCATAGAAGAAGATTTTTTAGATTTTCCTATATAACACTGTGTAAAACAAGTGACCCCTGGTGCGGGGTCATTTATCACCATAGGGGCTATGTTTTTGTAAAATCTTGGTAGTGGCCCTAAGATGATGCTTCATACCAAAAAACTAAGCTCTAGGCCTTATGCATTCATGGAAGATGTTTTTTTAAAAGATTTTCCTATATAACTCTATGTAAAACAAGTGACCCTGGTGGGGGGGTCATTTATCACCATAGGGCTATGATTTGTACAATTTTGGTTTAGTGGCCCATAAGATGATGCTACAAAACCAAATATCTAAGCTCTGGGGCCTTATGGATTCATAGAAGAAGATTTTTTTAAGATTTTCCTATATAAACTGTTTTAAAAAGTGACCCTGGTGCGGGGTCATTTATCACCATAGGGCTATGATTTGTACAATCTTGGTAGTGGCCCATAAGATGATGCTTCATACCAAATATCTAAGCTCTAGGCCTTATGCATTCTTTGGAAGATGATTTTTTAAGATTTTCCTATATAACTCTATGTAAAAAAAGGGGACCCCTGGTGCGGGGTCATTATCACCATAGGGCTATGATTTGTACAATCTTGGAGTGGCCAAAGATGATGCTACATCCCAAAAATATCTAAGCTCTAGGCCTTATGGATTCATAGAAGAAGGGGGTTTTTAAGATTTTCCTATATAACTCTATGTAAAAACAAGTGACCCCTGGTGCGGGGTCATTTATACCATAGGGTCATGATTTGTACAATCTTGGTAATGAACCATAAGATGATGCTACATACCAAATATCTAAGCTCTAGGCCTAATTGATTCATAGAAGAAGATTTTTAAAGATTTTCCTATATAACTCTATGTAAACAAGTGCCCCCGGGTGCGGGGACATTTATCACCGTGGGCTATGATTTGTACAATCTTGGTAATGGCCCATAAGATGATGTACATACCAAATATCTAAGCTCTAGGCCTTGCAGTTTTGCAGAAGAAGATTTTCAAAGTTTTGCATTTTTAAAATCTATTTTTAGCTCCTGTGACCTAATTTATGCAATTGGACAGAACATTTATACAACTTTAGTAGAGCTTCTCCAAGGAACATTCCTGCAAAATATTTTTCTAATTGGCCAACCCTTTTTGGAGGAGATTTTGTTTGAAGCAATTGTTGACGCCGGACGCAACGGACGATGGACGCCGGACAAAAGGCGATCAGAAAAGCTCACCTTGAGCACGTTGGTTCATGTGAGCTAAAAGGGGCCATAATTTGTAATATATTCAATAAAAGAGTTATCTCCCTTGGTTTTTCTTTTTGCCCCTGAACAATATTTGTAAACTTTCAAGTAAATCCCCATGAATGGTTATTGAGATACAAACAGATTGTAGCTTGCACACAAAACTTTAACCAAATTTTCTATTGCATGCAAAACTTTAACCAAAATTTCTAAGTTAAAAAGGGGCCATAATTTTTAAAATTCAGTCAAGAGTTATCTACCTTGGTTGTCTGATGCCCCTGAACATATTTAAAAAACTTTCAAGCCCAATACCATAAATGGTTATTGAGATATAAGGTTGATAGTAACTTGCACGCAAAACTTTAACCAAAGCTGCAACGCCAACGCCGACGCCAACGCCAGGGTGGACTACAATAGTTCTCATATTCTACGAAAAGTCGAGCTAAAAGGGCCATATCTGTAATATATTCCATCAAAAGTTATCTACCCATGAAAGTATGTTACCCTAAACGTATTAAATGTTTTTAAAAAATTCAATCCATGCCTGGTACCGAGATATTACCCATGAAGTCCCCTTGCAGCAAAACTTTATCAAAAATTCTAAGTTAAAAAGGGGCAATAATTTTGAAAATATATTCTATCAAGAGTTATTACCATGAAAGTATGATACCCCTAAACATATTAAGATGTTTCAAATCAATTTGCATGCTTGTACTGAGATATAAGCGGGAGGAGTATCTTGCTTTGCAAAACTTTAACCAAATTTCTAAGTTAAAAGGGGCCATAATTTGTAATATATTCCATCAAGAGTTATTACCCTTGGTTGTCTGATGCCCTTAAATCTTCATAAACTTTCAAGTCAATACCATGAATGGTTTTTGAGATACAAAACTAGATTGTAGCTTGCACGCAAAATTTTAAAACCAAAAATTTCTATTGCATGCAAAACTTTAACCAAAATTTCAAAGTTAAAAAGGGGCCATAATTCATATTAAATTCAGTCAAGAGTTATCTACCTTGGTTGTCTGATGCCCTGAACATATTTAAAAAAACTTTCAAGTAATACCATAAATGGTTATTGAGATAAAAGGGTTTGGGATAGTAACTTGCACGCAAAACTTTAACCAAAAAGCTGCAACGCCGACGCCAGGGTGACACAATAGCTCTCAATTCTTCGAATAGTCGAGCTAAAAAACGACAAAAAAAATAAAAAAGTATCTATTTTATCACAGCATCGTATGAATTGTATAAACTACTAACCCTCCTGCAGTCATCGTTAAGATAGTATTTGTAGCGGATTTTTAAATTGCACCCCGCGGAGAAATTGCTGATTTGTGTGTGTGTATGTGTCACAGCAGGTGCTAACTGATAGCGTCCAAGGAACAGTTGATTAACTCGGTTTAACATAAAAAGAACCACATAATTACGTTTCTTTACCCCAAATGCTGTTTAGACAATATAAGTCGGCATAAATCTTATGTACAAATTTTTTTTCCCAAAAAAGTGTGTGTGTGTTTTAACAAGAACTTGTTAAAACCCCATTTTAATTACGTGTTAATCTTTCTTAATGATTCTTAATTTGGGAAATCACACACTCATTACTCGCGTTAAATTCTTCTTTGGGTTAAAATGGTGGAAATCAAAGGACCGCATAGTCGCAAGGTATTCTTTTTAGCTCTGCATACTGTAGATTTTGATTGTGTAATTTTGATTTAAAAAAAAAGATGGTGGTGACTCAAAACACGATTTGTTAGGAAAAAAAAGGGGCCTTTATAAGAGTCATAGTTAAGCACTCTTCAAATTCATAATTTTTGTTTAAAATTTAATTGAAATTTAAGAAATAGTCAGACCAATATTGTCAGGGGATAGAGCCTCGTACTTAAAACTCACGCTGTCTATTTCGTGAGACGTGATTCTATGTTGATGCCGCATATTCCACTTAATAAATCGTCCATGTTGGGTAATGTTACGATCAGTTTTACTTAACTTTTATAAAGCTCTACGTACCAACCTGAAAACTAAAAGATGAAAAGGATATGACAATTTTATTAGTTTTATTACGAAGATCAGATGAAATAGTCATTAAAAACCACGAGGATGACTTCATGCCGGAACCCACTTAGTTGGTCCCGGTAAGCAAATACCGTATACAGGGGTAGATAGGCGCAGCTACGTATAAGGCGCATCCTAATTTTCAGGCTAATTTACTTGAAAAAAAAAAATTACTTATCGAATCATATACAGCGAAATCTTGTTTTGAAATCTGTGCCGTGGTACATTTTGACAGACTGAAAGTTATCTGTATGTCACCAGGCTAACATACGGTGAATCGTTTTATTTACACTTGGCATAAGATTAGCGTTAGATCTTTACTTAATGACGGGTAGGATAAAGGTGAAATTTTCATAACATGGACATTACTCAACCTTTTGTCCCCGCATTCTAACACTGGGGGACCATTGTTACCTGTAAAAATTCTCCCAACTAACAAACATTACGTAACAATTGCCCCCTGTCAAGTTTCTCCTATACATCATGAGGTCCTGAAAAAATTAAACTTATTGTTTATATTAAAAAATGGCTTCCATCAAGTTGTTTCAGTTTCTCACGATCATTTTATCATGAAATATCCCTGTAGGATAACTAATAAAACAAAAGCAATAATCTGGTATTGTTTTTTCATGGTTTCATATTAGATTTTGTGTCTTTATTATCATATTCTTTGGCTTTCAGTATATCCATTTCTGGGGATGTTATACCGTAATTTTCTCTGTGATTGAAAAAAAGAACCTGAAAAGCTGTATAATCTCATATAAGGTGGCACCCCCTCTATAAAACTTGAATTATCGGGAAAAAAAGGTGCGCCAAATCTCCCGGTGTATACGGTACATGAAATGTCCGTTAGGAAAAAGAACAAAAATGCTAAATGCAGTTGGCTTTATGTGATCACATTTTCTTAGGTATTTCATAACATAAGTCAAATTATGTTTTTATTTGACATGAAAATAAGGTGGTTCCGGTAAAATCTAGTGGATTCCGGTAGATTTTCCGGTAAATAGGGGGATTCCGGTAAAAAGAGTAACCGGGTTTCATTACTATACTTTTCATTTTTGGGAAAAATGAAAATAATTAATACAGTCCAAAACTTTGGTGACTCCAACAGGCTGGGGGAAATGCTAATTGTTCTAGTCATTGCTTTGCTCAATCCAACCATGGTTATAATGATTTAAATACATGTATTTAAACTTAAAAAGATATGATTTATTATTAGGCTGTCTTTTAGAACTGATTTTTTTTTTTATCCTAATGTCAGTGAAATAATATCACAAGTAACATTAAATAAAATAAACTTATCTTTATCATTCTTTCGTCTTTTTAAAAACATATAAATCCATAAAACAGCAAATGACAAAATAAATTATCAAAGCACAAACATCAATAATGATATACATTTAAACATCAACATAAATCATTTTTTACACTTTGATGTGTTAATTTGGAACACTGATTGTGCCAATCTTAAATGTATGAAAAACAGGAGCACCACAGGTTGAAAATTAAACCGCCAATGACATCACATGTAGGGGTCGTTATTTGTTAAACCCTGTAAGTGTGAAATACATAGCACTTGAAAACCTTGGGCAGGAAATTTAGTTTGAGAGTTTCAGCCATCGTTTTTGATGTATCCCAAGTAAATAAAGAATTAAGAACAGTTTTGCCAGGACTGTGAAATGTGTTCCAGTTTTCCAGTCACCAAATTCGACTGTATTCATTGATATATGATGAATGACATAATTTTTCAAATATCTCTCACAAATCCAGGAAGGAAATTACAAAAACATGTTGGCATAAAAAATCAAGAGGGCCAAGATGGCCTTGAAGTTGCTTACCTGAGAAACATTTGCTTCATTACCTGCACTGCTCAAGAAATGAAGATATTTAAGTATAAAAACGCAATTGTGAGATGTTTGATTTTTCAAGACCTATAAAATGTGCCTCAACTGAGATATTTTTTTGCCATATCATTGTGTAAGTTAATTAATGATTGCTTAATAATTACAGTTTGCTAAAAGGGGTAAACCAAAGGTATGGGTACGTTGTTTTGGGACTGCATTAAAAAAAAAAAAAAGAAGGCCAAGATGGCCCTGTGTCGCTCATCTGAAAAAGATTGCTGTGTTAGGCATGATGACAAAAAATGTGGCATCTATAGTTTTTTTCGAACATTTGACTAAGTGACCTACATTTTGATCCTACCTGACTTTGCACTCATGGGAATTAAAATGCAGTCATCATTCTTATCCAGTTTAATGAAGACTGGTACAAAAATGTAGCCCCCTTGAGTGTTCAAAAGATTTTTCTAAACTTTGCCCTGGAGACCTACTTTTTGACCCCATGTGGCCCAGTTCTGAATTCGTCCGAGATTTGATGTAAACAAACATTCTGACCAAGTTACATTAAGGTTAAGCTTAAACTGTGGCCTCTAGAGTGTTCACAAGGTTTTTCTAAGATTTGACCTGGTGACCTAGTTTTTGACCCCACATGCCACGATTCCAAACTCATCCAAGATATCATGTAGATAAACATCCTTGAGCAAATTTCATGAAGATTGGGCCAAAACTGTTGCCTCTAGAGTGTTCACAAGGATTTTCTCAGATTTGACCTGGTGACCTAGTTTTAGACCCAATGTGACCCAATTTCTAACTCATTCGTCATAGCATTAAGATGAACATCCTTACAAAGTTTCATGAAAATTGGGCCAGAAATGTGGCCTCAAGCATAATAACAAGGTTTTATTTATATTTCACCTGGTGACCTAGTTTTTGACCCCACATGATCCAATTTTGAACTCATCCAAGATGTCATGTAGACAAACATCCTGACCAAATCTAATGAAGATGAGGCTGAAAATGAGGCTTCTAGTGTTCACAAGGATTTTCTAAGATTTGACCTGGTGATCTAGTTTTTAACCTCACGTGACCGCTTTTCTAACTCATCCAAGATATCATGTAGGCAAACATCCTGACCAAATCTAATGAAGATGGGGCTAAAACTGTGGCTTCTAGAGTGTTCACAAGGATTTTCTAAGATTTGACCTTGTGATCTAGTTTTTAACCTCACGTGACCCATTTTCTAACTCATCCAAGATATCATGTAGACAAATATCCTGACCAAATCTAATGAAGATGTGGCTAAAACTGGTCTCTAGAGTGTTCAAAAGGATTTTCTAAGATTTGACCTGGTGACCTAGTTTTTGACCCCACGTGACCCATTTTCGAACTCTTAGATATCATGTAGACAAACATCCTGACCAAATCTAATGAAAAGTGGGTCAAAACTGTGGCCTCTAGAGTGTTCACAAGGTTTTTCTAAGATTTGACCTGGTGACCTAGTTTTTGACCCCACGTGACCCATTTTCAAACTCATCCAAGATTTCAAGTAGACAAACACCCTGACCAATTTCCATGAAGATTGGGACAAAACTGTGGCCTCTAGAGTATTCACAAGGTTTTTCTAAGATATGACTTGGTTACCTAGTTTTTGACCCCACATGACCCAATTTCAAACTCATCCGAGGTATCATGTAGACAAACATCCTGGCCAACTTTGATGAAGATTGGGCCAAAACTGTGGCCTCTAGATTTGTTCACAAGCAATTGTAGACGACGGACGATGCATGTCGCATGACAGACAAAAAAGCTGTCACAAAAGCTCACCCTGAGCACAAGTGCCATGTTTTGGGAACATACCAAATATCTAAACCCTGTTCTAGTGGTTTCTGACAAGGAATCTTTTAAAAATCTTTCCTATGTAAGTCTATGTAAATCAAGAGACCCGGACTCGGCGGAGCCAATTTTGATCACAGGGCCATGATTTGAACAAACTTGGTTGATGTCCATAAGGCAAAATACCAATAAATATCTTAACTCCAGGCCTTGTGTTTTCTGAGAAGATTATTTTATTTTATAGATTTTCCTATTTTAACCTATGTAAAAATCAAGCGACCCCTGGGGCGGGCCAATTTTGCCCCCAAAGGGGCCATGATTTGAACAAACCTGGTAAGATGTCCATAAGGTCATGTTACACCACTAAATATCTTTACTCCACAGCTTGTGGTTTCTGAGAAGAGAGTTTTCCTATTATTTTTTTTTAAGTCTAAGTTAAATCAAGAGACCCCTAGGCAAGGCCCAATTTTGCCCCCAGGGCCATGATTTGAACAAACTTGGAAGAGATCCACTAAACAATGCTACACACCACATATCAAAAACTCCGGGCCCTGTTGTTTTTGAGAAGAAGATTTCCCTCTTTTTTTTTCCCTATGTAAGCCTATGAAAAATCCAGTTGAACCCCTGGGCGGGGCCAATTTTGACCCCAGGGCCATGATTTGAACAAACTTGGTAAAGATCCACTGGACAATGCTACACACCAAATTAACATATTTAAGTTCCAGGCTGAGGGTTTTTCTGAGAAGATGATTTTTCTATTTTTTCCTATATAAGCCCTGAAAAATTCAAGTGACCCATTGGGCTGGGTCAATTTTGACCCCAGGGTCATAATTTGAACAATCTTGGTAAGAGGTCTGATGGGACAATGCTACACACCAAATATTAAGCTCTATGCCTTGCAGTTATGCAGAACATTTTAAAAGTTTGCATATTCAAAATCTTTTTTTAGTTTCCTGTTACCTACTTTTTTCAACCAATCAAAATAATTTGGAATAACTTTAAAAAGAGGAAAATCATAAGGATGATTCCTGAATTGCTCACCTGGGGAAATATGCATCCATTGTCTGAATACAAAACCCATGCAAAAGTACAGCAAAATAATCGTAATTCCACACAAAAACTGTACCTGTGGTCCAAATTTTGATGGTTATAGCTATAAAACCCAAGTGACCCCTAGGTGGACCAATTCTGACCCAAGAGCCATGTTTTGAAAAACTTGGTTCTGGTCCACAAGGGCCCTTTGTTACATACCAAATATCTAAACTTTTAAATTTGTGGTTTCTGGCAAAAAAGGTCTTTTAAAGACTCCCCTACATAAATCTATGTAAAAAATCAAGTGAGCCCTGGGGCAGGGCCAATTTTGACCCAAGAGTCATGATTTGAACAACTTGGCAGATGTCTATAAGACCATGTAACAAACCAATATCTAAACTCCAGGCTTTGGGGGTTTCTGACAAGAAGATTTTTCTAGTTTTTCCTTTTTAAGCCTATGTAAAATCAAGTGACCCCTTGGGCGAGGCCAGTTTTTGACCCCGGGCCATGATTTGAACAACTTGGTAGATGTTCCATAAAGCAATGTTACACACCAAATATCTAAACTACAGGCCTTGTGGTTTCTGACAAGAAGATTTTCTCAATTTTCCTATTTTAGCCTAATAAAAAAAAAAAAAAAAAGAGTATATCAGGATGTATTCTAAAAAACTATATTTGTTTAACATTGACTTAAGGTAGCACACCACACTAAAGTTAGCCACAGCTTCGAAATGGCCAGGGGGGTTTCTTAAATATGGTAAATATTCTGGATTTAAATGGCTGTTTGTTTTTTAATGCTTTTTAGCATCAAAATTTGTTCTTGTGACTTCTAATATGAACTCTGGCAAATTCAAAAACAGGGCCAAGATCATTTGTTCATGCATGAGAATGTCAAGGACGCCATTTTCTGTAAACAGTGCTTTTCGTCTGCATGGTGGTAAAAATCAAGTCATTTTTACAAGGGGGTAAAACTTTAGCAATTCCCAAAAATATTCATGCTTTGAGCACCACATTTTGGGGATAGTTTTGCAAGTATAGGGAGTTGCTAAAGCAGAAACACTTTGTTTAAAAGCCCTTCTATTTGCAGATATTTTTGCCAGAGTGAAAAAAATGTGGTGTTTGTGGTTGGGGCCCACTGTAGATTTTTGCCTTCAACAGGATGAATCACAGCTTCTTGCCTGACCACTGTACATGTCACAATTTTATTGCAGATTTGCAATGCAAGGGACTAATATGTTATCAATAAATGGTGTCTTTTTTTTCCAAGTTTTTATTTCGGAGTCAGGAATTTTGGACATCTTGCTTGTGGGACGTGGACAACAGAAGGTTGAATTTTAGTGTGGAGTGCTACCTAAAGGTCCTGAATATGAGTAACGACAGACTGTAACGTAAATAAACGTTTACTTTCCCTTTTCATATCAAATCTCTTTTTTTTTTTCTGTTAAAATCCTGTATCTGTGTTGGGTTTCCACAAAGGACCATGTTTTTTAATGAGTAAACCCCTAACATATCTACTGATAAGAATTAACTTTTTGGTTTGGTATGTTTATGTAATTTCTAGTTTGGGGTCAATCAGGGGTTACAAAAGGTAACCCGGGTTAATTGATCCAGGTGTGTGTGTCGGAGAGATGACTAATTTGTGGTGACTAATTGATGGGTTTGGTTTATGGTCCTGGGTGTGACATATTGTCAAGCAAATCACTTTGAGATGTGAGCAGATGCTTACAGTCAGGTTGTTAGCTGGTGAAACATTTTAAAATAGTCAATAATGACACAGATTAAGTCATAACTAATGCGTTTAAGATTGGCAAGTTTCATCAAGATAATGTAAAGGGAATTATTAGTTGTTGTTGTTTTGGGGGGTTTACCTTTCGCTGCGATAGTATTTCAATATTATAGCGACGTCCAGCTGATAGTACAAACAGATAAGATATAGCACAGACATAATTATGTATGTTGGTAAATATGTCTATGGTTTATAAGTAGGTTCTGTTGTTCCATAATAATTCAATTCAAAAAAAATATATATAATATATTATATAGTTATGTCTTTGTGAGGTATAGAAAAAATGTAAATGTGATTTGATTATCTAAAAAATGACATGAGAAAATATTTTACTTAAACCGTTTTAACTGACATATAAAATAGTTATGGATGACGATAAAAGTTTTTTTTTAAATGGAATTATGATATAAAGGAAGACATGAAAAAATGTATGAAAAAAAAGGTAATTTACTACTGATTACATTTTTTTTATTTTCCTGTTTTTTCAAAGGTTTAAAAGTTATGGTTTATTGTTTCCTTTTCTTAATGTGCATTACAAACAAGCGTCAGTTCATAAATTTTGAAAAGGAGAGAATTAAAATAACCATGGTTGCACTACTAACACCAAAGTATAGGAAAACATCATTTTCATAGTGGTAAAAAAAACATTCAAATTATTAAAACTTTAATTCTGTTTACTTGAAAATTTCTGTTTTTTCCTGAATTAACTTATTTTTTCACATTCTATCTGATTTTGCGTAATCACAAATATATCATTTATTTTCGTCAATTTGCAGATTAATTTTACAGAAAAACAACTAGATAAAACCTTTAAACTTAATATAGACCAAAAACAAATATTACAAGTTTGATTAAATGTTTTAAATACCTAGATTAATGATTACATACTTTTATATGAATAAATAAGGCAAATTGACACTTGGTCTATTGATGATGTCATAGGGTCACATGACCCCTTTAAATGTAAATAAATGCCCAGTTTTGGTTCACCTTTAAAATCCAGGCCTTGTGGTTTCTGAGGAGAAGAAAATGCTATCCCGAGCTTTGATTTGTATTCATGCAGTACCTTACCTACAACTGTCTCTGTTTATAGCCTGAAGTAATTATGCAAAAATGCCGATTTTTTTAGCCTGTAAGTATTTATTTTTGACACAGAATTTTTTGCTTCATTCTAGTATACTTATGTACTTATGACTTAAAATAAGATAAAACAAAGTGTAAAAGAATCATTTCAAGAATCATGTCTAAATTATAATAAAGATTTGCATGGCTTAGAGTCGACAACGGGTAGCTTGACGAAATGTCAAATTTTTAGGTAAATTTTTTGCCTTTGCCAACACTTAGGGTTTGTACTGTGGGCAATTGTAATAAGAAAAGACTCTGACAGCTCACGAATAAAGATCCAAAACATGCACTGTGTCAGCCTGGTAATAGTGACACTAGAAATTAACTCATAAGTGCATAAGACAATTATGTGGTGTTAAAACAGTTTGATTGTTAAATCAGTCCGTAAAAAAGATGTTGCAATTTTCAGCATTCTGGCAATTACAATAATGATATGGGGTTTTTAATGCCTAAAAAAAAATATTTTTTATTGTATGATGCCTAAGATTTACTACTGGAAAGAGTATCAAGTGTTTTTTTTTTATTTTTTTTCTTTTAATATAATTAAGAGTAGTAATAAAATTTCAATTACTTCCATATTCATACAGATAGTTTTCCAAAAAGTATGAAAAAGTAGTGTTTTGGACAAGTGAAATTTTAAAATTTGGTTGTCCATGGACAAGTAAAATTTAAATGAGATTTCGCCAAGCCCGTATAGTGTCCGATTTGCTTACCGACCCCCAGTTCATTTCCAGCTCGGGGCAGTAGGATTTTACCCTTTGGGTTTCATTTGGCCCCCAACGTAAATAACTCACAGTTTTTAGGAGGGATGACATCTTTAGGAAGTTCCCCCAAACGTTCATTTCTCTAGGAATCTGAAGACAGATTCTTGAAAGGAAGGGGTGTAGTAGTAGTCTGTGAGGTATAAAATGGCACTTGTACTATCTTGCATAGAGCTAGATTTTGTGGCGACGTGGTAGAGTGGCCGATTTTGCATACCGATGGTCGAGGGGTTCGGTTCCCGCTCGGGGGCCCGTAGGATTTTACTTGGTTACGTTTCAAACAAGAGGGCAAGATGGCCCTTAATCGCTCACCTGAATTTGGTTTGTTGTAGAAAGGCTTGAACCATGAGAGGCACAATATACCAAATATTCAAATCTGTAGGTCTGTACGTGTCTGGGAAAAGCATTTTGAAAGTTTTGCTTTCTGGTTGCCATGGTAACCAAAGTTCTTCATGAAATTCAAGAAAAATTAGGAATTAGCCTAAGGCTAACAAAAAGTATCATTTTAGTTAAATATGGTGAAAATCCATAGACTAGTTTTGGAAGAGAAGTTTTTTTAAGAATTCCCTATATAGTTCTATAAAGTCCGGGTGTGGCCCTGGGCATTTGGGCCCCTTTGGGGACCTTAGGGGCACAAATTTTGCATTATGTTGAGAAAACTTGAGCTGATGCTATGTACCAAATTCAAATCCGTAGGTTATTATATTTCTGAGGGAAAAATGTTTTAAAGATTTTATCTTTCTGGTTGCCATGGCAACCAGAGTTTTTCATGGAATTGAAGAAAAAAAAAGGAATTTGCATTAGGCTATCATAAGGGATCTTTTTGGTGAAAATTGATGAAAATCCATTGGTAGTTTTAGAGGAGAAGATTGTTGAAATTGACGCACAACGCAAGACCAACAACAGACAATAAGTGATCAAAAAGTGACCCTGAGCTTTGCTCAGATGAGTTATAAAGAAAATAGGCTCCACCCCCTGGCGGCCATGTTTTTCAAACGGGATCAAAATAATTTGAACAATCTTTGGTAGAGAGTGACAAAAGGAACATCTATACCAAATAAATTTGAAAAACAAGCCAGTGCTTTTGGAGGAAAAGATCTTTGAGGTTTTAACTGTATTATATATATATATATAAGGAAAAAGGGCTCCATCCCCTGGCGGCCATATTTTTCAATGGATCAAAAAAAATTTGAACAGCCATGTTTTCAACAATCAAAATAATTTGAACAATCTTGGTAGAGAACCCAATGAAAAATCTGTGCCAAATTACTTTGAATTTTTGGCAGTAGGGTTTTTAAGAAGAAAATTTTCATAGGTTTTTTTCTTTTCATTTTCTATGGCAACCAGAGTTCTGCATGGAATCAAATTCTTTGACAACTATGAAAGGCTTTATCCAAGGAATATTCCTGTGAGGTTTCTTTAAAATTGGCCCCGTGGTTTAGGAGGAGATTTCATTTTAAATTTAATGTAGAGTAATGTTATTAAACCCGGTGTCTCACCAGCGCTCGACACGATAGTAAATCCGTCCTTAATATTTTTTTGGAGCACAGTGGTCATTATTCACAACCGTTGAATTTTTTGACTTGATATTTGAGTTTACCGGGCGATTCGACAGTATTTTTAGTCATATAGCGACGTCCAGCTAATTACAGGTGAAGGAAGACCCCGAATGCACGGAGGCAAACCGGGTAGAACCACCGACCTACTGCAAGCCCGCTGGAAGGCTTCCTACATGAAAAAATGAATGACCTGCCGGGAATTCGAACCCACGCGGTGAGGGGCTGGTTTTAGAAGATGCAGCGAAAGTATGCTACTAAAACACACTGGGCAATCTATTGACATATTATCTCATCCCATTGCGAGAAAATGTTGTGTATTTACTGATTTTGTTAGACTTTTTTCGCAAACCAAAAAATGTTATCTCATTTTAAAACAACATTTGGGGAACCTCGAAGGAGAAACCCCGTTAAATTTGAAAAACACCATGTAAAAAATAGGTTTTCTAACGAAAAATCTTTAAAAAAATGGTAAAGTTATGCAAAAAAATACTGATTCTATGTAGCTGATGCTGCTTTAAGCTGTTTTTTACTCGAGTCGATTTTGCTCCAATAATTATGAACATGGAATCGTAACGTTGTAAACTAAAAAAGTTGACAACAGACGCCAGACATTCATCAGTCACAATAGCTCACCTTGAGGGACGGTATGCTTTGGTTTAAACTAAAAAAAACAGGTCACAAATTTAAGACTTAATATATTGTACAAGCAAAATGCACAGGTTAAACTTGGGCTGTATATGCAGTTGCTCATTATTGGTGTGGCAACATCAACATTGAACTGGATATGAATGACACCAAGAGTCCTACTTAATATGCACACAGCTATGAAGTTGTATTAGTCTACGGCAATATACCATGATATTATGCTTTTCATGTGTACCTTATGCTTTTATTAATATGTAAACCTTGTGCCAGACAACAGCGTTTTCCTTCTGAGCGTACATGTAAATGCCCACACGATATAAATTTAAAAGATAAATTGGATATCTCTCAAATACAGATAAAGGACCCATGCAGTTAAAATGGGGACACAAAACGATTTTGTTGCTTTGTAACATTTTTTTAACATAGCTGCAAAGGGTAATCGAGGTCCCCCGAAGAGGAACAACACGAAGGAACCCACTTTTTTAAATGGTGTTCCCCCGAAAATATATATTTCAGATTTCGATGGATTCACCATAAATGCTCAAAAACTGTGCAATTTTATTTATTTTCAAATGCAAATAACACAAAGTTCTTTTGAAAGGTAACATTTGGTTACTGAATAACTGTAATCTCTTTATACATAAGTGTTGTTTTGTAACAGTGCCAAACCTGACACAAAAATCAGCATGTTTCCTTTAGTAATATAGATATATTTATTAATGTTATATATATGGAAAAATTAACAAAATCATTTGACCTTATGAAAAAAATCAGCTTGTGCCCACAGGACTTTTCTTTCCCGCCTGTTTTTAAAAAAATCCTACTGTCCACATAATATAAACAAGGGTGGACACAAAAGTTGGAAACTCGTTTTTTTAAAACATTCAAATAAAATCAATAAAATTTACATCTATTGAATCAATAAAAATACACATTTCTTTTTGAAATATACCAAAATATTGTAAACTTATCTCCCTATGTCTGCTTTTTCATTTGAAATACTCGTGAATCGTCAAAAAGGACAACAACCTGGACCCCGGGGGTGAAAATACACTTTGGGAAAAAATTCGGATTTTACGTTCCGGCAATGGTCAACAGTATTGCGATTCCAGTTTTTAAATTAAAATTGAAACCATACCAGAGCAAAAAATTAAAAAAACATTCCAAAAGTGTACTTTCACTTCTGGTCCAGATTGTTGTAATTTTTTTCTGATTTTTCAATTATTTCAAATGAAAAAAAAACAGACATAGGGAGATAAGTAAGTTTCACGATATTTTTATATATATTTTTTAAAAAAGAAATGTTTCATTTTATTGATTCCATATATAAATTTTATTGATTTTATTCGATGTTTGTAAACATTCAAGTCGAAGCGAGTTGACCCCCAACTTTGTGTCCACCCTTGTTTTATATTTATGAGGACAGTTTGGATTTTTTTAAAACATTACAGGAGCAAGTCCCTGTGGTGTACCTTAGAAAATATTGGGACATTTTTTGAAAAATTATTCTTGTGACTAAGGGATTGGGACAAAATAAATATTTATTTTTTTTTGTCCCCAAAAAAATAAACAGTGATTACGATATACAAAATGACACTGGCTGAAAAAAGCATGCACCACTTTTTTCTGCCAAATGGCAAAATTAAGTGCCAGATTTTATAATGAATTGTAAATGTTTTTCCATTGGAGAATGACAGCGGAGGCCTGCTACCATAGACCTAATCTTTTAACAGTTAACAAATACATTCGCCGGTTTCTACCAGCTACGGATTATTTGAAAGATAATTAAACCTTTGATTTGTCTGCACCAGAAAAAAAACCTTTGTAAAACTGTCCACTAAAAATCACTGTGTCGGAGAGGGTGGGTGGGGTATTGGAAGGCTTGCATTTCAGGTGTTTAATTATTCAGAAAGGGGGTCGATATATATATTTTTTTTTTAGAAAAGTCTTTTTTTAACTGAATATCAGGTCATATGACAAGACACACCAAACCCCATGCAATTCTCTCAACTTTACCATAAAATACCAATCTGCTGTCTGCTAGCTTAATGAAAAAGCCATCCTTTTTGAAACTAACAGTATCGTTATACTTGTACAGTATACGTACAGTGCCAATCAACTGTGAACGTGCTGAGCACTGTATAACATTATCATTAATTATGTATTAAAAACTTATTTTAGTATTGCAGGTATCTGCATTGATCGTAAATAAAAAAAATCAAAACTAAAATAAGAAAGAGTTAATAAAAATTCCACTTTTATCACCATA
>CM037783.1:39589033-39620468 GCA_021229015.1 Solen grandis | reverse complement strand
GGATAAAGTAATTATAGGATATATTTGCAAATTTCTTGTGGAAGCTAATATTCTACACACTATCTGGTAAAAACTCTTGATAAATCAGATTCAGGGAATAATTCATAAATGCATGGATATTCCTGGATATTGTCTTACATATGGGAAAAAAATCTTAATTAAGATGCGAGGCATGGATTTCCTTGAATCATTTAACAAAAAAGACACAGGTTTATGCGGCTATTCAACATTAATGATATATACTTATATTCACACGCTATCCCCTGATATAATAACTGTATGAGATATGGTGTATAATTTATCACCATGCTGGCAGACCTGGCAGTCTGAGGATGGACCCCCGAAGGACCCTCACCCGTCTCACACCTCCCTACAACACTATTTATCCTGGCTTTATTGGCAAATAAACAGTATGAGCTTGCAGCATAGGTCTCATAAAACCTTGTCTAGTTTGGCTTGCTTCCTATTCTGTGCCTGCTTGCGAGTGATAAAATGTTACATACTGGTAATATTCAAGATTGCGCTTCCAAGTTAGGTACAAACGAGATGGCTTTTTTGGCTGCCCACATGTTCGTTTCCTTCTTCTTGGGGTTTCATATGTTTGACCTTCTAGATCTACCTTATGTGCCCCTTCAGGCTGAGATTCTGTCTGTGTTCCATCAATATGCATGCATTCCTGCCAGATTATTTTTTCTCCATGCCTCTTGTGCATTTTCCATGTTTTTTTTTCCCTATTGATTTTGAGTGCCTATAGTTCCTGCATTTCTTTTTCAACCGTCCATTGTGGCTGAGTTGTTAGAGTGTCCGCCTCAGGAGTGGGAGGTAATGGGTTCAATCCCAAGGCGCGATATACCAAAGTCATAAAAAAAATGGTACTAGTATAGCTCCCTTGCTTGGCGCTTAACATACAAGGGTAGTTCCAGGACTGGTTGGCCGGGTGTCAGGATAAGTGACTGGGTGTGGTATTATGCCACATGTCAACAGTGTGATACTGAAGTGTGGCAGCATTATGTTTGTTTCATAGTCTCCAAATGACTGAAATACTATCAGTTTGGACATTTCTTTTTCCCTTCAGTGTACCCTCCAGCTGGCTTGTGGTCAGTCAGTGGTTCCACCTAGGTATCTCTTTGCCCTCTCCGCCATCTCCACCTGTTATTAGCTGGACATTGCGATATGACTGAAATACTGTCCCAGTGACGGTCAACAAAACCTTATTCAGTATAAAATGAATATAATGTAAAAGGTATATTTTGTGCTGTTCTATACCCTAGCTTCACAATATTATGCAGAAATTGTGTATTTGATTTGTCATGTTCCATCACATGACTTCCAGTCCCATTTTATAAAAAAGTTAAATGTCTTTTTTTATTTTAAATCTTTTCTTTTTAGTAGCTTTTATTTTAGAGTAGCTGTCCATTTACAACAATAAGACTGATATTTATATGCAAGTTTTCTTTGGTTTTGCCATATATCACTTTCAAAGCTGTCAGATAATGACCTGAGTAAAACTCGACTCTTTGGTAGAAGAATCCTTATGATGTTTTTGGTCTATACCTCAGATGTGAAGGTCAATAAGTTATGCTTAGAATTTTCAAAAGTCTCTTAAGTAACCCTTTGCTGCATGTGGACTCATTTTGACCCATTGGCAAACAGTCTCCTCTGTTTGTTGATGCAATATTTTAGCTCAGTTTCTACATAGTCTGTGTGGCAAGAAAAAAAATCCATTGTTTCATATATATACCATTTAGATTTAGTAAATTAATACTCATCAAGTCATAAATTTGTACATGAGTATTCATAATGTGAAGGGTAAAGTAGGTCTAGTTACATGAGTATTCATAATGTGAAGGGTAAAGTAGGTCTAGTTATTTTGGAGTTTGTGCATATGTAGTCAATATCACTGATATATTTGTTAAAGTCTAGATGTACTCCAGTTTCACAGAAGTTCATGGGAGTTATACAGGAATTGCACTCCCCATGTCCTGTCACACTTAACGTGGTATACTCACATTACAGGAAGACAAGGTGGGATTTGGAGAAAATTAATCACCTTTAGTGATAGTTCTAGTTTAATCGTAAACATCATTGGTAGGAATTCAATTCCCACTGGTAGAATGATTGAAGACCTCCCAAGGGGCATAACACTAACAACAATCAAACTGTCAAGAAGGGTTAGTATACTTTTAAAAAGTTAAGATTCCAAGATAAATTAATTTTAGGCTTAGAATATCATTGTTTTATTAGCATAATGAATGAAGATTGACAGAATGATATTGCTCATGTTCATGTAAAATGAGAGCTCAAGCAGTTGTGTTTTGATTTTAGAATGAAATATAAACTTGTTTTGTCTTAATGGCAAACAGAGAAGACCCAGATCAGACAGCTCCTGGAAGGAATAAATAATTCACTGAACATTAAATTGTATAGGGAAATCAAACAATAGGTCTCCTCTGTTTGCTCATAGTGTTGTAGCTCATATTTTACAGTGTCTTCATAGCAAAGAAAAGCCCATTGTTTTATATTCCATTTGAAATTAAGTACATTAATATTCATGAAGTCATAAATTTGTGCATGAATATTCATGAAGTTAAAGGTGAAAGAAACACTTGAAGTTCAAATATAAGGTACTCCATTATAACGAACAGAGATTTACTATATTTTCTGCTAAAATGTGCTAAATGGGAGAAAAAATCCTTAAAATGGTAATCTAGGCATACACAGATCATTCACAGGACAGTAGACATGTTCTCGTTTATTTGGTATATTGGTTGATTGGGTTGCCTGGAAGGTCCACACTTATATTAAAGAGCCTATGCAGTGATGTAATAGACATGTAGACAGATGGTTAATGTTTATAGTGTATTTTGGTAAATTGGAGTTATCATGAAATTCAGGTTTCATTTTTTAGCTCACCTGAGCACAACGTGCTCATGGTGAGCTTTTGTGATCGCCTTTTGTCCGTCGTCCGTGCGTGTGTGCGTCCGTGCGTCCGTCGTCAACAATTTCTTTAAACAACATCTCCTTCTAAACTTCTCACTGGATTTTGATAAAACTTCACAGGAATGTTCATTATGGGGCCCTTTACCAAGTTTTAAACATTATTTTGATTGGTCAAAAATCTAGGTCACAGGTGCTAAAAATAGATTTTAAAAATGAAAATTTTAAAAATCTTCTTCTCCGAAACCACAAGGCCTAGCCTTTTAATTTTTGGTATGTAGCATGATCTTATGACTCTCTACCAAGATTGTTCAAATTATGACCCTGGGGTCAAAATTGACCCCGCCCCAGGGGTCACTTGATTTAACATAGGCTAATATAGGAAAAACTTGAAAAAATCTTCTTCTCTGAAACCACAAGACCTAGCCTTTTGATTTTTGGTATGTAGCATGAATTTATGACTCTCTACCAAGATTGTTCAAATTATGACCCTGGGGTCAAATTTGGCCCCGCCCCAGGGGTCACTTGATTTAACATAGGCTAATATAGGAAAAACTTGAAAAATCTTCTTCTCAGAAACCACAAGGCCTGGGGTTTAGATATTTTGTGTGCAGCATTGTCTAGTAGATCACTACCAAGTTTGTTCAAATCATGGCCCTGGGGTCAAATTTGGCCCCGCCAAAGGGTCACCTGATTTAACAAAGGCTAATATAGAAAAAAACTTAAAAAATGATCTTCTTCTCAGAAACCACAAGGCCTGGAGTTTAGATATTTGGTATGTAGCATGATCTTATGACTCTCTACCAAGATTGTAAAAATTATGACCCTGGGGTCAAAATTGGCACCGCCCCAGGGGTCACTTGATTTAACAAAGGCTAATATAGGAAAAAACTTGAAAAATCTTCTTCTCAGAAACCACATGGCATTGAGTTAAGATATTTGGTGTGTAGCATTGTCTGGTAGATCTCTACCAAGTTTGTTCAAATCATGACCGTGGGGTCAAAATTGGACCCGCCCCAGGGGTCATTTGATTTAACAAAGGCTAATATAGGAAAAGAACTTGAAAAATCTTCTTCTCAGAAACCACAAGGCATAGAGTTAAGATATTTGGTGTGTAGCATTGTCTGGTGGATCTCTACCAAGTTTGTTCAAATCATGACCCTGGGGTCAAAATTGGCCCCGCCCCAGGGGTCACTTGATTTAACATAGGCTAATATAGGAAAAACTTGAAAAAATCTTCTCAGAAACCACAAGGCCTGGAGTTTAGATATTTGGTATGTAGCATTGTCTACTGGGTCTCTACAATGATTTTGCAAATCATGACCATTGGGTCAAATTTAGCCCCACCAAAGGGGTCCCTGATTTTACATAGGCTAATAATAGGAAAAAACTTGAAAAATCTTCTCAGAAACCACAAGGCCTGGTGTTTAGATATTTGGTGTGTAGCATTGTCTAGTGGATCTGTTCTACGTTTGTTCAAATCATGGCCCTGGGGTCAAAGTTGGCCCCACCCCAGGGGTCACTTGATTTAACATAGACTAATATAGGAGAAACCTGAAATATCTTCTTCTCAGAAATCACAAAGCCTGGAGTTTAGATATTTGGTATGTAACATGGGCTAATAGACCTCTACCCAGTTTGTTCAAATCATGACCCTGGGGTCAAAATTGGCTCTGCCCCAGGGGTCACTTGATTTTACATAGCCTAATGATATCAGGTGAGCGATCCAGGGCCATCATGGCCCTCTTGTTATTTTATTTTTTTTTTTTTTTTTATGGTAATAGTATGTTTGTCCGTCCTTCCTTCCGTCCCTCATTTTTGTCCCGAGAATAACTCAAAAGTATTTGAGGTATCAACTTGATACTTCATAGGTTGATAGATCTCATTGAGGAGAAAAAGTGCAGTGCACAAGAATGATAACTCTACCTTTCATAATTTTTGAGTTATTGTCCTTTGTTATTTTTCAGACTTAATTTTTGTCTGGAGCATTACTCTAAAAGTATTTGAGGTATCAACTTGATACTTCATAGGTTAATAGATCTTATAGAGGAGAAGTGCATTGCACAAGAAAGATAATTCTTCCTTTCATAATTTTTTAGTTATTGCCCTTTGTTATTTTTTAGCTTCATGCTCAGGTGAGGTATTATGATCAGTCTTTGTCGGCGTCCGTCATGCGTTGTGCGTCGTCAACTTTTGCTTTAAACGACATCTCCTAGACCTCTTAGCAGATTTTGATGAAATTTTATAGGAATGATCCTTAGGTGGTACTGAGCAAAAAAAGTAAAATCGTTCTATCTGCCAATCAAGATGGCCGCCAGAGCTAAAAATAGAAAAATCTTTAAACAACATCTCCTCCTAAACCGCTAAGCAGATTTTAATGATATTCAATAGGAATGATCATTGGGTGATACTGCTCAAAAATAGCTAAAATCGTTCCGATCCGCCAACCATCAGAGCTAAAAGAAGAAAAACATTTAAACGGCATCTCCTAAACTGCTAAGCAGATTTTAACTTCATAGGTGGATAGATCTTATTGAGGTGGAGTGCAGTGCACAAGAATGATAACCCTATCTTTCATATTTTTAGCTCACCTGAGCACAACGTGCTCAAGGTGAGCTTTTCTGATTGCCTTTTGTCCGGCGTCCGTCGTCCGTCGTGCGTGCGTGCGTGCGTCCGGCGTCAACAATTGCTTCAAACAACATCTCCTCCTAAACGGCTTGGCCAATTTGAAAAATATTTTGCAGGAATGTTCCTTGGATGAAGCTCTACTAAAGTTGTATAAATGGTTCTGGTCCATTGCATAATTAGGTCACAGGAGCTAAAAATAGATTTTAAAAATGAAAATTTAAAAAATCTTCTTCTCTGAAACCACAAGGCCTAGCCTTTTGATTTTTGGTATGTAGCATGATCTTATGACTCTCTACCAAGATTGTACAAATTATGACCCTGGGGTCAAAATTGGCCCCGCCCCAGGGGTCACTTGATTTCACATAGGCTAATATAGGAAAAACTTGAAAAAATCTTCTCAGAAACCACAAGGCCTAGCCTTTTGATTTTTGGTATGTAGCATGATCTTATGACTCTCTACCAAGATTGTTCAAATCATGACCCTGGGGTCAAAATTGGCCCCGCCCCAGGGGTCACTTGATTTAACATAGGCTAATATAGGAAAAACTTGAAAAATCTTCTTCTCAGAAACCACAAGGCCTGGGGTTTAGATATTTGGTGTGCAGCATTGTCTAGTAGATCACAACCAAGTTTGTTCAAATCATGGCCCTGGGATCAAATTTGGCCCCACCAAGGGGTCAGCTATTTTCCTTTTTTTTTAATACCAAGATTGTTCAAATTATGACCCTGGGGTCAAAATTGACCCCGCCCCAGGGGTCACTTGATTTAACATAGGCTAATATAGGAAAAACTTGAAAAATCTTCTTCTCAGAAACCACAAGGCCTGGGGTTTAGATATTTGGTGTGCAGCATTGTCTAGTAGATCACAACCAAGTTTGTTCAAATCATGGCCCTGGGATCAAATTTGGCCCCACCAAGGGGTCAGCTGATTTTACATAGGCTAATATATATAGAAAAAACTTGAAAAATCTTCTTCTCTGAAACCACAAGGCCTAGCCTTTTGATTTTTAATATGTAGCATGATCTTATGACTCTCTACCAAGATTGTTCAAATTATGACCCTGGGGTCAAAATTGGCCCCGCCCCAGGGGTCACTTGATTTAACATAGGCTAATATAGAAAAAAAAAAAAATCTTCTTCTCAGACACCACAAAGCATAGAGTTTAGATATTTGGTGTGTAGCATTTCTAGTCGCTTCTTACCAAGTTTGTTCAAATCATGACGTTGGGGTCAAAATTGGCCCCGCTCCAGGGATCACTTGATTTTACATAGACTTATATTGGAAAAAAAACTAGAAAAATCTTCAAGGTCTGGAGTTTATATATTTGGTATGTAACATGGGCTAATAGACCTCTACCAAGTAGAGTGTGGTAGTGTGTAGCATTGTCTAGTTGATTCTTACCAACTTTGTTCAAATCATGACCCTGGGGTCAAAATTGGCTCTGCCCCAGGGGTCACTTGATTTTACATAGCCTAATGATACCAGGTGAGCGATCCAGGGCCATCATGGCCCTCTTGTTTTAGTTATTGCCCTTTGTTATTTTTTCAGGTTTAATTTTTGTCACAGTGACCTTGACATTTTACTTGTAGACCTCAAAGAAGGGGAATTAGTAGGTCTTCACATGGGTTTCATATCTATAATCACTTCAAACATCAGTCTTCATTACCCAAAATTTTCTGTTAAAAATGAAATATTCTGCTCTCCAACACCTCTTCTAAAGAGCAAGCATACGACAGGGGATAGCCATGTCAACATGGCGCTTGTTACATTTGAATACTACTACTATTTAAAACATATTTCAATGTTAAATTGTTTGTGTCAAAAAATACTCAATGACAGTTGTGAAAGTAAAATGCAGCTTAAGAAATAGACTGCTTTTATTCTCACATTTCTGCATATCTCACATATCTGCATAGTGGTTCATAGAAATACTTGGTTTTATTTCTTTGTTGTCTTTTGGTTTTTGGCTGCATTAGGCAGCGAATAACTTATAATGTAAGATGACCTACATTTATATCTTTTATACATATCTTTTATTAGTGTGGTGTGATCTTCAAGTAAGACTTCTGACAAAGTTGTGTGTCTCATTTGTTCTATGTTGAGCTTTCGCAAGGATTGAAAATAATTCCATACCCATACAACATATAGTCATAGAAATAAAATGTAAAGATACTGTTGGAAATATTATACTAAAAATATTTTAGAGAGAATTTAACCATGCCTTATTTTGTATGTGTTGTAAATGTTTCCTGCACACTTTCCATCCAGCTTGCTTATTTTTCCTAGACACATGACTCTTTGTGTGACATTGATGCTTAATGCATCACCTCTTTCATGTTCTTTAAAACTCACTCAGCCCCTCACCGCGTGGGTTTGAATCCCAGCAGGGTCATTTGGATTTTCATGTGAGGAAGCCTTCCAGCTGGCTTGCGGTAGGACAGTGGTTCTATTGCATTCGTGCATTCAGGGTCTTCCTCCACCTGGAATTAGCTGAACGTCGCTATATGAAACACTGTTGAAGCGACGGTAAACTCAAATAGTTAAGTCAAATCAAGTCTTTCATGTTCTTGTTTTCATACAGAAAACTCTTTTCATACAGGATAATCCTTGTAAGAAATACTGTGTAACAAAATTGCTTTAAAACTTTGGGGTCCAAATATTTTAGCTCGACTTCTTCGAAGAATATAAGAGCTATGCAGTCACCTTAGCATTAGTGCTAGCGTTGCAGCTTGGTTATAGTTTTGCATGTCTGCCACTTCCAAATCTTGTATCACAATACCTATTCATAGTTTATGAATATGTTCAGGGACATTCAGAAACCAAGGTAGATAACTCTTGACTAAATTTGATACAAATTAAAGTAGAGCTTTCTATCTTACAGACAGCTCTTGTTAATTGTTTTAATGACATATTTTTCATGCGATCCAATATAATTTGGTGTCTAGGTTTGAACTGCAAAATATAGTGTTTTAATAGATCCAAATTTGATTAGAATTTGAAATCTAGATAAGTTTCAAATTCTCTAAAACTTTAATTCTTACGAATAATCTTATATTGAAGAAGAGTTGTAGTAAACATTCTCTATTTCTCTACATATTACAATATTTATTTTAACATTTTACCTAAAATTGCTTGTTGAAATTAAGGTTTGATTATATTTTAATGATAATTTCAAGGAGCAATTATTATAACCTATAAAGTTTTCAGATATTTATTGTCATTTTGATAAAGGATCATTCCATTTAACATCTTTTGTATGGTAGAATTTATATTTTTAATAGTACAAAAGGAAATTATAGTTATCAGAATAAGTTTCAGAAACATTTATAAGGTGAATCCACCAAATTTCAGACACCTGTTCTGCAACCATTATACAATTCTATACCCTACTAACAGAATGCTTGTACATGTTATAAAAGTGGTAAAACGCAAAAGTGTAATATCCGGATTTACTTCCTAAAACCTGTTATTTACTCGAAAAGGAGGCTGAAGTATCAAATACAATGTATTTCATTGCCATGTGAAAGTGGGGTAAATCGGACATTGTAATTTCGGACACGTGGATAGAAAATACCGACATCTTTTTTTTTAACCACTTCATACACACATGAAAAGGTAATACAAAAGTCGAAATTTATTTTTAAGAAAGAAAAACATAATGTAAAAGAGCAAATCCTATCATGCATTACATCTAGATGTTAACTAGATTGTATGAACAGTTATATAATTATGGTATATTTGGTGGCATATTCTCTCCTCCAGATAATTACTCTAGTTTTCATAATTTTTTTTTTGAAGTGTTTAGGTTTTCATGATATTTATCTAGTTTCATGATTTTTTTCATTTATCAGTATGTCAAATAAATATCATAACAGGTTACTGCCATTTCTATGGCACCTCTTAGATCTTACCAGTTCACACAGAATTTTGGTCTGGGTGTGGCATAAATGATCTTGCATCTCCTTGACCCTCAATGGATGAAAGCAGTGCCATAATTGTGTGTGTGTGTGGGGGGGGGGGAGAAAGGCCAGTCACAGAATTTAGCTCATACCAATATTAGTTTCCTATCACAGAAACATACATATATGAATGTCCATCATTTACTGTATACACTTGTGTAGAGTATGCAGCCAATATGCAGTGACTTTTCCCCCAGAAATTATATAAAAACCTTCATGATTAACAAAAACAGAAACTTTTTGATAATAATAATATTTTTTCGTGGAAGTACCAGAGATATTGTGAAATTCAAATAACAATTGTGGCGATATAACACACTAACACACAAATATTCCTGTGAAAGGTAATCAGTTATGGCTTCTGAATTTAAACTAAAAGATCCCGGGTTTAATCCAGAGTTAGGCTGACCAACTGTTACTGTAGCGACTAGATCAACAACTAGATCAAAAATTCTTTCTAAGGTTATTCGCCTTCCATTTTGCTTCAAGTTAATGCATTTGTAATTTGTGAACCAATGATGCACAATGGCTAAAACAAAACAAACTAGGCCATACCTACCTGTACTTTGTTTTGTTATCTACTTACCGTAATCGTTTGAATATTAGCTGCAGTTTCATGCTAAATTTCATCAATTTAAACTGTGCATGCGGCTTATATATGGTATTACAACATAGTTTACTTTTTTCCGAACATAAATCTACCGAGAATCGGTCTTTTACAAGCGCCGTCATTTTGTGTACTATTCTGCAGATTCGTATTAATTCAAGGTTACGGCGCATCACGTAAAATAAGGAACAATTTAATGACATATATTACTTTTATAATTAAACGATTTATATGAAATCATAATAATAAATATTTTTTATTTGAAATTTGGTGTTTTTGTGTTGTTTTTCTTGATTTTTTAGTGTAGTATTTTTAGGTAAAATGTGTGAAAAAATCCAGCCAATCACAGGCCGATATTCAATGAGGGAGGTCGAACAGGGATGGCGTCAGGTGGGGGTCACTTTGACACTGTGTACCACAGGTTAATTAATACTAACCTGGCACTTACCTGACATATTTGAGAATGTATTGAGATGACACGTTCAGCTACGATTCGCTTTATAAACAGAATCATTTTCGACCAAATTTCATTCTTGCTTTCGAGCTTGCCTAGCAAACTTCAATTGTAAAACAGATCTTTTCAGATCTTCCTTCACATTGTCAAAGATATATTTTCACAATTGTCAAACAAATATTTCCGTTAGGATATATTTTTACAATCGGATACGGGTACGGGTTATGACAACTTTAAATTATGCAGCGTGTAAAAATTATGGGATACCAAAATGGCCGATCCCGACGATTTGTCCGCGGCTTATATACTGTATTAGGCGTTTTTTAACCGATTTGGGGACAATTTTCGGGATGCGGCTTATCCACGAATGCGGCTAATATTCGAACGATGACGGTAACAATGTGTTGAGTTTTATTTCATCAGACATGTCAAAGTTGTACAAAATGGTACTGGTATATCTCCCTAGATTGGCGTTCAGCAAATAAGGTTAGTTCAGGACTGGTTGGCTCGTTGTCAGGATAATGTGACTGGGCATCGTATCATGCCACACGTCTATGGCATGACACTGCAGTGTGGCAGCACAATATCTGTCTCAAGGGACATTTAACCCAACAAAAAAACATTTCATCAACTAGTATCACTTATGCATCATCGTTGACATGATTCTTGAATCTGAATGCAACAACCACAGGGCTCTTACCACTCGTGTCCATTTATAAGCATATCTTAACCCTTTCCCTCATAGAGGAAACCATGAAAAGACCTATGCAAACAGTTTTTCTTAAAATCTAAACTGACACTTCTTCAGGTCTTCTGGCATTTTGAAACAGGAAATGCAGCCTGAATTATATTTAGTATCTGCGTAATTAAATTTAAACTAAAACATGTCTATACATGTATATTAAATGGACTATGTTTTCAAAATATAACAAATGATAATAACAATGATTCCAGAGTGCCTGCATGCATTCAAGGGCCTTTAACCCTTTCCCTCATAGAGGACACCATGAAAAGACCTATGCGAACAGCATAAAACCAGATCAGCCTGCGAGTAACTCGCAGGCTGATCAGGTTTTATGCTGTTCGCTGCTCCTCAGTGGTCTGGAAATGAGGATTTTACAATTAAATTTGGTAAGGTTTAACTGTGGTTTTCTGCAGATCAGGCTTTATGTGATACCTATTGAGGGCGTCAAAATGAGTATATATGAGGGAAAGGGTTAAAATGCACATTGATCAAAATATTCATCACTAGTGTTCTGGCTATCCCACATTTGGGGTCAATTGCATTTAAGTATGGGAAAGTCGGACAGATCATATTTTCACGTAGAATCCATTTTAATGATTGTTTTTAATATAAAAACTACAAAAGTTTGATTATTTATGACTAGTAACATGATAAATTCATAAGAGCATTACATGTTCATGTATACTTACCAGCTTGTAAGAGTTGTTTTTCAGCTTGAAATAGAACTTTTCCATTTATAAAACTTGCTTCTTATAATGCAAAAGGAAGCGAAAGTGAGAGACTATACTGTGCATGTGCGGCACTGTACATAAGTGATGTTATTTTATTAAGACAGGATCATGCATGTAAACAGCGACAAGCATATGCTTTAGATATCCTAGTCAAGTATTCACTATACAATGCTTTTGTAGGGATCATTTCCCGAAAATGACCGAATTAAACAACCTGGCCGATATTTAGTGGATTCACCCTACTCTTTTTAACCCTGTTTCTAAGCTAAACCCTAGATATTTTTCCATGTTGCACTTGTGAAATCTGATGGCACAAATGTATTTCAGCCAAGTAAGAAAGAAAAAATAGTTTAGATATGTTCCCAGACAGGACACAGTGGTGACTTTGTTGTTTTATTGCAGTTGAAATCTAAATTGGGCAATGTGAAACAACGATTCAGCAGACAAATCAACGATAGACATTCAAGGATGAGACAGTATAAGGATGTTATCACGAGCACAGAGGTGAGACGCAGACTCGCACCAAATTAGGTAAATATCATGTTATAATGTAAACAGTAGCTTTGTTCCCTGTCTGATAGTTTTATATGATGTGCAAATCTAATCGTATGAATTTGACATAAAAAAGGAGAAAAGTGTTATACAATTTCTACAGAAATTGTCTCATTTTTTCCCTTGAATTTATTCTAATGAATCTTGCAGACTTTAACCATTGGAAATTCAGAGATTTCTTAGTAGTGGAAATTCAGAGAAGTGAAAATACAGCTTTGAGACAACCTGATAATTGTTACAACAAAATGATTACTCTAAAATCATAATTGTATTATAATTCTAAATTCCTTGTTACAATTATGTCTACAATTTGTGTATGATTATAATTATGTTTCTCAAATGTCTGCATAGATGTCAAATTATGTTGAATTAACATTCTTACTCTTTTCACAAGGGATTAATTTTAATGGAAATAACTTTTTCTTCATATTAATCAGGTACTGTAAAATGTCAACCTTTCAATTCAGAAACTCTCTAATGAAGCCTACTTTAGGTGTTGAATGGTCTTCAACGAGTATCTAGTACATTTTACTCTTTAGATATTAAATTTTAAATTTGATATATTCTGGCCAAGTGTTTGGGTCCTTCTTAGTTATGTAAGGTTCTGTGAGATATCCAGTTTGTGAGATATTCTGTCAGTGTTATTTCCTGTCTGTGAGTTATCCATTTGTGAGATATCCTGTCTGTGAAAAATCCAGTTCATAAGATATCCAGTTTGTGAGATATCCAGTCTATAAAATATCCAGTTTGTGAGATATCCAGTTTGTGAAATATCCAGTTTGTGAGTTATACAGCCTGTGAGATATCCACTTTTTGAGATATTCAGTCTATGGGAAATCAAGTTTTTGATATGCAGTCTATGAGATGTCCAGTTTGTGAGATATCAAGTCTGTGAGATATCCATTTTGTGAGATATTCAGTCTGGGAAATCAAGTTTGTGAGATATGCAGTCTGTGAGATATCCATTTTGTGAGATATTTAGTCTGAGATATCGAGTTTGTGAGATATCTAGTTTGTGAGATATCCAGTTTATGAGATCAAGTTTGTGGAAAAATGTTTCCAGGATTTAAGCTGGTTGTTGAAAACCAGTAAATCTCCCAGCGACTCTATAACCAGGGAAATCTGTCTTGGATGACCCTCCATCAGATTGGTTACAATTGTAAACAGGTTTACAAAGATCTTGAATGATCTCCTCAGACAGCACTGGATGTATTTCATGATTAGTTTGCACAAATGGAATTGGACTGTCTACCACACAGGTTTTGTTATACTTGACAGTGCTTTCATCAAGGGAAGCAGCGGTCAGTTTAATTGCTTTGACTGAAAAAGAAATTAGAATTATTTAATTTGTGAAATAGAGGAACTGATACGCAAGGAGGCATGGCAGAAAAGATACAAACATATGTTAATAATGGCTTTAATGGCTCCTCAAAAGATATGAAACAAAATTGAATTGTGTTGTTTGGGTCTGTTATATATTTGACTGAGACGTCAAACATTAGTTTGTTTTAATTTAGTTTAAAAACTTATTAACCAAAACTCAATTGGGAAACAAATACCTACAATTTGTAATAATCCCTCTTGATGGTTCCTGCCAGGGCTGGATTATTCTTCAGATGACCTAACAAGTGATCAGAGTATCTACCCAGTAACTGATCCTCCGTTTTGAGATTGCTAAGTGTAAATGGTACTTAGTATTTGAGGGTAGTTTCTGGACTGGGTGGCCCAGTGTCAGGGTACTGTAACAGGGTGTGTGGTATCAAACCATTTGTGTGTGGCATGATTGATGTCAGAATTGTTCAGCACCATACCTGTCTCCCAAAATGAGTGAAATCAACAACATGTTTAACAAAGACGGGGGAAACTCCTGTAACACACAGCAGATCATTGAGTATTGCAAAAGAAATATGGACAAATCACAGAGGAAAATGTAACCATGTTATACTTGTTTCTCTACTGCAAGGAATTATTTTAAAAATTCTTTTAAATTATTTAAATTCAACCAGTGTAACAGAAAAATAACACATTTTATGTAGTTAACATCATGCAGGTACTTTTCTATTTTACATGAATCATTTTTCTTGACTTATTTTAATACATAGGGTGTCATTTTGATGGTATTATAATATTCTCTTTTAGGATTCATTTCACTTTCACATATCTTCAGTAGAAAAGGAGATATTTGAAAACGTGACTTTGTGAGAATTGGACAATTTGTTTTGTGCTTTTGTGAGATTAAGACTAGTTGCAAATCTTTGTTTAAAGGTCTTTGGTGGAATACCATAGTTGGGTGAGACCTAGTAAATGAAAAGAATAAACTTATCATAAGACCAGTATAATTCCATATATATCAACCTGCAAGTACCATCCCTGATTGTCTTGTGGTAGAGAGAGGGAGGCTGTGGGTTCGATCCCCAATTGTGACATACCAAAGTTATGAAAAATGGCACTTTCGGGTAGCTCCCTACTTGGCGCTGAGCATATATACAGGTTGAACAAGTTACAGGACTGGATTGCCTTGTGTCAGGATAATGTGACTGGGTGTATTATCGTGTCACATGTCTACGGTGTAATACTGCATTTTGGCAGTACTGTATATGTCTTAATTATTTATAGTCGCCAAATGACTGCAATACTGTTGATGGGATGTTAAAAACAAATAACCTGAAAGTAAATCTCAGGATGATAAGGTTTTGCACTGTTGGATAATCATCCAAATGTCTTTTTTGTGTCACCTGCTGTAAGCAGAGGTGACAAATAACACTTCTTGTTTGTTACTTAAAACAGGTAAACATTTTGAATCACATTACTAAAAAAAAAAAAAAATGATGAACACACTAGTACAAATAAAATTGTGACTTTCATGGTGGAAATTTAAATGTATTTCCCATGGAACCAATGCCTATATTTAGCTAAAATTAAACAAAGAAAATCTGTCATCAGGGCATTTGTTCAGGATAGAAAAACTTGGACTAGGAGCTGCTTTTTCATCAGACTTCCAGTAGTTTTAGAATAATAAATTTGTGTCATATTAGGCTTAAGATTATTTTGTCCTCATTCCCAGGAAGTGGTGCCAGGGAACTTAATTACATTTAAATTATTATAATTATTATTTTTTTATTTATTACTTATTATTTTTTAGATCACCTGAGCACATAGTGCTCATGATTGTGAGCTTTAAGGATCAATGGTTGTCTGTCCTCCGTTTGTCATCCACAATTGTTTCAAACGACATCTCAGAAACCACTGAGCTAAATTTGATGAACCTGCTTGTGATGTTCCTTGCATGAAGCTCTATCAAAGGTGTTCAAATGGTTCCGGTCCATTGCATATCTAGATCACAGGAGCTAAAAATAGATTTTTAATGTGAAGTTTGTTTGTTCAAGTCATGGCTTTGGGGTCAAAATTTGCCCCACCACAGGGGTCATTTTGTTTTATTTAGACTAACATAGAAATAAAAAAATCTTGTCAAAAACCACAAGGCCTGGTCAGTTTTTAGTTCACTTGAGAACAACATGCTAATGGTGAGCTATTAGGATCACTCTGCGTCTGTTGTCGTGCGTTGTCAACAATTTGCTTTAAACTACATCTCCTCTGAAACCACTATACAGAATTTGATTGAACTTGGCAGGGATGATCCTTGGGTAAACCTTTACAAAATTTGCTAAAATAAACTTGATCCATGTAGAACTTTGGTTGCCATGGCAACAGAAAGAAAATTTTTATGAAAACTTTAAAATCATCTTCTTCAGAACTACTGGCCAGATTTCAAAATGTTTTGGTACAGATGTTCCTTGGGTAACCCTATACTCTATGCTCTATGGCCCTCTTGTTATATTTAGTGTGTAACATGGCCTAGTGGTGCTTTACCAAGTTTGTTCATATCATGACCCTGGGGTCAAAAGTAGACACATCTGATACTCACTTTGTTTTTACATAGATTTACATAGGGAGCAATGAACTTCAGTTTTGGATCACAGGGTGAAATTGAATTTTGACCTTGGATGACCTTGATCATGACCCAGTGACCTCCTTTTGAATTTGCAATGGCCTTTAAATTTGGACCACAGGTACAGCTTGGTTTGTGGAATTGAACTCTGACCCATAATGACTTTGACATGAATCAAGTGACCTACTTTGTGATAAATTAAGCTATGACCTTTTAATTTGGACTAAGGTTACAGTTTTGTGTCTGGCATTAAACTTTGACCTTGGATGACATTGACCATGACCCAGTGACCTTTTTGAGTTTTTAAGCTACAAACTTCAAAGTTGGACCATAAGTACTGTTTGGTGTGTAAAATTGAAATGATCTTCCTTTATTTCTTCATTGATACTGTGTTCAGTAGGACTATGCTATAACATAGTAGCTTGTTCAGGCATTGAAGGTAATGTCTCTCAGGTGAGCGACTTCAGGGCCATCTTTGCCCTCTTGTCTTTTGGTGTTTTTTTTGTTTTGTTTTTTTGTGAAACATATCTTATGTCTTTTACAATATTAATTAGAAACTCAGTATTAGTGTTTGTGTTCAATATTTCAGGAGTCACAGCACGTAAACTTCTATGCTTGAATAATAATAAGGTGGTTCTCATGACGCTTCTCATTATGTCTCAAATTTTGACACAAATCTTCTTCAATTCACGGACTTGATGAATAATAGACTGCAAGCGGTCTGTTAAGACTTTCATAAATTGAAGTAAGACATACTTTCCTTCCCAGATTTCTAGTTTAATTAAATTGGATTAAGAACAATGGAAATTTAGAAAGGTGGTTTCAAATTCCTGATTACGTATCTCTTTGAGTGTAGGTAATTGATTGAACAATATTAATTTCACTTAAAATAGAAAGTATAAGTATGTTTGGTTTTGAGTTAATTTGTAACTTCTGAATGGTTGTCACCTCACAAAAAGAAGAAATGTTGTAGAAGATTTTATATTTAAATTCTATTAAGATATAATTTGATATTTTTGTGTCACCTGCTGTAAGCAGAGGTGATGCATAGGAATCACTTTTCCATCGTCTGTCTGTCCGTCACACATTTTTCTATCACGCTTCAGCAGGTGACACATTGTGTTCCAGAGAACATTCTAGTTTTATTTTCATGTTCCGATAATGCATTTATTACTGTTAAACTGAAGAGTTTTGCTCCCTGCTTGGCGCTCAGCATATAAGAGTAGTTCCAGGACTGGTTTGTCCTGTGTCAAGATGATGTGACTGGGTGTGGTATCATGCCACTTATCTATGGTGTGATATCTGTCTTAACCCTTACCTTCATAGAGACTCATTTTGACGCCCTCAATAGGTACCACATAAAGCCTGATCTGTAGAAGACCACAGTTAAACCTTACCAAATTTAATTACAAAATCCTCATTTCCAGACCACAGAGGAGCAGCGAACAGCATAAAACCTGATCAGCCTGCGAGTTACTCGCAGGCTGATCTGGTTTTATGCAGTTCGCATAGGTCTTTTCATGGTGTCCTCTATGAGGGAAAGGGTTAAAGTAGATATGGATATAGTTTTCAAATGACTGAAATATTGTTGGGATGTTAAACCAAATAAACAAACTGTACGGTTGAGCTATAATCAGAGGGTAAGGGACACAGGCAAATGCAATACACACGTTATGTCCAGTTTATCTTAGTAATGCTAAAACATTAAAGAGATATATTTGACAGACATGTTACTTAAGTATACTATAAGAACAGTGTTCAGACATTGAACAATGGTCATAGGCAAATGGTTAGTGTCACAAAAACCAAGTTAATACAACTGGCCTGAATTCCACCAACGATACTTAGTGCTAAGTAGTACTTAAACTATATAGATACACATTCCAACGTCACTATTTTATGAAATATCCAAGTACAGGATTAAGCTGAAATGAATTATTACCTTAATAGCTAACAGTAATTGTTAAGAAATGACACGTTCGGTTTGAAGCATTTTTAAAGCTTTCAAGAGAAGGACTGACAGATTGAGGCAGAGCATTCCAATCACAGATCGAGGATGGCAAGAATGAGTTACTGTATAGATGAGTGCATGTGTGGACATGAGGAAGATTATCTTCATTGCGCAAATTATATCTTACTTGTGTGACAGAGGATATTAAATCCGAGAGGTAGTTTGGAGAAAGATGGTGTTTCAATAGCACTTACAAAACTAACTTGAACTTTTACAACATTCAAACCTTTGATTTAATGTGAAAATTTCAAAATCTGAAACCTCATTTTGTGGTACCAAAAAAACACTCTTTTTTTTCCAAATAAGTACAAATAACATTATTTATATAGTTTTTAGCTTGATTATTCGAAGAATAGGATGAGCTATTGTAATCGGCCTGGCGTCTGCATCAGTGTCCCAAAAAATGTTAAGGTTTGGTTTAACATTGCCATTATCTCCACTTTTATTCTATGAATGTCCCCCAAACTTCACACATGCATTTATCATCATCAGACCAACCAGTAGAAACAAGAACGGTAACTCTTTCAAATATTTTTGCATATTAATGGTCCTTTTTGGACTTAACTTTTGTTTAACATTGCTAATATCCTCAGTTTCTCAGGTGTTCAGTTCCTCAAGAGTACATAACTGTATCCTGGATTTTGACATAATAATGCCCCTTTTCTGACTTGATTAATCTTTATGTACTAACTCATTTTATCATTTAACTCTTTAACCCTTTCCCTCATAGAGGATACCATGAAAAGACCTATGCGAACAGCATAAAACCAGATCAGCCTGCGAGTAACACGCAGGCTGATCAGGTTTTATGCTGTTCGCTGCTCCTCAGTGGTCTGGTAATGAGGATTTTACAATTAAATTTGGTAAGGATTGAGTTTGGCTTTCTGCAGGTCAGGATTTATGTGGTACCTATTGAGTGTGTCAAAATGAGTCTATATGAGGGAAAGGGTTAAGATATTGCAACACATGTTGACTGCTGTTGTGTAATTTTAAATACAGAATTCTTTTTTCCAAAATTTTTTTTCAAGCATGCACTTGAATAGTGAGCGTGCTGTCTTATGGACAGCTCTAGTTACATTTACTGATTGAAATTCCAATATTGTCTTGAAAATATAGAGGTGCTTTCTCACTTTGATATGTTGATGTGAAATAGTGAAATTTAATCTTGACCCTGTTGGTCTTTTGAATTAAATCAACAATTCAGATAAATGACCTAATGATGATTGATCAATTTTAATAATTAACATTTTGCAAGTCAGTTTCTGGCTGGTGCCCAAGTCAAAACATACAGAAACAATGTCAAAATGTACCAACTCATATTTTACTAATTACTTTAATACACAGAACTGAACAATACTGACATATACGCTATTTCTATTCAGATAGTGATTTTAATGATTTTCTGATGTCTCAGATCTCACATAACTCACTTTTGTTGAAAAAATAAGTTACATTCAAAAATGTTATTTTTATATATCGTGTCATTGTACAAATTGCAATGACTAGCAATGCACCGGTTTAGCAGTGAAAGCTCCACATTTACTTCATTCCCATTTGTGACAAGGTCAATTGCTTACAAACAAAATCATGTCTACTTTTGTGTAAATTAGGTCAACTATTTATTGTTATCCTATTGTAGCAGATGGATGGCCAGTGTTTACTGGGTTTAACTTCCCACCAACAGTATTTCGATCATTTGGAGACTATGTCTAATTGAGATGGATATAGTGCTGCCAGTCACTGCAGTATCACGCCTTAGATATGTGGCATGATACCACACCCAGTCATATTTTGGTATGTTACAGCTGGGGAGCAAACCCATGACCTCCTGCTCGGTCACTGGGGATGATACTGGGGATGATACAGCAGCAAGGTCTAATAAAAAATCCTACTAGAAATCCTCTCAACAAACCTTTCATGCAGCGCTGATTTTGCCAGAATTTCTTTTTCTGATATATTGTAATATACTGGCAGAATTGTTTCAAGCTAATATTATAATTCCAACTTAAAACAAAATATGAAATGAATGCAATACAGTGGACTCACTAAATACTAAAACCATGGAGCATCCATGGCTAAGATGTTGATATTGTAAACTTGAATCACTCAGCCTCATAACTGCTATGGGTTTGATTTCTGGTAAGGTCACTTGGATTTTACATATGAGGAACCTGTCCAGCTTGCCTCTGGTAGGTTGATCCTAACCAGATTCCTCTGTGTATACATGGTCTTCCTCTGGATGTCATTATATGATTAAAATACTGTCAAAGTTATGCTTAAGTAGAGCCAACAACAGTGACAAAAACAACAAAAACATTCACCAATCACATGGTTCTTTTGATATCCCACATGGGATGAATTACCGGAACATAATGAACCCCTGAAAATCACCCTGTGTAAATACCATTAGGTATAGTGTGCAGGATAGTGCAAATATGGAAGCAAGCCATTTAATATATAACACAGGCTTTTAGTGTATTGTTAGGTAATGTTCATGGTTCACTTGATTAAATGGTTGCTTTTTGTTCTGGCCAAATTCTGATAGCAATGCACTAAAACATTTATGGATTTCCCTTTTGTAATATACATTTTAGCAAATAAAAGTAATGAAGGACATAATCTGATAATGCGTTTGAAGCACTCATATGTCACTCACAACCATTCAGGTGTAGATTTAGATATATCATTCTGGACTCAGATTTGCAAAGCAAATGCAGTGTTGACCTAGTATTATGAAGCATAAAGGTCCGAGTTGACATACTGCATCATCATCATCTAGGTCATTTTTCAGGATGTCCTGGGTTAGCCCTTGCCTCAGCAATGCTTGCTGTCAAACTATCTGTATCCTTGACTTCCACTGCGCTGAATGCCAAGGACTGTCATGTCAGCTGTAACGGTTTTAGATCAGTCTTCTTGGTCATCAGCTGGTCTTGCTCTCTTAACCCTAAGTTTCAGGCCTATCTTCAGCCAGTTTGAGTCCTCCAGTCAGTATACATGCGATTTTAACCTTGGCCTTCAAATTTTCAATACCCCATTATATAGAATGTTACATAAATATAGCAAATAGCAGGTTCAGTCTACATTACACTTGCATAATTCACATTATAATTATATTCAGCAAAAACAGAAAGTACCCATCATACATGTCTATCTATATACTTGGAATAAGCATTTATTCTGACTCTTTGTTCTATCTGGAGTAAGGAGTCATTCCTTTTTGACATCACATGAAAATTTGAAGTCACTGTGATATTTCTTTCATTGAAAAAATTTGAATGATATGACATAGGGTTTGTTTTCAAAAATGACACTTGCTTCCATCAGACTTTATTATACAGCATTTACTAATATACCTGCAATTAGGATCCTGATAGCTTGGTTTTGTGGATCGATTTTCAGTTTTGTCATTTTTGTTTGATTTTATTCATTTGTGATTTATTTTCAGTCAATCAGTGAAATCAGATACTTCCACCAGATAGCAACCTGTCCTGCACAAGGCCCACATGCAAAACCACTAAATTTGGTCTTTGACCAAAGGGTATGGTGTACTACTGACTAATCTTAGGCCAACAGGAACTTCAATGATTACCTGTACATTGTTTAAATTATTAGTTAAACCTGTGTTGTCATGATAATAAATATAATATTAAGAATTGGAAAGTGGGTACTTTCTTTTTTGGCTGAGTATTGTAGAGATCTAAACTGTATTTGTCTCACAAATAGGATAGTGAAAGAAAACTGAGTAAAAATAGGATCCACTAACAATACTTAGCTTAAGTAATGTTTCAGTTACCTTAAACAATGCCTAAGTATTTAAGTAATACTTGAGTTAATTAAGTAATGCTTTGTTACTTCAGTAATGCTTGAGTAACTAAGTAATGCTTGAGTTAATTAAGTAATGCTTTGTTACTTCAGTAATGCTTGAGTAACTGAGTAATGCTTGAGTTAATCAAGTAATGCTTTGTTACTTCAGTAATGCTTGAGTAACTGAGTAATGCTTGAGTTAATTAAGTAATACTTTGTTCCTTCAGTAATGCTTGAGTAACTAAGTAATGCTTGAGTTAATTAAGTAATGATTTGTAACTTCAGTAATGCTTGAGTAACTAAGTAATGCTTGAGTTAATTAAGTAATGATTTGTTACTTCAGTAATGCTTTGGGTAACTAAGTAATGCTTGAGTAACTAAGTAATGCTTGAGTTAATTAAATAATGCTTTGTTACTTCAGTAATGCTTGAGTAACTAAGTAATGCTTGAGTAAATCAAGGTAACCTCAGTAATGTTTGAGTAACTAAGTAATGCTTTAGTTAATTAAGTAATGATTTGTAACTTCAGTAATGCTTGAGTAACTTAGTAATGCTTAAGTTTATTAAGTAATGCTTTGTAACTTCAGTAATGCTTGAGTAACTAAGTAATGCTTGAGTTAATTAAGTAATGCTTTGTTACTTCAGTAATGCTTGAGTAACTGAGTAATGCTTGAGGTAATCAAGTAATGCTTTGTTACTTCAGTAATGCTTGAGTAACTAAGTAATGCTTGAGTTAATTAAGTAATGATTTGTTACTTCAGTAATGCTTGGGTAACTAAGTAATGCTTGAGTAACTAAGTAATGCTTGAGTTAAATAAGTAATGCTTTGTTACTTCAGTAATGCTTGAGTAACTAAATAATACTTGAGTTAATTAAGTAATGCTTTGTTACTTCAGTAATGCTTGAGTATCTAAGTAATGCTTGAGTAACTAAGTAATGCTTTAGTTAATTAAGTAATGCTTTGTTACTTTAGTAAAGTAATGATTTGTAACTTCAGTAATGCTTGAGTAACTTAGTAATGCTTAAGTTAATTAAGTAATGATTTGTAACTTCAGTAATGCTTGAGTAACTTAGTAATGCTTGAGTTAATTAAGTAATGATTTGTTACTTTAGTAATGCTTGAGTAACTGAGTAATGCTTGAGTTAATTAAGTAATGCTTTGTAACTTCAGTAATGCTTGAGTAACTAAGTAATGCTTGAGTTAATCAAGTAATGCTTTGTTACTTCAGTATTGCTTGAGTAACTAAGAAATGCTTTAGTTAATTAAGTAATGATTTGTAACTTCAGTAATGCTTGAGTAACTAAGTAATGCTTGAGTTAATTAAGTAATGATTTGTTATTAGTAATGCTTGAGTAACTAAGTAATGCTTGAGTTAATTAAGTAATGATTTGTAACTTCAGTAATGCTTGAGTAACTAAGTAATGCTTGAGTTAATTAAGTAATGATTTGTTACTTCAGTAATGCTTGAGTAACTAAGTAATGCTTGAGTTAATTAAGTAATGATTTGTTACTTCAGTAATGCTTGAGTAACTAAGTAATGCTTGAGTTAATTAAGTAATGATTTGTTACTTCAGTAATGCTTGAGTAACTGAGTAATGCTTGAGTTAATTAAGTAATGCTTTGTTACTTCAGTAATGCTTGAGTAACTAAGTAATGCTTGAGTTAATTAAGTAATGTGTGGGTTACTTAAGTAATGCCTAAGTATTTAAGTAATGCTTGAGTTACTTAAGTAGTGTTTGAGTAACATAAGTAATGTCTAGTATTTAAGTACTACTTGAGTACTAAGTAATGCTTGAGTTACTTAAGTAATGCTAGAGTTACTTAAGTAATGCTTTGATTCTTAAACTGAGCAGAAACACATGAACAATTCCTGTTTTACAAAATATTCACAAACATGACTAACTTGACAATTTAAAACCATAATAGCTAACATTATTTGATAAGAAATTAATTATATAGGTATTAAAAGACAAAATACACTCTTTAAAGTATTTCCTAGCGCTAAGGATGGTTGATGGAAATTGAACCTGCATGATCTCAGTTTTAATGCCTGTAGCTGAAAAATCATCTGATGCTTTAGAGAGTTTAAGAATGTATGTTTGAAGGTATAACATTATCAGAAGAGTAAGTATTGCAAATATGGCCTTTTGGTTTAATTAAAACCCACATTGAAGGCATAAAGCAATTAATGGTGGGAGATAATGGTTGCTGACAGAAATAGGTAAATGGCATTTTAAAGAGAAATAAATATCTTTCTGATTTTCTTTGTAAACTTATCCTGTAAAATAAGTCTCTTGTTTAAAGCTAAGAATATTCCTTTGACACAATAAACGTGTTGGCCATTTTCATCGGCGACTGAATACTGGAACGGTAATATTCAGTGACAGACATGAGGGGGGAGTTTTTCCCCAGTGGTCGACATGGCAACCCTCACACTTTTCTGGTGATATTAAAAATTCTCATTGTCTAACTGAGGCCTGTGACACTCCAGACATTAAAAACAGTTTTTTCACCATTTGTTAAGTCAAACAGTGTGCATAGAATTGTGTCAGTGTCAGAAAGTGAGTGACTTCAGACCAGAATGAGGTACCAGAAAAAAAAATTAGGACAATGATATTGCTCATTTGTCACTAGATATCAAGTGTTATTTATTATTCATTGTTTTGAAAGCAAACAGCCTTTTATAGGGTAAGGTGACCAATTGGTCAATTGTGATCATGACATTCACACCAAAGTTTGAACCTTGTTACCAACCTCATCACTTATTTGAAAGAACATAACTGAATACATTATAGATTCATTACCATACACTCCAGTATGGTGTAGTACATTACAGATCTACTGCCATACATTCCAGTCCAGTGTGGTTCATTAAAGATTCATTACAACACACTCCAGTATGGTGTTGTACATTACAGATCTACTGCCACACACTCCAGTCCAGTGTGGTTCATTAAAGATTCATTACAACACACTCCAGTATGGTGTAGTACATTTCTGATCTACTGCCATACATTCCAGTCCAGTGTGGTTCATTAAAGATTCATTACAACACACTCCAGTATGGTGTAGTACATTACAGATCTACTGCCACACACTCCAGTCCAGTGTGGTTCATTAAAGATTCATTACAACACACTCCAGTATGGTGTAGTACATTACGGATCTACTGCCATACATTCCAGTCCAGTGTGGTTCATTAAAGATTCATTACAACACACTCCAGTATGGTGTAGTACATTACTGATCTACTGCCATACATTCCAGTCCAGTGTGGTTCATTAAAGATTCATTACAACACACTCCAGTATGGTGTAGTACATTACAGATCTACTGCCACACACTCCAGTCCAGTGTGGTTCATTAAAGATTCATTACAACACACTCCAGTATGGTGTAGTACATTACAGATCTACTGCCACACACTCCAGTCCAGTGTGGTTCATTAAAGATTCATTACAACACACTCCAGTATGGTGTAGTACATTACTGATCTACTGCCACACACTCCAGTCCAGTGTGGTTCATTAAAGATTCATTACAACACACTCCAGTATGGTGTAGTACATTACAGATCTACTGCCACACACTCCAGTCCAGTGTGGTTCATTAAAGATTCATTACAACACACTCCAGTATGGTGTAGTACATTACAGATCTACTGCCACACACTCCAGTCCAGTGTGGTTCATTAAAGATTCATTACAACACACTCCAGTATGGTGTAGTACATTACAGATCTACTGCCACACACTCCAGTCCAGTGTGGTTCATTAAAGATTCATTACAACACACTCCAGTATGGTGTTGTACATTATTGATCTACTGCCATACATTCCAGTGCAGTAAGGTTCATTAAAGAGTCACTTGATTTTATAGCTATGACTATCAGAATTTGGACCACAGGTAACTTTTGTGTGGAATTACAAATGCTTTGCTGTACAACACACTCCAGTATGGTGTAGTATATTACGGATCTACTGCCATACACTCAAGTGCAGTGTGGTTCATTACAGATTCATTACTACACACTTCAATACGATACTAGAAGGTCGTTTGTTAAAATTACAATTAAAATGGCTTTCCATTTGCTATTGTCAGAGGGATTGAATTTAATGTAAATATAGAATATTAGTACTTGATTAATGAAGCTTTAATCATAAATGTTTACCCCCGAAAAAAATTGCTAAATTTATCTTACCAAATTTATGATCTTGACCTATTTTAAAAAATGAAAAAAAGTGACAGTCTAAAGGTAAACAAAAAGAAAAACAAGAACCATAACTGCCCCCCCCCCCCCAAAAAAAAAAAAACCTTTAAAAAAGAAAGTAAAAAAAATAAGCTTAAAATCTGAAAATCATATTCATTTCTGTCTTCAAAAATGTTTTCATAAAAATATAAACATGCCCCATATTTGATGACATAACCATTTACAATCATTCAGAAAATAAGCAGATTTTAAGATAAGACTATATATCCTCAAGATTTTAATTCTTGCATTAATCTTTTTTATATGATGTTTATTCTTTATTTAATATCCTTCCCGTACCCACATGACTGAAGACCAACCCCCAGTGGCTGTCTGGTTAGAGTGTCCACCTGTATGGCGGGAGGTCGTGGGTTTGATCCCCAACATATCAAAGTCATTAAATATAGAACTGGTATAGCTCCCTTGCTTGGCGCTCAGCATATAAGGGTAGGTCCAGGACTGGTTGGCCCGGAGTCAGGATAATGTGACTGGGTGTGGTATCATGCCACATGTCTATGGCGTGATTGTGACGGTGATACTGCAGTGTGGCAGCACTATATCTTTCTCAAGTAGACATCCTCTCCAAATGACTGAAATACTGTCAGTGGGACGTTAAACCCAACAAACAAAAAACATGACTGAACAAATATTCCATGCAGTAAGTAGCACTGCAGACAAAAGTCTAATAAAAAAATGAAAAGAGAGTGCAAACAGGTTTCTTTTCAAAGTTTCAGCAGATATTCCATAAAACATGAATAACTGCCATGTTTGAGGACATAATCACTTGAAAATTTTAAGACTTTTTGAATGTTTCGACATTCTTGTAAATTTAAATTTCATTAGTCAAATTTGTGATCTTATATGATTTTTTTTAACAATTCTTGCTTCTATATGAATGATGTCATAACCATGTGAAAAAAAACAACATTTCTTGTGGTAGGCAACACTTCAGTTTTAACTCCATCAATTCTGAAAATTTAATTAAGATTGACCCAAAATTTATGATGTAGAGCATTAGAGAAATCTTTAAAAGAATTGTTTTTTGTCTTTTTAATAACATTATAACCATGTCACTGAAAAGAGAATTCTTGAGAAAATATAAAGTAGACCTCTGGGCCAGTATGCTGTCCAATTTTCATGCTTCTAACTCATCAGGGGCCTTTGAAACATTAAAATATATTTTGGGGACCAAAGTTAGGAACTCAGCTTTGCCATGATTAACAAATTAACAAGACAGTCTGACCTGAGAATTTAAGGCTCTAAAGTGTGAACAAAGTTTTGAAGATTAAATATTTTAACTTTTTTGTTGATGCAATTTTATTTTCTTGTTGTCTGACATTGGGAACATATCAAAATTAACTTTTGAAACAGGTTGGAAAAAGAAAAATAATAAGAATAAACATAACAAATTCTATATGTTTTCAGCTGTAACGATAAGATATATTTTTGTAATTACAAATCTATATTTAGTTGAATATTCATCTATCTTAGAATGGCAGGACCGTGATCCAGAATTTTTAAATGGGGGGAGAGTGGGGGGCTAAAGACATTATTGTGAGGTCACTGCTAGGGGGGTCCAGCGGTATCCCCCCCCCCCAAAAAAAAATGATTCTGGAATGATGGAGATGCATTCTGAGGGATATCTGGGGGAAATATGGTAGCTTTTTTAGCAGTGCGGTGATATAATTTATTATGGAGCAAGAAAGCAACTCTTTACTCCCACAGCGCTGACTTTATAGAATCAAAGCGCACTATGCACTGAGAGACAGCGACAGGATTAACATGAAATAGCTATAATTCTAAAGCCAGCGTTTCTGAAGTTATTGAAGTTGTCATAAAATGACAAAACTCCACGCACTGTTGCTACTCGCTCTCGTTTTGTTACATAATAATCAAGAATTGTGAACCTTTCATTCATAAAGTTGCATACCTAAGTAGGTCATTCTCTTTCTTCAGTACTAGCGAACCTGATGTATACATTCTATCTTTTGTTGTGTTGTGTAGAAACTTACATGGTATTTGATTATTTAACCCTTTTCCTCATATAGACTCATTTTGACGCACTCAGTAGGTACCACATAAAGCCTGATCTGCAGAAAACCACAGTTAAACCTTACCAATTTTAATTATAAAATCCTCATTTCCAGACCACTGAGGAGCAGCGAACAGCATAAAACCTGATCAGCCTGCGAGTTACTCGCAGGCTGATCTGGTTTTATGCTGTTCGCATAGGTCTTTTCATGGTATCCTCTATGAGGGAAAGGGTTAAGATACTAGAATGTTTGCCTTTCTATTTCAAAGATAAGAAATGCTATGGTAGGGAGAATTTTGACAGGTGACAATGGTCCCCAGTGTTATTTAGAATGCGGGGACACGGTTGAGTAATGTCATGTTATGAAAATGTGTCACGTTCACCTACCCCTCCTTAATGTAACAGTCTAACGGTAATCTTATGCCATGTGTAGATAAAAATGGTTCACAGTATCAGGTTAGCCACGGTGACGTACAGATAGCTTTCAGTTTGTCAAAATGTACTACGGCACGAATTTCAAAATTATTTCGCCATATACTATAAAATAAGTGATTTTTTTTTCAAATAAGTTACCTTGAAAATTAGGTGTGCCTTATACGTAGCTGCACCTAATCTGACCATGTGTACGGTAAATGTTAGAATTTTTTTTTCTTTTTGTCGCATTTCAAAAGTGTATATAAAATCGAGTTTGATTTGATCCTCATTTTACTATAATATGCACAATAAATACGACTTAAATTTATACTAACCACTATCAGTGCATTAATTGACATCTGTGACATGCACACAAGAATTTGACTGATTCAGTTTAGAGTAAACACATTGGAGGTAAGTGTAACAGTGGATGCTCTCACAGCAGGGGTCACCTGGTTGACTGGTCATTTAGTTGACTTTTATTTCAGTATGGGGTTCACAGTGGGGATTTCCACTTCTTACCACAAGCATTTACCCAATCAACGCAATTTCAGTCACCTAGAAAATTATATGATCAGGCCAGCTGTGGCCCTAAGCAGTCTAGCTTATTCAGAAGTTACTAAATCAGTCTAGCATATCCAGAGGTACCTAGAATCAGTCTAGTTTATTCATAAGTACCTAGAATCAGTCTAGCTTATTTGTAAAGTACCTAGAATTAGTCTAGCTTATTCAGAAGTACCTAGCATTAGTCTAGCTTTTTCATCTCTTATTGATTAATACTGATGAGATAGAGGTGAGTGATTTTAGGCGACTATGGCCTTCTTGTTAGTAGTCATGTGATTGCTAATCAAGGGTTCTGTCCTGCTTAGTATGAGGTCATATGAATGTTTTCATTCTGTTTGTCCACATTCAGGGCTATGTAATTGCAGTGTGAAATCAGGTAAGATGAATGAATTCATAAATTCTGTGTGCTATAGAGGGCAGCATTTAGTGCAAAAAGCATATCATATTGGAAAAGAATTTTTTCTAAATATTGTTGATGTTATTGTTTTTTCAGTGAAGTTGAATTTACTCGTAATGTGTGCATTAAATGTAAAGTCTTAGTGAAGCTGATTTATACTGAAGATGTGGACTGTTAAAAATCAAAAAAACTCCCTTTGAGAGACATTTGCGTAATATTGTTAGAATAATTACGCCACACAGTGCAGTCCCTCCTTCCAGCCCTAATATATATATGTAGCAGACTTGCATCCAATGCAGTGCACAATTGATAAGTTCCTCTATCTGCATCTGTGGGTTTAATAAATACGTAGGAAGCTACTAGATCAGAGATCTCCTGATGTATACCATGTGCGCGTCCAGACATTTTTTTATTGAGTGATTGATAGGCCACTGACAACACCTAGTACTTTGAGTTGGATAATTACTATGGAGACTAAACAGAAATAGTATTTAAAACCCTTCAAAATGGTGAGATACACTCCATCACTGGGAGAGGATTACGTATGACCAAATAAGATATGATGAATTTCTTGAAAGCCAAGGGGTGAAATCTAGTAATTTTCTGCTCAATACATTTCATTTTCTTCCCTATTTAAGATCGCGCTACTTTTATTAATGTCATTCAAGACTGAAGACTACAATTATAAGTGCCTATTATCAGTGCCTATCACAATAAATGTGGGTGATCTCTTGGTATAATCACTAATGACTTGTCCATCTTGCCATCTATCTATCTGACATAGTTTCAACTACTCTTACACTACTGGAGGAGAGATTAGTCAGCTACCTACCCGTAGATGGCCATATTAGCTCCTGCTGAATTTATTTTTAGCTCCACTTTTCTAAGAAAAAAGTGGAGCTATTGTCATGACTGTCTAGCTGGTGTTATTCAGGTTCAGGTTTATCTCTCTGAAACCGTCAAATATATTCATTTCAACATTGGATCAAAATGGCAGGTAATCCTAAAATCGATTTTGACAAAGTTATGGCGCTTTTTATTGTAATTTTCTATTTCATTTAGTTTTTTTGCTGATAAACTGTCAAACATATTCACTTCAAACTTGGAATACTTGATCAATTTCAAAGTAGGGAACAATTTCAAAGGGCATGTAATTCTTGTATCTGTTTTGGCACAGTTATGCTCCTTTTCAACTCAGATTTTACTTTGCTGTCCATGTTAAAGAAAAAGCAGATTCTCTTGAAAATAGAGTATGTTAGGTTCTTTTCCATGCAAGTTTTTGTGTCACCTGCTGTAAGCAGAGGTGATACATAACTTTTCCGTCGTCTGTCTGTCCATACGTCTGACTGTCACACTTTTTCTGTCACGCTTTAGGTGACACACGATGCCTCCATGTATTTT
>CM037783.1:39566413-39588933 GCA_021229015.1 Solen grandis | reverse complement strand
TAACTTAAGATATATTTTGTATTATTTTATTACATTGTTTTCATATCAGTTTATAACGGTTGAATAAAAACTACTGTTATTATCATGATATATAGCTGAAAATATTTTAAATGGTTGACACCTTTAGACCACATCATGAAGTCAGTAACGAATTTATCTTGATAGTTGCCTGTTGGCTAATTTTACAGATTCATGAATGGCAAAACGTTTTCTGCAGGGCAAAATACGTTCAATGATTTTCTGTTTAAATTGTGTTTTGATATTATACACATTTTTATAAGGCATCACGTCATTTTTGTGATAAAAAATTTTTGGTTTATAAACAGCATTATGTGTCCAAGTGACAGTACTTCGGTAGAAAAGTGTTGCCAAATGACCCGAAAGAGCAATCATCTTCAATCAACAGATGCTAAGGCGAACCAGTGTAAAAGAATTAGTGGCTTCATATAATTTTAGGAGTTATACCCCCTAGATTATATTCAAAACAAGGTGCCTTGGTTTGTATTGTATAAATAAGATTGTTCATGTTGGAATTTAAAGGATATTGCGGCAAATTAATAGTTGAAATTGTATGCTGTAGTTTCCGGTTAGTTCGTGCAATGTGCACTTCTGTGTTTGGCCATGTACATTGTCAGACTTCAATATACTTGTGGTATTATTACAATGGTAGCAGCTTGCCTACTTGCTAGAGAATATCTCACCTCCTCAAACATCTATTTCGTGTGTTTCATTTTTTACCTTGTCTTTGATTTACGTGATTATAAATCTACCCATTTACTATATAAAAGCTTTTAAACAAAGAACCTACTCGTGATTATTATTCTACCTATTTGCCAAATGCAAGCTTAGTAATTAAGAACATACAAGATCAAATCGTTTCGAATGTGAAGGTTTATTCACTTTATATGTATAGTCTATGCAACCAACTAATGTAAAGTTGATGGCCTTTAATGTAAAAAATAATTTTCACCTTTTTACAATAAAAATTCTCTTCAAGATATAGGAATTGACTCGGACATTTATCTTGAACATAAAAAGTAACGCAGTAATGACAAACAATTTTCCCGCATTTAATTAACAATTGAACAAATATTCCATAATTTAAACCAATCAAAATGTGGGCCAAAATCGCTCACTATATTACCACTGTGTTGGGCAGCTTTAAAGAATACTCCATTAAAACTCTTTGCTGCGGGATACCGGTGTATAGAAATCTGCCTCGAAACTGTTTTTAACTTTTTACCCTGTCAAGGCATGAATGTATATAACCGTACCATCCTAGAGGGATTCGAGGGCCGAGTTTGTAATAATGACAGTCACTAATTCTTAGTTTTAAATAAAAAAGCTACTTAGGTCAGTTTTGACTGAGAATGGACTCCATGCTTTATATGGCAATGGTAAAACATATACTTAGATTTCATTAATAATTCTGTTGAAATGAAATGCTTACCTTAGAAGTATAGGTTTTAGCCATATATTTGCCACGGCAATATTTGTGTAGGTATTATTGTTGCATAAAGAAATGTGTTACAACAATAAGTGCCATATATAAAGTGATGACAAATCTATTTAATGTATTTGTTTGCATTACCATTTCCTAGAGAAATGAAACATATTCACCCTCAACTATATTAAATATTTAAGAAATGACTTGTATCGCTTGTATATCGGTAAGAAATGCAATATCAGTTTGAATATTACATTATTTGCGACATTGCAAGAGTAATCAACATTTCCTTGACTGGGATAATTTGATTGGCATAGTTAGTTAACAGTTGTACAATTGTATCAGTTTGAAATTTGAATATACATGTACATCAATGGTTGATATTTATTCTGTTTACACAGCATAGTTTTGATGACTATATTTTGTACTCTTTGCTTCTTGTTAATTTACTTCAGATATTTAACTATATGCTAATTACAGCTATCTATATATGTTCATGAATACACTTCGCAATTCAGTTTAAAGTTGATATCCCTTAACCAATGCTGGAACTATGTAAACGAGTTTGATGTCATCTTACTCTATAATTTTGTTGAGATAAGCGTGTTTTTCCCCTGCGCATAGCATATTAGTGAAATTCCATGGGTTGAATCTATGATATGATCCATTTTTAGGCTCTGATTTCTGAGTTTGTTAAGCGTGCTAATATTTTTTTTTTCATTTTTATGACGGGCTGACATTTATTAAACTGTTAGTGGAAGTTCGACATATCCTGGGTTTTATTACTTTTTTGAAATTTATTTGTTAACACAAAATGGAATAATCTATCTAAATGTACTCTCACCTGGTATAAAACACATTTCGTTGTATCCCCTTTCCCTTACTCCAGACTCGTTAAATTATGCATTGACAGTCTGGTCATTTTAAAACCTAAATAAAATTCCCGCATCATGAGAACACGAGAAACAGTTAAATTAAGACACGTTTCAACAAAACCAAGCCTAGTATAAGCATGATCTAAGTCGTTGGTTTAAGTTTCAGGTCTGAAACCGTCCTGCACAGAAAGGGTCAGAGTCTTTGAATCGTGTATGAATCTGACTCGCTCAGCATGATATATGCAAAATGGATACATGCCTATATTAAACACATCATTGAATATGACTTGTTTGTTTATACGAATTCCAATTATAAGAAATCATTAAGTTTACAATGAATGAATTGTCCTTGATTTTGTGGTTGCCATAATCCTCAATTATTTACACTTCCTACAAAAACCATGCATTTTCTTTGGATTTTCTGAAACTTCGGGTACTTTGCATATGTAAAGTGTTCAAATATCTTTGTACTTTTCGTGGTATATGGAACAATTTTTCAAATGTCTAATTTAGACAACATCTTTCTTCCATGTAAGATATATCCGTTTCAAAACTAAAAACCAAACAACTTGTCTGAAATGATTGTTTACATAGGGTTAGGGCTAGGTATAGAAAGGTAAGAGTTAGGGGTTAGTGTTTACATAGGGTAAGGGCTAGGTATAGAAAGGTAAAGGTTAGGGGTTAGTGTTTACCCTAACCCATTGTTTCTCTGTAAAATCAGCTTTAAAAAGTTCATTCTCATACTCCGAAACGATTCAGTACCAAGTACATACACATTGTATGTACAACACTCTTCTGAATCTCTGAATCCATGGATGTATGTAACCATGTTCCCGTCAGTATCAAAGACCCATTGAGTTTTAATGTCAGATTAACTGAATAAAGCAATTAATGATATAATAGCATTTATGTTTGTATGACATTCTATACAACATAAGAAATATAAAATATTGATATATCAGGTAAAATCTCAATTTCCTCAACAGTTTTATAACTATGCATCATAAAATCCGTCTGGAATATATCAAACGATAAATAATAAATGTCTCGTTACCGAGCAGACGTTCTAAACTCTCGGTTACTGAGACCGAATAAATATGAAGATTCCCTCGGTATAGAATGTAATGATACAATAATAATTGTACGGCAAACAATAAGATAATGTTTGTTTTAAATATCTAGCAACGCCGTAGGACATCACAATCAAATTCAAACAATGCCAGTTGCTTGAAATCGTCCTTCGAACACTGTCACATGTTTCACTGTCAGTACATATGAACGCTTTTGCATATTTCTGAATTTTCAGGTTTTGTTTTAAGCACTGGTGATATCTTTTGCAAGTTTCGTACGAATAGTTGATCCTCTTTTGCAATTTTCTCTGTAAGTAAACACCTCTTCTTGCAGGTTTCTCTGTAAGTACAGTTGTTATGCTCCCCGAAAGGGAAAGCATATAGTTGTCGCTTCGTCCGTCCCGTTCGTCCGTCATAATTTTGTCCGGAGCAAACCACAAAAAGTATAAGAGGTATCAACATGAAACTACATTGGCAGATAGATCTCAATAAGGGGAAGTGCAGTGTACAAAATCCACAACTCTGTTTTGCATAATTTGGAGTTATTGCCATTTGTTATCTAGCATCTATCAGTTCTACCGATTCTCTTGTTCCTTATAAGTTCGTGAAACCTCTTTCACATGTTTCTTAATAAGAACAGTTATAGTTTTTAAAAGTCTAATTGTAATTACACTTTATCACTTACACATTTTGTTGTAATTACAAGTGACTTCATTTACAACTTCGCTGTAAGTGCAAGTTACCTCTTTTTCCCTTTGAGTACTATTGGCCCCTTTTACGAAATTTGCCTTAAATACAAATTACCTCTTTTACTTTTTCCTTGTAAGTACAGCTGAACTTTGTAAGTGCAGGAGACGTCTTTTGCATATTTTTCTGAATGCTAATTTATTTGTTACGGATGTCATAAGTGTGAATGAGTCATGTGCGTGGATGAAATAGTATATAGTAGTATTTAAAGTACGTTCAAGATGTTTAACTCCGCTAAGGAAGGCAATGCATGTAATTTTGTTTTGTCTTGTTTTGGTTGAGAATTGAGGTCTGCGGTTTGAACATTGAACTATAGGAATAATTCCGAAGGCTGATGTAAAAAAGATAGAGAAGAATGAATTTTCAAAGGAGAAAAATAATGTGTTGGCTTCTATCTGACCAGTTTACAACACCAAAGAGCTGAAATATTATGAACCATAGCATTGTTGCAGATAGACTCATTGCTCATTGTTGCTGTGTTCTATTTGATTATTGAATGTGTTATACTCAACTGAATCTGGATTAGGACTTTGTTTTTTATTATTTATTGGATTAAATCACACATTTTTGACATTGTTCCGGACTCTTTTCATGATTGACACTTGCAAACCTTATTGAACAGTTTTTTGTAGGTTCGACTGATTCTCTCTCACCCCAAAATGTAATTTGTACAAACTAGTATAATCTAAATAACAGTTGTTCGGTACCAAACACAGTCCATCCATGCCCCTTTATTTCAGGCATGACTTTTCCAGATATTGTATCAACTAAGAGGACGGGCTTCAAGCTCTCGAAAATGAAAATATATTCCAGTATGCTTTTCATGCTCAAACATAAACTATGCAAATAAGATGCTATTGGGATCTGAGTATGATATTTGAGTTTTGGCATGAGCTTGGAACCTGGCAATTTTAAATACAACTTAACCTAAATAAAAGCCCATCATCACCAGAATATAAACCAACACTATAGAGCATCATCTAAAGCGCTAGTATGGATTTCTGTGGCTACGTGATACCACCCCGGGGGAAACCATCCTGCCTTGTTGTTGTTGTTGTATTGGAGTTTACCGTCGCTGCGATAGTATTTCAATCATATAGCGACGTCCAGCTAATTACAGGTGGAGGAAGTACAGAGGTACCCGGGTAGAACCACCGACCTACCGCAAGCCAGCTGGAAGGCTTCCTCACATGAAAAATCCGAAGTCCCTACCGGGATTCGAACCCACAGCGGTGAGGGGCTGAGAGATTTGTAGTCCACGACTGTAACCGCTCGGCCACGGCGCCCCCCCCCCCCATCCTGCCTTGACAGGGTCAGAGTCTATGCTTGACGTGTCATTCCGGCTCGCTTTATATATTCTCTATGTCATCTATCTTGAAAATCCTGATTTCTGAAACTTTAACCATCTGCAAAAGCAAAGTGTTTTATCATTAAAATTATGGGCACCTTTTGTGGTCTATGCAACGGTTTAATTGAAAACAAGCGTTTTCAAAATAGCATTTATCGAAAACAACATCTATCTCCAATTACAACAAATAACATTCTTTCCCTAACCCTAACCCTAACATGCCTTCAGACTGCAAATGAGTAAAACACTTTAATGAACTATTGAAGACATGTTCACTTCAAAATCTAAAAAACAATCACCTAGTCGGCCATATTTGTTTTAATAAGATACCACTGTGTCAGTGAGCGTGACAGGGTTTAGTTGTTCACACATGTGTGAAAATAATATCCTTACACTACGCTATGTCAAATATTGAGGACTATCGCGTTACAATACACATTGAAATAATTTGTGTGAGCAACTCGTCTCTCTTTGTAAGTCTTTGTTACAGCATACCGTTTCACAAAGATGGCTATCTACCTTGAAAGTCTTTGATGAAAAATACCATTGCACAACAAATGGATCCCTACCTTGAAAGACTTTAGAATTCGAAATTTATGTCAATGCAACGCTGAACAAACCTCTATATTCACAAATGTATGTTTTCACTAAATTGCCACGAATATAGAACCAATGAGTTTAAATGTCAACACTTTTTATACAGAAACTAAAAGCATACCATTATCATAATTATTCACCCAGATTCAAAGTATATATGGAGCTATATTGGAGAAAGTCGGTTTGTCTGTTGACGAGATTTGTCCGCGCCATTTCTCATTTACATTTAGTTAGATTTTAATTAAGCTCCACAAGAGCCTGGAGACTGAGAAGTATCAAGCCTTGTTTGTTGGCTTTGTTGGCGCACGTCATGATCGGCTTGATATTGAACTATACAAATGTATTCAACAGAGACATATTGACAAATGAGCTACTTCAATTAAGCCTGAATAGCAAACGGATATGTAAGGACTCTCATGTCATTCAACCTACGTGCATCAATTATAGGCTTAGTTGTCATTCTATTGTCATTCTTTGTCAATAGATAACATATCATCATGATTTAGAATTATTCTCGAGATCTGTATTTAACTCATAACAAAGGCATTGTGTCTATTCATATCTAGTAAATTAATTGACACATCAGAATAGTGTATGCAGGCTTACATTTAGGAGCAACTTAAAGTTGTTGACACAACAGTATTGGTAGATAGTTTCATGTTTCATTGATATAAACAATTTGTATACACTTCAGGAAGAGCAAAGTTGGTAGCTGAAGCTTTCAGAAAAACTTTGTGCATATTGAATAACAAGCTTCGATGTTTACACGCTAAAATAGATTATAATGATGTTCAAGACATTAAGCAGATAACAAAATGTAGAGCTGTTATTTGTAATTTTTGTGTGCCTGTTATGCCTCATTGGGAAACTGTCAAGTTCAACAGCACACATTTTCAAATCTTTGTAAATAAAGCAAATAAAGCAAACCTGTGCCGGTGGCTGAGTGGTTTGAGCGTCCGCCCCGGAATCGGGAGGTTGTGGGATCGATACCTGGCCGCGTGATACTGCAGTGTGGCAGCACTATATCTGTCTCAAGTAGGCATCGTCTCCAAATGACTGAAATACTGTCGGTGGGACGTTAATAAAAATAATCAAACAAATTTACCCAACTGATTGTAGTGATGTAACACTGCAGTCTATGCATGCTCGTGTAAGGTGAGTTAGTCACTGCATAGTCATTTGCTGTAATGGTAAATACATTTACACAGTTATTACCCTTCATATACGTGTTACCCTTTTAGTACTTATATATGCGTGAGTAGTGCGAACGTATGTCCAGTCAGCAATTTACAAAAGATGAAACTAAAAATACCTACTGGTGTATTCAAATCATTTTTAATATGATTCTTACCGTCCTGGTGGCCATATGGATAGAGCGTCTGCCTCGGCAGCGGGAGTTCGTGTGTTCGATCCCCGGCCGCGGTATATCGAAGTCGTATAAAATGGTACTGGAGTGGCCTTCTTGTTTGGCGATCAGCATATAAGGCAGTTCTGGATGGACTGGGTGTAGTATCATGGCGTAATACTCTAGTGTAGCAGCACTATATCCATAGTCTCCAAATGCCTGAAATACAGTCGATGAGACACTAAACCCAACAAACATAACTTTCATTATAAGCTGTAGCTATAGTAACAGTGGTAATATATCCAGAAGGAGTTAAATATCAGTGGTTGTTGTATCAATATAATAATGTCTCATGAAAGAAGTAGATGTAGCAGTGTTTTCCGTCGAGTAATTCTATCATTATTTTTATAATGAAAGTATTGCTAATATTAGTTGTTGTTAACTGTCATAGTAAATGTAGAAGTTATCGTTAAAGTACGGTTAGTAGTAGTTAGTCTCTCTAGTATTAGAAGTGGTAGTCATAGTAGTGAAAATAAAGCATTGATAGTTGCTACCAAAGAAGTAGTAGTTATTTCTACTTTTATAAGAGAAGCATATAGTAAACAAAGACGTTGTAGTAGTAGTATAATTAGTAATAGTTTTTGTTGTAATATACGTATGTACTATTATTTTGAAACGCCGTAAAAGGGGCTATTGTCATACTAGATATATAATATCTTCGAACCACGAACACTGATAAAATTCAAGCTGCCTATCGGAATACAGATTAATAAGATGAATAAACTTATCCTCCCCGATGCTTCAGCGTTGAATTGGTAGCAATTATTTTAGATCTATCCAATTAACTTTTCGAATATTGTTTCACTGGTCTGGTATCTATACCTTACGTTAATCATAGCTCTTTTCTTAAGAAAACCATAGTTGTGAATGAATTCACAATGAACATATATAGATACGGTATGAGGCATGATATGTTTTAGTTATAATATTACACGGACTTCCCTTTGTTATCAATATTAATATAAATGTATGTATCTTTGTAATCGATAATGGATACTTTAACATTCTATTTAAACATCAAATATATATATATATACTTTTTAAACTTGCCTTTTACAAATAACAATTCTTCATTTTCTTTTCTTTTTACGCTCCCTACATAATATCAAATGACAATATGATATTTTCTTAAAAGCAATCCGAATATATATAAATTTATTTTCTTAAATGTAATCCGAAAAAAAAATATATATAGAAGTAAATTTATTAGAATCTTCTATTTTTGATCTAGAAAGGAGGACACGGTAATTAAATAATAATATTTTATTTTCATTTTTTGCATAGAGTGAGGGACAAAGTATTTCTACCTTTCAGCTCCTAAGCCTCGAATTCCTTATGCCTTTGTATTAACTGGAAAACATTCAACAAGGTTAACTGTCAGTTTAATTCAACGACATTTATAATTGATCTTCAAACCTTAACATTTTGTCTTGATTAAATATATTCCCTTACTATGATTTGGGTCATGAATCATACTATCTCTACAATAGAATCTCTTCATCAAATCCCCGAGACAACCCGGTAGATAATGGTCAAGATGTTTCGAATGGCTTTATAATGAGCTTTAAGGAGGTTTGTAATAACTTTCTACGTTGTTGAGATTATATCTTGTTTCAAGCGACACACATTTCCGTCAACAAGACATATCTTCCTTGAAATATTTACAACGATTTCAAGAAACTTATTCAGTAAGGTTAACGTTTAACATACTTTACAAGGTTAACTTTTAACATACTTTATAATCAAGCTGACATTTACGTCAATATAAAAATCGGATGTGCAGAAATACATTCTCTCTCACAACATCTGTGTATGACACAGTTCCGTATATCTAGCCTATGAAGTGTGGTCAATGGAGAATGATTTCCATTTTTCATACTGAATTTCGTTATTTTCATGTCAAATTCCTAAATATGAAAATACATTAAAAACCTTTGTATATTTTTTATCATTTGCTGCATACGACTCTCGTTAAAATACAGATAAATGTATAGGATTTTTAAAATTTATTTCATTATTCACCTCTTTAATCTATAATTTGTCGTAACCTTTGATTGTTATAAATAATATGCACATATCTATAAGCATTGCTTTCAAGTATATATTTCGAAAAATTTTTTAATGTATATTAATATATATCATAATCCGGAACCGTATTACTTGATAATGCATAAAATTGAAACTGTGCAGATGTTTGGAACATGCAAATGAAAGGCATTCGTAACTATTTGTTACGTACTGGAAAATGTTCTAGTCATTTGTTTTAGTTCTGATCAAAACCAATAAATATATTCCGAGAAGACAACATGAAATAAGCACTCCCGAATTTGTATAAATTAGATATCTACATTCGTTTGCGTTGATAAAATTAGATTTATGTGTCCATTATACAAATAAGAATATTCATTGTTTCCCCATCTTGAAATTGCCATTGAAAGTAGCGGAAAAAATCCATTGTCATAATAATTAACAACAGCAACATTGCTAGTGAAGGAAATTGAGATAAAGTACAAAAAATATAGCATGATTTCCGGAATTAAATGAAAACAATACTTTCCATCAGTCATGCGTTCTATAAAGACATAACAAACAAAACAAGGTATAAATATATACATGCATTATTTGAGAGCTATCTCTTGCAAGAATTTGACGTCTCGTAGTAAAATCAGAAAACCAATTCCCTTTCACAGGGAATATCAGTTGAATATCAGTTTTCTTTAGTTTATTCATTAAAACGCATTAAATGCTGTACGGGGCTTTAAACTCTAAATGAGTTACTCCCTTTAAATATAAACGCACTATATTTCGATACTTGGTTCACCGTTAAAAATAGACACTTCCCTTCCATTATATTCCAAAAATAATATATAGAAATAAATAAAAAGTGAAAAAAGGTAAACAGTGTAATTACCAACCAGCTATAAGGCAATGCTTATCACTTATTCATTAAAGTGTATTGCATTGTATTTCGATTCAAACATACTTCTGAACAACCAATGCAACTTTCAAGGAAATAAATGAACGTAAGTCATGCAATACAATTCCTATAACCAACACTGTATTTGCGCCTGTCCATCTTACTCCTTTATTTTGTATAAAATGTATTCCTTATTAAAGACAAGAAATAAAGAAAGGGAGATAAATATATTTAGATTGAACGTTTTGGCATATTGTTAAAATTTACTCGTTTTATCTTTTTTATCTCAAATTCCGAAAGTCGGAAAATAAATATATAATAATCATAGATTATTTCAAATGAGAATTTAATTCCAAAATATCAACTGATATAAATGTATGAGATGTTTATGATAAAGGCAAATGCGAATGATCAAAACATTTCAATATGATTACTTATCACGTAGGTATGGAATGAAATATAGATAAAGAGGGATGCAAAATGTATTTAGAAATGACCTTTCATTCATTTGGAATTTCTTTTCTGTATCACCACTTGAGGATTAGGATTACCAATAACAGCTTGATAAAAGTGAGAGAAAAACAATTTTACCCTGAGTTTTAAACTGATGTTAACACTTATTTTTACCGTTTCTGAAAGTTTTGATCATGGAAGTGAAGTGCCACATTCGTCATTGTGAAGTACATTTACCGAAACGCACTGATTAATATCGGATGCTATTTATACATAAAAATGTACATAGAAATCATTTAACAAAAGTTGCTATCGACTTAATTCAACACAATTTATAACTGAACTTAAAACAAACCTTAATATTTTGTCTTGATTAAATATATTTCCTTAGTATGTTTTGGGTTATGAATCATACTAGTTCTACAATAAAATCTCTTCATCAAATCCCCGAAACAAACCCGGTAGATAATGGTTAAGTTGTTCCGAATGACCTCATAATGAGATTGAGGAGGTTTGAAATAACGTCCTACGTATTTGTTGAGATAATATTTTGTTTTAAGCGATAAAAATTTCCATCGAGTAGCCATATTTTCCTGAAAACATTTGAAACAGTTTTAAGAAAATATTCAGTAAGGGTAACTGTTTACACACTGTACAATTGATGTGGTATATACGTCAATGTAAGAATATCGCATGCACATACATTCCGTACATCCAGACTATATGGTGAGGAAAGTGCAGAATTTCATCCGTTTTTATTACTAGGAACCATTATTTTTATGGCATAACGTTTAACCTGTGAAATACAGCAATACTGTATCTGTTCCAGTGTTTCTTTAATAAGATTTTTTTAATCTTAATAAATATAGCGGAAATCAGATGTTTATGTGTTTATCGTATTATCATTTATCTGTATCAAATATCTATATCATAAGATTCCATCAGTCATCACTCATATTTTCCTTCGTTTGTTTCCTAAACCCAGTAAAAAGGAAATAGTATCAAATAGCGTTGTTCTGTCAGAAGAGATAAATATCGATAAAAAAAAGATGCGTAAAGGGAAAATATTCCCAATTTTTGTCGCTACAACAACTTTTACTGCAAATCAGTCGATTAAAAATTAAAAAAATAATTAAAAAAAATAAAAGTTCTTTTTGCCGATTCCTAATCGAAATTCTTATCACTTCTGTAGGCGACAAAGGACAGTTAAATACTTCTATTACACATGTTCCCGTATCATAAAAGTGACACAAAAGCTTCCATTTGTTCTTAGCAATCGCCTTCAAATTGCACGACGCGAAAAACCTAGATATAAAATACATATGTAAATCAGATTATATTTTATGGCTGTTGAAATAATTACCTCTTAAATTGCAAATCTGTTAACTTGAAGTCAAGACAGATATGAAAAAGTGTTGTTAAAAGGAAAGAAACTTTTGAAATACTGCATCATAAAAAGCTTTTCTATAATCATGACTGGAAAGGGCCCCAATTAGCAATGTTACACAAAAGAAAAACTTCTGATCATATGTTTGTGCTGGGTTTAACGTCCAACCGACAGTATCTTAATCATTTGAATACTATGTCTACAGATAAAATACTGCCTCACTGCAGTATCACGCCTTAGATGTATGGCATGATACCAGACATTGGTACATTTTCAAAACACCGGTCAAACTATCCCGAAAAAACCCTGTATATATGCAGAGCGTCAAGCAGTGAGCTAACAGTTTTAAACGTCGCGTTCGGGGATTGAACTCACGTCCTTCATTACACGAAGTTGACTCTGTAACTAATAGGTCATCAGGGGAAATGTTGTCGTATTTCGTAAAAAAAATACGTCAGATTAAATTAAAGCAGAATAAATAGAGTGCTAAACATTTAATTACCATGACATCTTACATGGTCAGTGTAAATCTGTTTGTTCCTCTCAAGAGTAGACTATTTCAACCCCACGAGTTACAGGATGTTTATATACATGCTCACTTTCTTTACCAGGCTATCATAATACTTATTGACGGAAACACTTAAACTGTTATTCTTGTCATCTATGCATTCACATCATAATGACTGTTCGTCAGGCATCTTCATTTGTCTTGATCATTTATAAATGCCATATAAAGTTGATGCATTATGATATGATTTGAATGTTTGACATTGTATGCTAGTTATTTATATTGTGTCCAGACCATTCATAAAAAATACATACAGATGGCATTCATCGCCAATGAATAAAGAATTATTTAGATTTTTTTCGTACTTAAAAAGTGCCTTTTTAACTGTTTTTAAATAGTCTTGGTTAAAACCAATTAAATATAATCTGAGAAGACAAAACGAAATAAAACAGATTTGACAAAATCAAGTATGCATGAATATGATATGAACACTTCGTTGAAATTGCCGGCTTTATTTATGAAAATACCAAGAAAAAACGTGTTATATCAGGGTACTTTTATATTAGTTCACAACAGCAAAATTGCTGACAAAGGAATATAAGGTAAAATACAAAAAGTTTAGCGCTTTTTTTTTCGGTTGTAGAAAATCACACATATTTGTGAAAGATGTTATATTAATGCTTTTTCCCTGTTCAATTCAATACAAACGAAATACATGATTGCATATTTATACTTCCAATCGAGCATATCTTAAATATCGAATATGCACTCCTTGCACTGGTATGCGGATTATTTGCACATGTTGCCTCTAATTTCGCTTCCGAGCTTCTCGATATAAGCTGTTTTTTTTTCTTCAAAAGCGTATTAGAAATAAATGGTTGTTACACATAACACTGTCATAAAACACATTCAAACATTTCAAACATGGTGTTTGAAACTATAATTAAGTAAAAAGTTCAGTTCCCATCAGTTATGCTTTCCTATACACAAAACAAAACAAGCAAATGTATAATTTGTTATCTCTCACAAGTGATTGAATTCTGTCAGTAAATATGGAAACCAAAAGCCTCTCATTGATAAAAGGTTGAGTATCAATTTTCTTTATAATATAAGTTAAAACGCAGCATTTTTGTTTATTTAAACTCAAAATGTGTTACCTCCCCTTGAATATAAACGCAATATACTTCGTTACGTACTGCATCTTTGAGAAGGGACGCATTCATTTAAAATGGAAACGGTGTAAGTACCATAAAACCATAACGAAAACAGGTTAGTTCGGTTATTTATTTTCCTTACCAGGCTTTATCTTAATATGAATGACGGAAACTCTTAAACTGGTATCCTTGTCAGCTATATATTAACACTGTGATGACTATTCACTAGGAGTCTCAATTTGTTTTGATGACATAGAAATGCCAAAATAAAATCGAAACAATTTGATTTTAACTAAATGTTTGATATTGTATACTAGCCATTGATATTGTTTTCAGGTCATCATAAAATATATACGTAAAGATGGCGTTCTACATCAATAAATTAATGAACATTTATTTATTTATTCGTATTGAAAAAAATATTCCTTTCAAGTCAAGTCAAGTCAAGTCAAGTCAACAAGTTTATTGGTAAATAAGGCCTCCGGCCCATAATACAAAGTACAGTACAGAAGACGATGTTGTATATAAGTAGTTGTCTTACGATAATTTGTTTTAGGTTTCATTTAAAGCATTCATAAGATGATAAATATAAATTGATACTTTCTTAACAATATCTGGGTTCTGAGAGGATAATAAAGTATAAAAATCTTGAACATATGTTCCATGTCTGTACCAGTTAAATAAGTAAACTTGCCTAATATCATTATATCTACTACAATGGAAAAAGGCGTGATATTCACAATCAGTAACAAATACGTTGTTAAACCGTTGACAAAAATTACAATTACGATTTTCAACCAATATATTAGTGTGCCTTCCTGTCTCAATTTTTAATTTATGATTTGACATACGAAATCGTGACGTAGCTATTTTATATTTTAAATCAATATCTAATAACAGATATTTTTCAACATTAAGTAAACTTTTGAAGTTGCTATAATGCTCACATCTACTAGAATTATCAACAGCTGTATGCCATTCTAGTGTATAATAATTAACAACTCTTTGTCGAAACATTCTAATGAAATTGTTTATATTTCCAACATCTTGACTAATCCATATAAAACCAAATCCAAACTTATACAAAAGTAATCTGATCTTGGTAGCCCAACAAATTCTACCAACATCATCAAGAGATTTAAGCATATTGTAACAATGTTTAGGGTATCTATGTATAGGCATAGTAATCAAAGTACACCAATATCGAATACAATTAATATAATATGTTGTACATAAAGGTAACCTGCCACATTCTCCAAGAACCATGCATGTATTTGTATTGTTACGTACATGGAGGATATTTTTGCAAAATTTGTTTTGTACAGATTCTATTGTACCAATATATTCATAGCCCCAAACTTGAGATGCGTAACACAGTATAGGTTTGATCATAGAATCAAAAAATTTAAATGAGTCAGCAATTGAAAAATATCCGAAAGGTCTTTGAAAAGCTTTAACGGAAAATATTGCTCTCTGAGCCTGTGAGATCAATTTGGAGTGAGCGGACGACCATGATAAACTTGAGCTAAGTAATATGCCCATATACTTATATTCAGAGGTAATTTTGATTTCTTTACCCCTATATGACCAATGTTCGTATCTACGAAGGGGCCCCCATTGCGAAAAACTGTTATTTCAGTCTTATCCATATTAATTTCCATTCCCGTGTCATGACAGAATTTGTCAATAGTATTGATTTGCTGTTGAAGTTTTGAGGCAGTTTCTGCACAACCAGCAACATCATCTGCAAACATTAAACAAAGGATGTCGGGAATATCATTGGTGATAAAAATCCCTGATCCACAATTTTCACGTAACATGATAGATAACTCATCTATAAAAAGATCAAAGATTGTCGAACTTGACTTATCACCTTGGCGTGTTCCAATATTACAAGAGAAAAAATCGGTTATACTATTTTGAATCTTGACACATGACCTTAGATCAGAATATAAAGATTTGAGAATATTTAAAAAGGTACCATGAATACCTTTCTTTTCTAAGGCAATAAACAACTGTTTGTGATTAATTTTATCAAATGCTTTACGAAATTCAACATAAATACAATAAAAGCGTCCACCCTTTTTTGAAAGATATTTTTGAACCATTGCTTGTAAGCAAAAAATATTGTCAACAGCTGAGTAGCCTCTACGGTCCCCTGATTGAGACTCGTCAATTTTGTTATTATTTTCAGCCCAATCATATAATCGCTTATTTATTATGCCGGAGAATATCTTGTACAACGTATTTGTAATAGATATACCCCTATAGTTTCCGGGAATATTGCTTGGTCCAGATTTATGTATCGGAGTGATAACACTAGATCTCCAAGATGAAGGTATATTACAAGTAGCAAATATATGATTGAATAATGTTAACAGTATTGGTGATATATCATTCATTGTGGATTTAAAAACTCTGCAGGTATGCCATCTATGCCACTACATTTTCCAACAGAAAGACTTGCAATTGATCTGGTAACTTCGTCGAGAGTAAATGGTTCGTTAAGAACACTAGCTGAAGGATCAGCAAAATTACATAAACTATTATTATTTTCATCAATATTACAAGAATGCTCGTCATATAGAAGACTTGAGAAATATTGGTACCACTCATGAGGTGAAATGCTATCATCTAAAGTCTTTACAGATTTACCCTTCTTTAGAATCTTCCAGAAACTAAAGGGATCATTACTATTGTCAATTAATAACTTTCTATTGTTTTTTTTGGTATTCCAAGTTCATTGCTCGACAGTAGTTCTTAAAATAAATGGTTTGTCCTTAAACGTTCTAAGATCCACCTGAGAATTTGTCATTCTGAATTTTCTTAATGCACAGAATTTAATATATTTAAGTTAGGCACACATAGAATTCCACCATGGAGGCTGAGTAGTTACTCGTCTAGTGGTATTTCTAGCTAACATATATCGACCTGCTGTATGGTACATTGAAGTGATATTTTCAATGGCAGTATTAATATCTTGAAATATCATTTCATGTAATGAGTCATACATAGAATGTAATAAGTTTTTAAAATTGTCAATAAAAGTCAATTGATAGGATTGATTCCATATATACTTTTTAATTGGTAGAAGATCGCAATTTACGTTACTAGAATCAATGGAGATAGGTGTCTTCTTCAATGAAAATACACATGACAGTGGGAAATGATCTGATTCATCCCTATCTAGGATACAAAAATTCTTAATAACTGGAAAAAGATTTGAAGAAGCTATTATGTAGTCTACCGGACTTGCGCCGTCATTTGAAAAACAGGTCAGATTACCCTCACTCTCACCTGTAAATCTTCCATTTAAAATATGAATATCAAATGTGCAACACAAATTTACTAAAAACTTGCCAAAATTATTTGCGCGAATATTATCCAAAAACGTAAATTTCGTAGAAAATAGTCTAAAATCTTTGCCTACTATTCAAATCACCAGCAACAAATAGATTTGTATTTGGATATTCTGTTCGAATATATTCTAAATGAGACTGCATACTAAAGATACCATTTCTCTCTTCCTTATCATTATTATAACACGACCCTTCCGGTGATATATAAGTGAAATACATGATCATATCTTCGCAGTTGTACATAGCAGATAATTCAAAATATAAAACAACACAATTTTCATATACATTATATAGACGACGTATAATATTTTCTTTAGCAAAATTACTTTTAATAAAAACACTCACACCACCACTGTTTCTAATGGAATTACTTCAATTGTTATTAAATCGTCTTTGTTAAAACCAGTTAAATATCACCCGAAAAGACAAAACGAAATAAGATAGATTTGACAGAATCAAATAAATGTGAGCTTGAAAAGTACAATTCGTTTGAGTAAATAATATTAGAGGTGCATGTTCAATATGCAATTTATGTTGTTAATTATTTCCCACATTGAAATTGCCAGGAAAAAAAAAACTTGTAATTTCAGAGTATTTTTATATTGGTTCACATAAGAAAAAAAAATCTGATAAAGGGATGTGAGGTAAATTACAAAAAGGTATAGCATGATTTCCTTTTTTTTGTTCACATAAAAACTCACAAATTGTGCAAGATGTTATATTGGAGCGTTTTCCTCGTTCATTTCAAGGCAAACGAAATCATGATTACACATTTGTTTTGAAAATCGAGCATAATTATTATCTTAGATATCCAATATGCATGCATGCACTGGTATGCGGATTTTTTACCCATAATACCTCTTATTTCGCTGTCGAGCTTCTCAATATATGCTTAACTAGTTAAGCTTATTTTATTTTTCTTCATAAGAAGTTTGGAAATGTATGGTTGTTATACAATAAGCACTGTCATAAAAAGATATTTAAACATTTCAAACATGGCATTTATATTGATTAAAACTCAAAATTGTGTTACCACCCTTTGAATATAAACACAATATATATCGTTACGTATTGCATCGTTGAGAAGGGGCACATTCATTTAGAAAGGAAACAGTATAAGTAGCAACAATCCATAACGGTAACAGGTTATTTCGATCACTTATTCGTTTAAATGTAGGTATACGACAATGTCTCCAATCGATCACCAGTAAAACAGACAAAAAGCGAACACAGATATAGCGAATTTAACCCTTTAGCAAACCGCATTACCATGTCCGACCAACTGTTTAATTATTCATTGTTAGGACAGAAGCATAAAGTGAGATGTTATGATTCAACTTAAAGACACATATTCAGCTGATGTGTCATTTCCAATTATAACTGTTAAGTGGGCCGGATATGACTTGATGTATCTCGTATTCTGGCTGGAGTGGCCGTTGGCCTAATTATTGTATTCCTACTTATTCTATTTTTTTAAAACATCCCCCTTCTTCAGAGAACAATCAAAAGGTTGGAATAAAAAAATAACCAGGAGTTGTGTCCAAGTTATTTGAAGCTCCAAGGAAACGCCTAAAATTAGCTGGACGTCGCTAGATGACTGAAATACTGTCGAAGTGACGGTAAACTGAAATAATCAAATAGTCAGTCAAAATTATTCGGCATGACAGACATTTTCTGTAACAAATAATTGTAGAAGACACAGAATATGGCTGCATTTAATGTTTATTTTAAATATACTGTCAAATTCTGATTAATTCTAATTTTTTATTATCATGATTGAAACAAAAATAAACAAAGACTTTTTTCAGGGACATATATTACATAACACCTTTGTTTTAACATTGATTGCGTCATAGAGTCCGAGTGACGTACGTCGCAATAGTCGCATTATATAAACAAGAATGTCCTAAATAACCGTGTGATAAATTCAGGTGTTATTATTCAGATATGACAGCTAATTTTAAATCTTTCAATTCTAAATTATCAAAAGATTATATAAAAACGGCAGTCATTTTTCTCGCATCATCTATTTCTCGGTTTTGAAAATATCATCGATTCAAATGTTGTGATTTCAAATGGTAGCACATACAGTTAAACAACTTGAATTCTACAGAATTCTACAGATGCTTCCAAATATATAGTTATATAATAACGGTTGAATTAAATTCTCTCTCATATATAATCTAAATGATGAGAAACGAAATGTGACACCATTAATGATATTGTTATGTATATTTTCATTATTATTTGTATTAGAAAGGCATAAAAAACCGGATGTAGGTTATCTAAAGCGGAGATTAAAACAATTTCTTCAACTATGATTATCTGCAGTAAATTAGATTAAATAAAGATCTTGCCGATAATACGACAATACGATCCCTGAAATAAAGGAAAAACGTTTTCTGTCGTCAAAATTCTAAAGCTGTGGTATGTTCATTTAGAGAGAGAGAGAGAGGAGAGGAGGGGTCATTATATTATTATTAATTTACAGCTTGAATAATTCTAATTATGCAAACATCCAGTATCGGAAGGAACCATTTTGATAAATAAATTTCTTGAAAGTGCATCAAGTATGTCAGGTGAAATAATGCAATTTTAGAGACAGGGAAATTTTATGCATTTGCGAAAGTAGTAATACGATAAAAATGCTTTTAAATATAAACAGAAACAATGTAGACATATGAAATAACACCACAATCATGCAATACAACACCGACCGTACATAAATGATAAAAAATATACTTTGTATCAATGTTTGGTCTTATATTCTAGATTTATTTTGCTTCGCATGTTTCCCAAACATAGTAAAAGGAAACGGTATCAAATATCATTGTCCAGACAGAAGAGATTAATATACCGATATATAAAATGTGCATATAGCTAAAATGGGTGTAAAACTCTCGATTGTTGTCATTATTACAACTTTAACAGAGAGTCAGTCAATTCGAGATACGAACTCTCATTTTCCCGATTCCTTACCGAGATTCTTATCAATTATGCAAGCGACACAGGACAAATTAATTACTTCTATTCATCTATTTTAACTTGAAAAAAGTGAAACAAAAGCTTCCCTTTGGTTTTTACAACTCCATTATAATTGCACTAGGCAGTTAACCTATATATAATCTACATATTTAAATCAGAATCTATTTTATGTCTCTCAAGATATCAAAATAGAAGTCAATTTACACGAAAAAAAAAAGATTAAAGAACAGATCTGAGCAAGTGTTGTAAAAGTGAACGACGCCTTGAAATACCGCATCACAAAAGTGCTCTGCTATAGTCATGACGGGAAAGTGCCACTTTAGTCAATGATACATAAAAAGATAACTCCTGATCATATGTTTGTGTTGGGTTTAAGGTTCCACTGACAGTATTTCAGTCATATGGAGTACATGTCTACTTGAGACATATAAAGTGTTGCCCAACTGCATTATAATGCATGAAACCAGAGATAAAGACATTATCCTAACACCGGTCACACCTGTCCCGGAAATGCTAAGTGCCAAGCTTAGAGCTACCAGTACCATTTTAACGAACCCACGACCTCCCGTTCCCGAGGTAGACGTTCTAATCACTGTGTCACCGGGCACGGTGTTATCATATTTAATAAAAATACATGACAGTAAATGAACACTGTTACTAGTTTGTTAAATATTAAATTACCGTAACATGGCCATGGTAAAAATGCATTTCATCAAAAGAAAAACCAAAACATGTAAACTAGTTCTAGGCTACTATATGGGTAACATGAACAACGTCTGGCCTTTGTGGAATTTGATCGAATTTGACGACTTACTCTAATTTGACGTCTCGCAGTAAAATTAGAAAACCAAATCCCTCTCTTAGATACATAGATAAATATTAGTTTTCTTTATTTTATTCATTAAAACACAGTGTTTATGTTGCACGGGATTTAATCTGTAAATGCGTTACCCCCCTTTGAATATAAACTCAATTTATTTCGTTATTTATTTCATTATTGAAAATGAACACTTCCATTATCTTCAAAAAAAAAATAAAAGGAAAAATGTAATTATCAATCAGCCATAACGGAAAATATTTATTCAAATCACTTATTCATTAAAGTGCATTGCATTGTATTTCGATCAAATATATTTTTGAACAATCAATGCATCTTTCAAAGAAATAAATGAAAACGAAATTATGTAAAAAAAATCCTATAGCAAACACTATATTTGTGCCTGACCATCTGCCTCTTTTATCTTGTATAGGATATGTTTCTTATTAAAGACTAGAAATAAAGAAAGGGAGATAGATTTAAATTGATAATATTGAACAAAGTCATCGATTATTTGAAATGAAGCATTTTAGTTCCGTCTTAGAAAACAATATCAACTGATATAAATGTATAAGATACATGTATTTATGATAGGTGCAACTGCGAATGATCGAATATGATAACATATCATGTATTTAGGGAAAGAGATGGGCATAAAGGTAAGATACAACTTAAAGATATAAAATAAGCAGTTTCGTCAAATGACAACAATAACCGATAAGTGAGAACAGACTTGAGTTGATATCTCTTGTTTTCCAGCTGCAGTTGTTGTTAGCATAATGTATGACTCTTAAAAGTTGAGATTTATATCGTATACCGTTTTTGTGTGTAGGCTACAAAGTCACAAAAAAATCCAAATTTTTAGATTGTAAACAATTAAAACATTTGACAAACGCAAACTGTATTTCTTATGCAGTCAAACCCCGGCTATTCGAAATCCCGGGATCAGCGTTTTATTTCGAGTAAGGCATGTATTCAAAAAACCCAAAATCACATCGATCGTTTTTCATGCAGTGAACGTATAATGTACACTTTCTAAAATATGTAATGATTAAGTAATGAAAATGAAAACAACTATAGATATTCAATTTTCATTTCACAACTTTCATCTTCTTATGCATAAATGATTTCGGTACATAGATAATCAATGCATTCGTCAATAACGAAGATACATACATACATGTACATTTATCAGGTCTACACGTGTCCAATATAAACACTGTCTTGAAAACAGCAATGGATAATTAATATTTAATTTACCAACATTCATTTTTCTGCATATATGCATACATGAACATTCATCATGTCTGACTTAACCACAAGTAACTACATGTATCAACGTTACATCAACGTCGACTCGAAAAACGATGTAATCGTGGTCTGTATGTTACTACTACAATCATCACCTTTATGTTTGAAAAAATTTTTATACCCCCATTCAGTAATTAATT
>CM037783.1:39516313-39566313 GCA_021229015.1 Solen grandis | reverse complement strand
AACATCTTTACCATTAAATATGAACAAAGGTCCACCAGTAATGATAATACAATTAATGTTGCGCTGCAAGCTTTTCAGCAACAATTACATGAACACCTTGTTTGAATCTACATGGAAAAAACCCATTTATTCGAGTTCTGGATATCGTCTGTTAGTATACATCTGTAATTCAAACACTAGAAAGGTCACTTGCAACAAGATAGCATCTCTTTACCCCAGTTTCATGTTGTAGTGGGGGTCTATAGGTGTCATGCTTGTTACATCTCATCATGTCCTGTCCTGTCATGTCGGTAACTGTTGTTTATAATGGCTTTACACTTGGAATAACCATTTACATGATAAGTCCACATAATTGTGCAGATAACTGTGTCAAGGATTTTGTAAGAATCACAGCCCTTTTTAGCTCGACTATTCGAAGAGTACAAGAGCTATTGTAGTCGCCCTGGCGTCGGCGTTGGCGTTGCAGCTTTTGGTTAAAGTTTTGCATGCAAGTAACTATCAACCTTATATCTCAATAACCGTTTATGGTATTGACTTGAAAGTTTATAAATATGTTCAGGGGCATCAGACAACCAAGGTAGATAACTCTTGACTGAATTTAATATGAATTATGGCCCCTTTTTAACTTAGAAATTTTGGTTAAAGTTTTGCGTGCAAGTAACTAACCTTATAAAACCGTTCATGGTATTGACTTGAAAGTTTATAAATATGTTCAGGGGCATCAGACAACCAAGGCATATAACTCTTGACTGAATTTAATATGAATTATGGCCCCTTTTTAACTTAGAAATTTTGGTTAAAGCTTTGCATGCAATAGAAAATTTGTTTAAAGTTTTGCGTGCAAGCTACCATCTAGTTTGTATCTCAATAACCATTCATGGTATTGACTTAAAAGTTTATGAATATGTTAAGGGGCATCAGACAACCAAAGTAGATAACTCTTGATGGAATATATTACAAATTATGGCCCCTTTTTAACTTAGAAATTTTGGTTAAAGTTTTGCATGCAAGATACTCAAATGCTTATTTCTCAGTATCCAGGCATGCGATTGATTTTAAACATCTTTAATATGTTAAGGGGTATCATATTTTCATGGTAGATAACTCTTGATGGAATATGTTACAAATTATTGCCCCTTTGTAACTTAGAAATTTTGGTTAAAGTTTTGCATGCAAGGTACTTTCATGCTAATAGCTCAGTATCCAGGCATGGGATTGATTTGAAACATCTTTAATATGTTTATGGGTATCATACTTTCATGGTAGATAAATCTTGATAGAATATGTTATAAATTATGGTCCCCTTTTTTAACTTAAAAATTTTGGTTAAAGTTTTTGCATGCAAGGTACTTTTATGCTAATATCTCAGTATCCAGGCATAGGATTGATTTGAAACATCTTTAATATGTTTATGGGTATCATACTTTCATGGTAGATAACTCTCGATGGAATATGTTACAAATTATTGCCCTTTTTAACTTAGAAATTTTGGTTAAAGTTTTGCATGCAAGTTACTTTCCTGCTAATATCTCAGTATCCAGGCATGCGATTGATTTTAAACATCTTTAATATGTTTAGGACTATCATACAAGGTAGATAATTTTTGATGGAATATATTACAAGTTATGGCCCCTTTTTAAACTAAGAAATTTTGGTTAAAGTTTTGTATGCAAGGTACTTTCATGCTTATATATCAGATTCCAGGCATGGGATTGATTTGAAACATCTTTTATATGTTTAGGAGTATCAGACTATAAAGGAAGATAACACTTGATGGAATATATTAAAAATAATGACCCCCTTTTAACTTAGAATTTAGGTTCAATTTTTGCATTCAAGCTACTATCCAGCTTATATCTCAGAAATTGCTTGTGGAATTGACTAGAAATTTAAGGAGTGTCTTCAGGGGCATCAGAAAACTAAGGAGGATAGCTTTTGGACTGAATTTTATACAAATTACGGCCTTTTTCTAACTTGGATTCTTGGTTAAAGTTTTGCATGCACAGTGTTATTGTGCTTATGTCTCAGTAACTAGGCATGGGATTGATTTTAGACATCATAAAAATATTAAGGGGTATCAGACTATCAAGGTATATCATTTTTGACTATTCTTATGTACAGGGTATGTGAAGGGCAAGAACTGAAATAGATTTCATTTGATTTACCAACAAGCATTTTGAATAGTCGAGCGTGCTGTCATCTGACAGCTCTTGTTCTGTGTCAGATTGGAATGTTTATCACATTCATTGATAGTTGTTTTATGTGTCACAAACAGTAAACATATTTGTGTTTTTGTTGCAGCTATGATGATATCAGAGATGCTGAGGATTTAAAATCTCGTTTGGAAGGTGTCACCCACCTAGTGGAACATCCCACTCAACTGAAACCTCCAGGTATGTTACTTCGCTTCTGACTGGTTGATATCAGTCTAAATGTACCAATTGGAACATCCCACTCAACTGAAACCTCCAGGTATGTTACCTTGCTTCTGACTGGTTGATATCAGTCTAAATGTACCAAGTGGAACATCCCACTCAACTGAAACCTACAGGTATGTTACCTTGCTTCTGATTGGTTGATATCAGTCTAAATGTACCAAGTGGAACATCCCACTCAACATTACGTCATATAGACTCCTTTTGATGCAGTGGTAAACAGAATAACCAGTTTGTAGGAACTGTCTGACCAGGGTATTTTCTGTTTTCTGATATCTTCTATACAATCTGCATGACAAAATAATGCTAGTTTCATATATCATTCACAAATTAATAATCATCAAGTCATGAATTGATATATGAATATTCATGAGGTAAAGGGGTAAATTTTTATCTGAACAAAAAAAACTAGAGATGAAACAACATCTTTTTTATTCAACAATTTGCTTGTTTATTTTCAGCGGAGCCTACAAAAGAAACAGTGATTCCAGTCTACCTTACGTCACAAAAAAGAAAAAAACTCCGCCGCCAAAATCGACAAGAAGCCCAAAAAGAAATTCAGGAAAAATACGACTGGGTCTTGCCCCACCGTTGGAACCCAAAGGTAAAGTGGCACAGACATTACTGCACCATCTGTAATTGTTTTAGATTGAAGAAGAATATTGTCTTTTATTTAACCTTTACCATGCTAAATTTCTAAATTGGACTTGTCCTTTCATCATTTTGGACCGTACCATGTCTATGTTGAAAGTTATGACATGATGATGATGATGATGATGATGATGATGATGATGATAGTTTTGAGATGATGATGATGATGAAGATGATAGTTTTGAGATGATGTCGATGATGATGGTTATGACATGATGTATATGTTACAGTGCGGATGGCCAATCTGATGCGGGTGTTGGGTTCGGAGGCTGTACAAGATTCCACAAAGGTTGAGGCCCACGTGCGCGCCCAGATGGCCAAACGACAAAAGTGAGTCACTCCCATGTATATCTAGTTTGTTGTACCGTAAGGAATAATCCGTCACGGCCAAGATCATTATTTGTCCTCTACAGGAATTACTTTGTCACGTCACAATTTTTGTGTGTAGCTGTCTATATCAATAGAAATGGTAGTCAGTTTTGAACAACAAGAATAAATATCATAATTTCATAGGTTGGATATTGTGAAACTGCACAAAAAAAATTACATTAGTTTAAGCATATTTTATATATTTTCATAATTCATAAGAAATTGCCTCTACAAATTGACAAGATATAATTTTGAAAAATTACATGTATACTCTCTTGAAAGCTTTCCTATGATAGGGGAATGATTCCTCTTAAGAGAAAGCTCTTGGTGTTAATCAAAGGATTGAGAGTCCTAATGTTGCGTTAAGCATAAACTGGAACAGTAAAAGATAAAGTGTGGTTTGTAATTTGGAATTATTTTATTGATTTCTCTCATCAGATGGGTCTTTATTGTAGCTGTGAGGGCCGAACGACATTGTTTTATTTGCCATATTCGTAGTTTTATTTGCCATATTCATATTAGATTTACCAAGGATACACGCCAGAAGTGTGTAACTGCTGCTCTTCACTGGCTTACGTCACACAGTTTCATTCATAGTACTTTCATTGATAATTTTTCCCACCTACGCAAACAAGTGCTCATATGTCTTGCCCGCTAGAAGGCATTGAATTTGGATATCCGGTATTGTCTTTTTTGCAGTCATTTACAATATGTTACAAAATATTTACAAAAGCAACATTATATACTATAAGAAACATAAACAGTAGTTCTCTTTGCTGCACTATAATGAAGCCTCACAACTCTGAAATTGTCTGTTTTAAAAAGGGCACACGAGGAAGCAAATGCGGCTAGAAAATTAATAAAGGAGCAGCGACGAGAGAAAAAAAATCAGCAAAATCAAGGAGGATGTCTCCCTGGGGGTCCATGTTTCTGTGTATAGGTAGGTATTCCAAGGACAAGGTACAAATTCCACCTGTAATTAGCTGGACGTTGCTATATTACTGAAATACTGTCGAAGCGACGGTAAACTCAAATAGTCAAGGTACACATTGTTGGAATGTTGACACTAGGCTCTCCTTAAAAAATTGTTTGCAGTAAATTCAACGCAGGATTGTATTTTTTTTCAGAGGGTAGATATCAGTGATGAGGAAAACCCACAGTATATATTCCGTTATCACTACTGTATAAACTGTGGGATATTCAGCAGGCAAAACTTTTCATGAATATTTATCAGCTACTTACTGACCAGTGAAATCAAGCAAGGTACTTTGAATACTGTTTGCTGAAATTTACAAAAGCAAAAGCTGACGCATTATTCCCGCAAGATAAACTGTTATGCTTAGGCGGGGAGCTTGACCTCTACACCTCTACATGCTAGAATGAAGCTAACTTTCAAAATTTTGCAATGTTTCATTGGTCAAATTATGCCTGCCATGCTGTCTCTGCCACGGATCCAATGAAATACCTAATTAATAATTCATGAGTACGACGTTTTTCCTAACAAATATCCCATGGTCAATTAAGAAGCAAAGCGTATTGAGCGAACGTGGGTTTTTCAACAATGAGTACAGTGTTAATCCATCATAATTTTAAATACTGTTAAATACTATAAATTTTAACACTGTCAAACATTGGATACTTAGTCTGATATGTTGACTGTAGTTTTGCTATAGTTCAATATAACAGGATATGTCTTCTTTTTTTTCACCATTGTGAAATTTTCTTTCTTCCTTTGTTTTATTATTATTTTATTCTAGCTCTGCTAATTGGTTTGGTTGTACCTCCATTTCCCTGTTTTACTTCATCAGATTTTTTTCTATCTATAAACTAATTGAAAATAAGATATTAAAAAGGTTTTGAATTCAATACCTTCTTTATGTATACAATTTGTGATTTTGATGTGTATTGACCAGAACTTTTGCATACTCACTTGATCCTTTACAGGTTGCTATGGTCAAGTGGTTGCTTTGTTCAAGTGGTTGCTATGGTCAAGTTGTTGCTATGGTCATATGGGGAGAGCATTCTGCTTATTAACTGGATTCATTATTCGACCTGGGCATACTAAAGTCACTGGTATATCTTATTCGCTTGATGGTTAAACTGTTCATCGATCCCCGGCCATGACATACCAAAGTCATAAAAAATGGTACTGGTGTAGCTCCCTTGCTTAGCGCTCAGCATATAAGGGTAGTTCCAGGACTGGTTGGCCATGTGTCAGGATAATGTGACTGGGTGTGGTATCATGTCACATGTCTACGGCATGATACTGCAGTGTTGCAGAACTATATCTGTCTCATATAGACATAGCCTCCAAATGATTTAAATACTGTCTGTGGGACGTTAAACCCAACAAACCAACATAATGTCTACGGTACTGCAGTTTCAAGTAGACATAGTCTCCAAATGACTGAAATACTATCATAGGCCATTAATCCAAAGCAACCAAACAAACCAACATTACCATACTCTTTGATACTGATGGCAGCTTCTTTGGTTTTAGTGGGAAAGGAGACTGTTAGAAAAGAATTTTGCCTTTTGTTTTATATAGTACTTTTTCTTGATTGAAATATTTCTCTTCTCAAGTCCCTCCATTAACTTTTTTGTTGCTGTTGTATTACATTATTGTGCTTGCTACTTAGTTATACAGTTTATACATAGACTATTTCTAAGACAGTAGACTTGACAGGAAATATCAATATACTTAATACTAATCTATTTTTATTGACAGAGGAGGGGGGATGCGCAAAGTGTATTGTCTGCTTTGTAACTAGAGGCAGGTCATGGGTTTGATCCTGTGGCAGTAGTATAACAGTGTTAAATTTGGTCCTGGTATAGCTCCCTTGCTTGGTAGTCAGCATATAAGGGTAGTTCTAGGACTGGTTGATCAGGATAATGTGACCGTATGTGGTATCACATGCCACTGGTTAATGGTCTGATATTACAGTGAGCCGTCACTGTATTTGTCTCAGTGGGAAAAGAAAGCAAGACGCTTTGAAGGTCTGTGTGTGTGTGTGTTTTAAGACATACCAACTGAGGACATTTTCAAACAGTAATGGCTCCAACTGAGGACATCCATGTGTTGGTGGGATAGTGAACTCAAGCAGACTCATTTATGTATTTACTCATTTACACATCATGTACTGAGGGTCGCTTGTTAATTCAAAATGGTCTCCATATGACTAAAATACTGTTACTGGGAAAAGAGAGCAAGGAGCTTTGAAGTTTTCTTCATATTAATTCCAAACAATCAGACATGGTCACCATGGAGATGATCTTCTTTTCCAGACTCTTGAAGCAGAGGCAGAGACAAAACTGGCGTCGGAAAAAGAAAAGCTTCAGAAGGTAAAAAAACAACAACAGAAGGTAACCATTGAAAAATCTGAAGTCACTATCTGACCCTAGTCCAATCATTGGTTTATCTTCGTTTTTAGACACTCATCATGGATGTGTAGATTGCAGAACCAAACAGTTTTAGGCCCTATTCTGACTATATTAGTAAAAGTCACCATAAGACCGCCATGCTTTTAAGACCACTGGAACCAATGAAGGTCCGAAGAGTGAGGTTTTACTTTATTTATTTATAGAAAACATTGAGACTGGACTAAGGCCATCTATTGGACTTCAGATTGTTTGTATAAATGGCCGTCTTGTTCACAGTTATATTTGGAATCTATATTTATCTATATTGTCAAGGGATACAGTTATGCATGCAAGGTAAACTAAAGAAACGAAGCATGTAGGACTTTTACGCAGATTTTTCAGTGAATCGGGCAATATACTTGAATAACACTGTAAGTTATTTATCATAAAACCATATTCTTCTATTGATAGATAGCAAGAGCCAGTCAAAGAATGGTGCGTTTTCTCTTTTCTGAAACTTTTTGATCACCCCTCATTATACATATTTACAAGGGGTGACCAAAAAGTTTGTAGAAAAGTGTTACTATTTCGTTATTACATGAATGTAATATTTAAGAATTACAAATTATACTTTGACAAGAGCTTTATAATGAATATTCATGTACATATTTTTGACTTGATTATTAATTTAACAAACTTTATTATGGTATATGAAACAATATATTTTTCTTTGCCGTGCAGATTGTGTAGAATCTGAGGAACAATATAAAGGAGGTCCTATTTTCGAGGGCTCAGTGCAAAATGGTCGTAACTTATATGTTTTAAAGAAAAAGTTAAGATGGTTTTGCACTGAGCCCTCATTTTGTCTGCTCTGTTTTCCAAAGCATTAAAATGCACCAGTATGAGGTAATGAATTATATTTTAATTTTATTTTTTTTTTTTTTTTTTTTAAAATATAAGCCTGGTTTTCATTGGTTGGATTAAGTTCAGCTTTTGATAGGTTGAATGGGTGTAAGCCTTCTTTTGATTAGTTTGATAAATTCTAGCCTCGTTTGATAGGTTGAATGAATATAAGTCACATTCAGTAGTGTGGCTCAGATTCTACACAGTCCGCATGGCAAAATTTAAAGTGCAGTAAATTAATATTCATCAAGTCATTAGTTTGCACATGAATATTCATAAGGTAAATTGTTACAATGGTTGGACACAGCAGCTGTTGGAGATTCAAGTGATGTTATTCTGCACCAGTGGGGTGGTGGGTCACTTGTGTACATGATTTTTGAAGGTTGTGGGTTCAATCCCCTCTAGGAAGAGGAATCATTTAATTCCCAGGCAATATGTTCTGGCCCACTGCTTATTGATTTGTCTCTTCAGTCCAGTGGTAGAGCACAAGGCTTGGTCTTTAAACTTAAACTTGTGGTCAATTCTTCTGCCCAGGATATGTCTCAAGGAGATGGTATCCAATGTTTTCCATTTCATATAAAATAACTCCAATGGAACTAATTGGAAAAGTTTACTATAGATATTTGACAAAATTTTCTTTTTTTAATTTTTCACCATACTCAAGAGTTGTCAACTAAATGTACCAGTGTGACCAGTCTATAACCAGACCAGGCTGTGAGTTCTGGCTGATCGGGTTTTATACTGCTTGCTACTTCTGAATACGATGAAGATAAGGTGGAAACTGTCAAATGAAGATTACCATATGACTCCATTTAAGAGGCCGTCCTGTGATAAAGCCCCAAATGGTTTTGTAGAAACAAAACTGGCATCTATTCCAGATAATATTTTTACATACAAATTAATGAACCAAATCCTTGTACTAGCAAAAAAGTAGACTTAAACTTTAACCCTTGATTTCAAACACACAATATATATATAAGACAGATGAGGGGCAAGGGGTTTGTTGTACAAGCTTAGTTTGAGGAGGGGCGTTTAAATTGGTGCATACAGTATGTTGAATCTTGTCTGGCCTGTCCTTGAGAAACTGAGATGTAAGGTGGCATTAATGAGTGGTGAGAGATACGGTGTTGTTTGAGATGTTTCAAGTGTAAGTTTACACACATGTTATGCAGGAAAGTGAAAGTAGAGTCTTGGAGGCAATAGAAGAACACCAAGAGGTTTGTCGACAAGAACTTTTGGAATCTATCGATAAGGAACGTGGTAAAGAAAAGGAAACATAAATCAGCAAGGAGACAAAGAAAAGAGATAGAGGAAGCTGAAGCTAAAATAAGACAGGAACTTGAGGGAAAATTTCAAGAAAAGTTGGAAGAAAGAAGGTAGTAGAATTTGAAGAGCGGCTGAAGAGTGAGATAGAAAGTTTAAGGGATAGTTTCGAAAGGGAAGCTCAAGAGGATTTTGAACATATGAAGGCAAAATTTGATGATGAGGCACAGTTAGATTTTCATGAAATGAGGGCAAAATTGGAGGAAGAAATGAAGCAGGAGTATGAGGATTTGAAGATGCAACTGGAGAGAAAGTGGACTTAGATAAAAAAAGGAATTCAAGAAAAATGGAATCTGAAGAAGAAAACTGGAAATCTAACTTTGAAAAAGAGTTAACACTCAAACTGCATAAAGAAGAGGAGAAATGGAAAGATATGATAGAGAATGACATCTTGACAAGACTGAAGAAAGAAAGAGAAAAATGGGACCATAAGAAAGAAGCAGAATGGGAAAATAAACTAGAAGATGAAAAAGCTAAGTGGCAAAGAGTGTGGGATGAACAGAAACAAGAAGACATGAAGGCACTGGCCGATAACCTCAAGGAACGTATGAGAGCAGATATGGAGAAGGAGATGGAGAAGTTCCGGATCGAGGTGGAAAACAAGTTTCATCTGGACTTGGAACAGGAGGTTGGTTCTTGTAGTGTGTGTGGCACTAACTGTAGATTAACACCCACGACCCCTACACCTTCATCCTCTTCTTCTTCGTCATGGTCAGCATCATCAGTCATATCAAAATCATCTTCATTTATATCATCATCAGTATCAGAGGTAGCCATTTCCTCAAACGTATCATCATCACCTTCATCATCTGTATCAGCAACATTAGTATAATCCATTTCGTTATCTCCATCAGCTGTATTGGTGATGATGGCAGTTTATGTAGCAAGTTTTTCCACTATCATTATATCCAATATCAAAGTTTATTTCAAAGTTCTCTTATTCTTATTCAAATTTCAATATCACGATGTAATCATCATCAATTTTTCATCCTAATCCTCATGAAAAAACTTTAACCTTAATATTGTAGTAGAGGTATAAAATGGCACTTGTACTATCTTGCCATAGAGCTAGCTTTTGTGGCGATGTGGTAGAGTGTCCGATTTGCATACCGAGGGTCCCGAGTTCGATACCAGCTCGGGGCAGTAGGATTTTACTTGGTTACATTTGGCGCCCAACGTAAATAACTCACAGTTGTAGAAGGGATGGCACCCTTAGAAAGTCCAACAGACGTTCAAACTCCAGGAATCTGAGGACAGATTCTTGAAAGGAGGGGGTGTATGTAGTAGAGGTATAAAATGGCACTTGTACTATCTTGCCATAGAGCTAGCTTTTGTGGCGATGTGGTAGAGTGTCCGATTTGCATACCGAGGGTCCCGAGTTCGATACCAGCTCGGGGCAGTAGGATTTTACTTGGTTACAATATTTTCAACTTTTCCTTCATCATCATCATCATCATCATCATCATCAATACCTCTAGGGATAATAGTTTTCTCCTTGATTTGCAGTGTGCCTTACTTTGTATCATGTATTTTTTTCATGTATATTTGGAGTGTCTTTCTTTACCTAGATATAGTATTTGGAAATGTATTATTTTAGTTGTAGATCAGTCAGTATTCATCAGCTGGTTTTCTATTTCTTGTGTAAACGTTGTTTTGCTGGGTTTTTTTTTCTTTTCTTTTCAGCCATTTTTTTTTTTAACATCAAACTTTTAGCAGAGTTTTCATTTTATATGGGAGTAAATTGACATCTTGAGTTATACATAAAGTCAAATTGTGAAGTATTTGATTGTCAAATGGACAGTTTTATGCCAATGGAGCATCATGCATTATCATTTTAGATTAAAAAAATATCAGAAATTGCCTTTAGCGCTTTTATAAATATAGTAATTAAGTTGCTAACATCTTTAGCTAGTTTGTCATGGCTTAGAATCTGTATTCATGTTCTACAAATACCCAAGGAAAGCAATGCCTAGATCATAAAATCTTGCGGACTTAGGTACTAGTTATAGAATTTTATTTCACCCCAGAAAAAAAGATTATCATGAAACTCAAATATATTAATGGACCAGACCTCGACCATACTCAGACTCAAACTATGCCCATTAGTTTCAATACAGATTTGAGTAATCAGATTTTAGATTTTAGCCTGAGATCGTGCTACTCAAATTTATGCCAGAGACCATACTACCAAATTTCCAAAATTTTCCATTATGCTACTCAAATTTTGTGTGTGATCATGCTAATCAAATTTTAGCCTGAGATCATATTTTGGTATTTTTGAAAAATGATCAGATCTCATCTGGACCCCTCCTGACTCTAAGGACTGGTCCAACCCAGGAACCCTCTTGGAAGATATGTTAAGATTGTGAAAAAAACTTGTTTTTTCTATTGAATTAAAAATATCTTTATGATTACTAATCAGTTACAAGCACTGACCATTAATAGAAGGCTGACAGCGAACCTTGAAACTGTTCTTTCTTCTTTCCCTTTTACTGTTCACTATTAGAATGGCCCACTGTCAGCCCTCTAGTTTGGGTCAGTTTGAGATCATGTAACAAGTTTAGCTGTGTGGAGATTGTATTGCTTTGTATAAAACATTTTTTCTTATTTAACATCTGTTTTGAAATACAGGGCAGATCCATTATAAGACGGTCACAGAGTCTGCATTAAAATGGACAATATTGTGATCGTGCTCTAGGCAGATCTTATATACCACTGAATGTGGCATCCATAACCACTGTTCAATCCCTTGTTATTTCCTGACATTATAAATGAATTCAAGACATGTAGCACTTGATTACATTGGAGTTTTATTGTCATGTGCGTTGTAGTGAAGCACAGTGTAATGGATCTACCCTGTATATCATCTTAAATTCATTTTGATTGTTTTAATGTTCACCATTTCTTTTTAACCTTTTGGTTTTTGGCCTTAATTAAATTTATTTTTTTATAAACATTTTGGCACAATATTGTATACTCCTTTACATGCAGGGCAGCTTTTATGTTAAAATGGAACTCACTTTTATTTCATATGTGCTAGATTTATCTATCTTTTTTTCTGCTGATTTTAGTAATTAATCTTAATTGGTTTCAGTTTTTCTTAACCATAGAATAATGTTATATGATGCTTTTATGTCAGTATTTTGCTAATTGTAACTTTCCTTCACTTTAGAATAATGTTATAGGAAACTTTGTTAATATTTTGCGATGTGTAACTTTTCTTCACTTGAGTATGCAATCTGTTCATTACTTATTGCCTACTTACTTACATTAACTTGAATTCTTATCATCTCACACATATATTTACAGTCCTACATATAAGTATATGTAACCATATGTGGTCAGATTAACCTTTCATTGTATGTGAAGAACATGTAGGTCCTCTACCACATATAAATATAATTACATTTTTATAAACACATACAATTATATGACACTTTATGTGGTACAAATGAAACTTTCTCTGGAAAAGGACACCTATGACTCTACATTAATTATAATATACATATATCACCATATTAAATGAACCTTTCTCTGGACACATAGGACCTCTACTTTAATTACTATACACATATATAACTACACACATATATATATGTGTATATAATTACATATTGACATACACATATAATGATATATAACTATACATATTGACATACACATATAATTATATGTAACTGTATGTGGTACAGGTTAACCTGGCAGTGCAGGAAGCAAGGGACTCTTGGCATCGGGAGTATACCAGGAAGATGGCCATGAACACGTCTACTGCCCACGTGTCACAGGGACTACTTAAAGAAGTAAGTATCACATGTTGTGTTTTTGGGAATATCACATGGTTTGGAATAAAAGAAATTCAAATGGCGGTATATTTTAGAATCTCACATGATTGTGTATTGGGCAATATTACAAAGCAAGTGAGATGTATATCATTAAGTTTGTCATTTGTTATGAGTGATTTATAACCATGGCAAAATGTGATTTTGAAGCTTTTCCCATTTCAAGGAAAGTTGGAATGTACATAAGTTCTAAGAGTTCTAGAACGTACACCCAGGAATGATTATGTGTGGGTCATTACTGTAACTCGTCTGAGTGGTCAGATTATTTTAATATCCAGGAAAATAGCTAACTTCTGGGTGAGATGTCTTTAAAACAGAATGGACTGTTTTTATTTCCAGGAAATAGAGAGTTTGCAGACAGAGCTGTTGACGAAGACAGAGGCCTGGCAGAAAGAGAAGAAGGAACTGATCTTACAGAAGGACAATGAGCGACGTCAGGCTCTAGACACGCTACGCAATGAGACCGACGCGGAGTATACGCAGTTTATGTCACAGCAAAATGAGACGCTGGAAAAGGCTCTGAAGTCAGCAAGGGACCACCAAGCCAAAGAGAAGGTACCTTACTTGTTGCAATTTCATTTATAATGCAATCAATTAGATTAAATCAAGGGCTAGATGCAAAACTATTGCAATAACTTCTTGACTTACACACACTCACTCAGAGGACAGAAGTGTCCTCAGTTGGCATATATAATACTAAAAAATGTCCTCTGTTTTCCAGTTTGTAAAAACTTACACATAAACACACACATACACTTTACTCAATGCCCACACCTCTCATGGGCATAAATGAAAACAATGACATTAGCTCTATAAGGATCACCCTGCGTCCGTCCTCGTGTGTCATCAACAATTTGCTTTAAACAAAATCTCCTCTGAAACTGCTGGACAGAATTTGATTAAACTTGGCAGGGATGATGCTTGGGTGAACCTTTACAAAAGTTGCTAAAATAAACTTGATCCATGTAGGACACTGGTTGCAATGGCAATGGAAAGAAATGAATTATGAAAACTTTGCATATCATCTCCTTCAAAACTACTGGCCAGATTTCAAAATGTTTTAATACAGATGTTCAGATGGGTAACTCTATACTCAGGTGAGCAGTTCAGAGTCTGTATGGCCCTCTTGTATAGATTATTGCTGACATTTGTGTAGATTATGTCATGATATTGCTGACATTTATGTGTGTGATATTCCAGGGGGAGATGGAAGAGAGATATCAGAATCAGATGAAGCTGTTGCAAGAGAGACTTCAGAAGGAGAAGCTGCAGATGGAAAAACAGCTGAGTGAGGTCACATCTGAGCTGAATCGTTGGAAAGGTCATAACTCAGAAGATATGACAAGATATACTGAAGAGATCAAGAGGCTGAGTGCTGAGCTGAACAAGCATAAGGATCAGCAATCAAATGACATTAGCAAGTTTACTGATGAGATAAAGGATCTGACCAATCAGGTGAATGGATTGGAGAAAAGAGAAAAGGAATTGACCAATGAAATTAATGAACTTCAGAAAATCAACAGGGAATTAGCCAATGAGACAGATAAATATGAGAAAAAAATAAAAGATTTGACCAATGAAAGTAAGGAGTTGCTAAAGGTGAATACTGAGTTAGCCAATGAGAAAGAAGGTTACGAAAAGACATTGAAAGATTTGACCAATCAGATGAATGCTAGTGAAGGGAAAGGGAGAGAATTTGAGAAAGTGACTGAAGAACTTAAGAAAGCTAAAGGACTACTGAAAGAATTCAAAGATGAGATGACTGACTATCAACAGAGGTGTGTCAAATACAAAAGCAACGCACAGGAACTACACAGCAAACTTACAAGAGCTGTCCAAACCCAGGAAAAATTGCAAGTAAGAAATTTTGCTTTTATAACCTTCTTACCACTAGACTTTGTGAAGGGAAAAAAGTATGAAAATTTTGTCAGACCGAAAGTTGATCTCTCAGACCGAAAACTAAATGAGAAAATATGTAAAACATCTAGTTTTTGTCTTTCTTTAAGGTATATTTGATTGAAATATATTGAAAAAGAATTGGGAAGAGATTCCTGAATTAATTCTGTCGGGACACTTACTTTTACAATTGAAAATAAATTGAACAGCTACATTTGTTGCAAATCTATGTTGGTGGGACATTATGTTGGAGATGATGCTTTACTAAAGAGATATAATGTAGTCCAATATACTGGGGTATCAAGCCTTGCATGTGATGGTGCTCTTCCAGGCGGAGGTTCAGAAGTTACGAGAAGAGCGAGCCGGTCTGTTGGAGTCCGTGCAGTCCATCGAGACTTCGTACCGGTCCGACGTGGGAACGTATCAACAGCGCTTAGACGAGGCAAATCAGCGCATCGCCCGAACTGAGAAGATACTTCATGATATGAAGCAGAAATACAGGTAATGTTGCCATGGCAACGATCTTATGGTAATTGAAATTTGGAATTTCTGCATGCAATGTGGCCAATTTTATTTTTGAAACTTGAAATATAATTCATTAGACTGAAATATTATTTTTGTTAACTGCCACATTGGAGAAAATAATAACCAAAACATATAAACCCATCTATAAAGTTTAATTTTCAAGCACTTTAAATCATTTTATCAAGATATAAAAAACTAACACCTAAAGAAAAAATTGCCAAAGATAAAAGTTACAAATTTAGAATTTCAATGCACATTAGATCCATAATGTAAGAGTAATATCCGAGAAACACCCCCCCCCCGAGCACATGGCGACGGTTTATATACTGAGCTAAAGCTCGTGAATTAACTGCACTTAGCAGCTCCATTAAGCATCTCCGCTGCTCCTTCTTAATGACCTCCGCTGCTGCTCCAAATGGAGCTCCGCTGTGCTCCGTTTATTAAATAAAATACAAATATAAATTAAATCAATATATATCGTTCACGACATGCAATTGGAAGTCCAAGTCTGTTCTGAGTGAATGTTCAAATAGTGGATATGAACTTACATCACTGGTCTGAATGTTACTGCTCTTGTTCATAAGTTTATTTTTGTTTGTGTGTATGTATATTGCAGAGTTTATCCTTTTTTGCATTACAATATTTTGTCCTTGATTTAAAAAAAATAATTTAAAAGATGTGTCTCTATCAGGCCCATCATGATATATCATTGTTAAATATAATGTTAAGTATATACCTCAATATACATGGAATGAATATACACCATACACAATGTTGTTATACATACAAAGTAAATATATATATACACAGATTGGATACACACACATAAAGTAAATATACACATAGAGTGAACCGGTCCTGGTGGCCGAGTGGTTAGAGCATGCACCTCAGAATCAGAAGGTTGTGGGTTCGATCCTCGGCCGCGGCATACCAAAGTCATAAAAATGGTACTGGTATAGCTCCCTTGCTTGGCTCTCAGCATCTCAGGGCAGGACTGGTTGGCCCGGTGTCAGGATAATGTGACTGGGTGTGATATCATGCCACATGTCTATAACGGTGTGATACTGCAGTATGGCAGCACTAAATCTGTCTCAAGTAGACATCGTCTCCAAATGACTGAAATGATTGAAACCCTATGAACAAACAAACAAACATAGAGTGAATATCAGGGGTTTACTTAAGGATTTGACTTTCACTTGTCCAGGGGGCAAGTTACTTTCAACATCTACTAGCCCCCAGTGAAAACAGGTTGCCCGATCTTGAAGTTAGTCGGTGTTTGTTAATGTTTAAAACTAAATTTGTGTAATATTAAGGTGAATTTTAGTTTTTATATATCAAAGACAATTTTCTAGCCTTTTACCCCTGATGCACTATAGAAAATAAAAAAACCCAAAAGATTTCATTTACATAAATAAACTTGCAGACAGGGCTATCTTGTTTGAAAAAACACTTGCCTGCAGTGATTTTAACCCGGCGCGGGCAAGTGGGCGTCCACTTAAGAAAACCCCTGAATATAAGAATGAACTTACATAACAGATGACAATAGTGATTTACATGTTGAATGATTGCAGGTCAGCTCTGGAGAGTTACAGATCAGCGCTAGAGGCTGAGAATGACGAAGCGATCAAGGCTATGAAGAAAAAACACGACTCCATCATCGCGGAGATGGTACAGAAGTACACGCAGGATAGGGAGAACCTCGCAAGACAGGGGCAGATAACTCTGGAAAAAGTCTCTTCTCCACATGCTGTAAGGATGGAGAAAATACTTTTTTTTTTTTAAAGTAAAAAAAAGTTGAGGTATTGTCATCACTCTGGTGTCGTCATTGCCTTTGGATTCATCGTCGTGAAAAACATTAAACTTTGCCATAACTTCTACCTTATAAAACTTTCTGTCATCAAATTTCACTTTCACAAGAGCTACATTTCCATCAAGGGCCATAACTCTTCAGTCCATTTTGACCAGAAAAAATCCAGTGAAAAACTTAAACAAATGGATTTTTAGCTCACCTGAGCACAAAGTGCTCAAGGTGAGCTTTTGTGATCGCCCTTCGTCCGGCTTCCGGCGTCGTGCGTCGTCCGTCGTCAATAATTTGCTTTAAACGACATCTCCTCTGAAACCGCTGGACAGAACTTAATGAGACTTGGCAGGAATGTTCCTTGGGTGAGGCTCTACAAAAGTTGCTAAAATAAAGTTGATCCATGAAGAACTCTGGTTGCCATGGCTACAAAAAGAAAAATAATTTGAAAATTTTAAAAATCATCTTCTTCAAAACTACTGGCCAGATTTCAAAATAATTTGGTACAGATGTTCTTTGGGTCAACCTCTACCAAAGTTGCTAAAATTATTCCGATCCGTTAAAAAAACATGGCTGCCAGGGGCGGGGCTTATTTGCCTTATATGTATATAGAGAAACCTTTAAACAACATCTCCTCTGAAACCACTGGACAGAATTTGATTAAACTTGGCAGGGATGATCCTTGGGTCAACCTTCACAAAAGTTGCTAAAATAAACTTGATCCATGTAGAACTCTGGTTTCCATGGCAACAAAAAGAAAAAAAATATGAAAACTTTAAAAATCATCTTCTTCAAAACTATTGGCCAGATTTTAAAATAAATTGGTACAGATGTTCCTTGGGTCAACCTATTTTCTCAGGTGAGCGATTTAGGGCCATCATGGGCCTCTTGTTAATTAGTGTGTTTATCGGTTTTCTACTATAAACATTGTATTGGCATCCCCATACAGTTCTCTTGTACTTCATTAGATTTTGCATATTGTTGAATCTTATAATCTTATATTGATGGGGTTTACCATGAATGCTTTCTATACCATGAATAGTAATGACCAGCCACATGAAACTTTCAATACCTGCATTCTGCTGTATCGCAGAACACGGTTTTGCGGTTCGGTACCCAGTTTATTAATTCATAGTTTCAGTACGTACCGAGAACATATTGGGAAGGCAAAAACAAAATAATGTGTGGTTTTTAAAAGATTGTATCTTTGATTGGTCAAATGGCAACTGTGCAAACCAGTGAAATGCAGCATACTGTTTTGACTTTCATTGTTTCTATCTACTAATGAAAGTCATTGAAATCATTGACGCTCCCTGGTTTTACTGGTAGAAGTTTTTTTTTAGTATTCAACTTCAGTGTTGGGTGGCATTAAAAGATTCCGCAGTTCGCAAACTTTGTCAGGTCGACATGTTCAACACTTTGTAAATACACATAGATCAGTTATCAGGTACTGTACCATGAACAAAGTCCATACTGGGAAGGTCCAGTGGCATTTCAGTCCTAGCACAAAGTACTAGTCCAACCCTTGAACCACTGATAAAGATTAGTGCTATGTCTTGTTTGATTGATGTTTAAACATGAATCATGTTTAAGAAATAACTGACCTTGAGGTTTAAACTGATATTGAACTTTGACCTTTCCTGTTGCCAGGGTGCAGTCGGAGACATAGATGACACAGTCAATGAACTGAGGTCACACTACTTGGATACGGTTGCCAAGATCAAAGGTAGGTCACTGAAGGTCAAGGAAATAATTATAAGAACATGGGTAAAAGTTTCCAGGAATTTTCCTGAATTTCAGGATTTTCAGATTGCTAAATGACTTTTTATTCTATATAAAACTATATAAGAATTGCTAAAATCGGGATTTTCAGAGATACAGTTTTCATATTTTATAGGTAGATACCTTATGGGAAGAGGACGTTTGGGATTAAGATGATAGGGTCATGGTCAAGGTCATTGTTACTAAAAATAGATTTTCTTGCCTTTTGCAACACTTGAAAACCTGTTTTCTCATAATTTGTTGTGTTTCTTGTTTATACATTGGTCATTGATGTTCATTAGGCAAAAAATAACTTGTCCAAGGTCATGTGATAGCTTCATCCAGGGTTTTCATTATTAACCGATTGGAGATCAAAGTCATCGGCTTAAATTTTTTGGCCATATTTGAATCCCCCTTGCCCCACAGCCAAATCAGTTATTATTTCAAAAAAATCTTTTGTTATATTTTTTATTGAAAACCCTGTGGTCACCATTTTTTCATGAATAACAAATCTGACTGGTTCCCTGGTTTTCAGATGACGTTTTACGTCATGTGACCAAGACGAATGTGCGGGCAGCAGAGACAGTCAAAACCGAGATAGACAAAGAGCGATCAACAACATTCGAACAGATAAAGGATTTCTACAGAAAACACGCTAAACAGATTCTGGACTCGGATGCTCTTGCGTATGTCAGATAATCTCTTTTATTCTTAATTTTGTTGGTTTCTTCAGCCACATTGACCTCTGCAATATTTCTTCCATATCAATTTAAACTAGAATATCCTAATTATATTGTTATCCCTACAAAGAGAAATGATAAATACCTATATATATATCCATAAATATCATTAATTTATCATACACTGTTAAACATTTGCTACTGTGTTTGAGGCTGACTGGTCAGTCAGCATCTTGTCTTGACTTTATCTCTACAACCACCGCCTAGAAGCTTCACTAGAGAAGACTTGCATATTTATTATAAATATTTTTACAGTTTTAAGATTTTTCACAGAGTTATGGCCCTTTGTTTTCTTTTAATTCAGCAAGATACTTTCAAATTACTCAGTCGCAGCTGCCTGTGTTTCTGTAATGATTTGTCCTTGTAAATTCTTAGAAATTGTCTTATTTTGTCTTAATGATGTAGCAATCACTTGCCTTTCTTTATAGTCTTACATTGTAGGTCAGCCTACGGTTTTACCGATATTCTTCTATAAATTTTTCATTTCTCCACAGACCAGATTTTGAGAGTCGACTTGAGGTGAGTTTGAATGCTGCCAAGGAAGCCTTGCTTTCGAGTGCACAAAGTTCAAGGTCTACAACACCGATGTCGGAAGAATTTCTTCTCGATGATCGACCGATGTCATCCCGCTCCAGATCGGCAACTAGAGAACTGTACAATCGTGATGGTGAAGCGCGGTCCAGGTCGGCATCTAGAGATACTTTTGGTAGGGACGCAGGGATATCGCCAAAAGGTCAACGAACTGTCTGTTTTACTGAGTCCCGAAGTGAAAGGTTAAAAAGTAATGGGTCAAATTTGGAAGACCCCCGCAGCCCAAAGAGTCGTGTTATTGCAAAGTCACCCAGGGAAATTAATGTAACTAGACGCGGTGATAGAAATAACGATGTTCCTGATTTACGACTTTCACGTGATTGGAGTTTCGATACTTCAAAGGATTCTAGTTTTGATACAAGAAGACCCGAAAATAGACCGGTTTCTGCCAAGTCTATGAGAGAATTACGTGATACAGAAGTGAAGGAAAGTCGTTTGTCGGCAGCTAAATCAGCACGAGAGCTTCATGTTTCACTGCGTGAAAAACATTTCGATAGACAAGACTACGACAGTGAGTATTTCTCAAGGGATCGTAATAACAGTGGTGATAAAAAGAAAAAACTTTTGATATCTACGCGGGATATACATTCTGGTCGATTTTCGCGGCCAGTGGGCGGGGATGTTCCAAATCATCGAAGTCGTAGTGTGGCACCACTTTTTAGTGGCATTGGTTCATCATCCTCATCTCTCGCCAGACCGACCTCAGTTCCAGACCTCAGTTCAGACAATAAGGAATTCAAGTTATGGGAGGATATGAGTCTCAATGAAACTGTTCCAAATTTCTCTCCGCTGCAGGAGACGCTAAGCAACAGTAAATCTGAATCTAATTTAAGTTTCTCAATGGAGTTTGCTTCTCCAAGGGATGCCGGAGAAACACCTACACGGACTCCACGGCGGCATCGGAAACACTTCACACTTCATAATTTTCCAACAAGTGATCAAATCTCTAGTGAACTTGATAGCAAACTGCTAGCAAGGGAGACAAATGGGACGGTAACGAGTCCTAGCAGTGAAACAGTTACCTCCCCTACCTCGGTGCAAACACCCACTCGAGAACGCAAAAACTTGCCATTAATTCAGTTCCGGCACGGTAAAATGCAAAATTTGGCACGTGTTGGAACGAAGAACAGTAAATCACCTCATCCGGATGAACCTCCGGTTACTTCAACACCTGACCGGAATTACCGGTCACTTTCCGTCCAATCGTCCGGTGTACATATGGATTTCTGAGTGTGTGCTTATCTTACATGTTATTTATTTAGGTAAAAAATGTACAAATATCTCGACTCTTTTTCCTTTTTTGTACATATATATTTGCATTTATTCTTAAGAATGAAGATATACTTTTCTGAAAGTTTTGCTATATTTATTTATTATATTTACGTTTTTTTAGTATTTTGTCATATTTTTATTGAAGTATGTTTTTCTTTATTTTACCTCTTGCTAATGGCGGAGGTTTTTTGTTTTTGCATTGACTAAACTATTTCTAAATTTTTATATAAAGAAAACACCTGTACAGTATTTTCATTGTATGACAGATGTACTCTTATGGCAGGGGATATCACTTCAACAAATTTACTTTTGTTTCTGTCTTAAGTTTTTTTTTTCTCAGGTTATTATCATTAACAAACACTTTTTTACAAATTCTCTCCACAATTTCTATCATGAGTGCATGTAGTCAGTTTATCTTCTGGCAGATGTATTCTATCCCGGTAGATACTGTATTCTGGCCTGGCAGGTACTGTATTCAAAGATACTGTATTCTGGCCTGGCAGGTACTGTATTCAAAGATACTGTATTCTATCCTGGTATTCAAAGATACTGTATTCTATCCTGGTATTCAAAGATACTGTATTCTGGCCTGACAGGTACTGTATTCAAAGATACTGTATTCTGGCCTGACAGGTACTGTATTCAAAGATACTGTATTCTATCCTGGCAGATACTATATTCAAAGATACTGTATTCTGGCCTGGCAGGTACTGTATTCAAAGATACTGTATTCTGGCCTGACAGGTACTGTATTCAAAGATACTGTATTCTATCCTGGCAGGTACTGTATTCAAAGATACTGTATTCTGTCCTGACAGGTACTGTATTCAAAGATACTGTATTCTATCCTGGCAGATACTATATTCAAAGATACTGTATTCTATCCTGGCAGATACTATATTCAAAGATACTGTATTCTGGCCTGGCAGATACTGTATTCTGGCCTGGCAGATACTGTATTCTAAATGCAAATGCTGGATAATACCAGTGTTAAACTAGACCTGTGTTTATAATTGTTCTTTCTAAGCCTGTAAATATTAAAGCATCTCAGACTAAGACTTCCCTCAACTCAAAGATTCCAAAGGTCTATAACTCCACTAATTTGAGACCTTGAGAATAGAAATGGAGCATACATGCTATTTTGAGCAAGCACTTAATGAAAATGACTCATGATTTCTCTAAAATTTGAAAATTGGGGTTATACAAAATTTCAGATTTTTGAATTGAGGGCACTCTTGGTTTGAGATGTCTCAGGATACACAGGTCAGGGTCTTGAGATTAGAATTTCAAATCATATTCAATACTGGAAATATAAATATTATTATTTTGTTAGAATCCTTTGAATTATTTTCATGACTGAATGAATGTGATGGCAGAGGGAATAACAAATGTGAATTTTTAGGATAAAATTATTTTGAGGGGTGAGAGCGAATCTAAGCTAAGTGCACCCCTCGATTTCTGAATATAGCAATTTTTTTTTGGATGGTGTGCAAAATGAATAAATAAAGAGAATTGGCCTGGATCATAAACAATTTATAGTAGTAATCAGCATATCTGACAAATTGTGTTTAATATTTATAGAGTGCTAGGTTTATTTGCATGTGTCTTTTTTGCGTTAAAGTTGAAAGAATCAAAGGATTGATGGTAAAATGAAATGATTGGATTATCACGAGGTTTCTTCCAATATCAGTATGATCTGGGTTTGTTCTGTCAAAACACTGTGTTTGATATTCAGTGATATCAAACATTGTTAAATATCATTTGTCAGCTTAACCCTTTCCCTCATATAGACTCAATTTGACGCACTCAATAGGTACCACATAAAGCCTGATTTGTAGAAAACCACAGTTAAACCTTACCATATTTAATTACAGAATCCTCATTTCCAGACCACTGAGGAGCAGCGAACAGCATAAAACCTGATCAGCCTGCGAGTTACTTGCAGGCTGATCTGGTTTTATGCTGTTCGCATAGGTCTTTTCATGGTTTCCTCTATGAGGGAAAGGGTTAATAGATTATCTGCTTAGAACATGAAAAAATAAATCTAAAAACATCTAGTGACAAATTACAATGTAGCTTGTACCTGCCATGTGTACACTTCTGTTTCGACTTGGTCAGTTGATGTAATCCTAGATTAAAGCATACAGACATGTAGGTTGATTTAAGATACACGGGTTGAGGGTTAAAACCACAATGGAGACAAATTTCGTTCATGACTTAAGGTAGTATCTAACACAGGATTCCTTGAGATGTATTGTCTAGTGGTAATATATGTATAAGATCCACAGATTGTGTGTTTGAACCCCAGTGGAGATAACTTTTGTCCAAGGCTTAGGATACTTGTCCAACCCAGGCTCCCTTAATTGGATTGTTGATTGGTTGGTTGTGGGTTTAAAACTCCACAAGGACACATTTTGTTCAAGGCATAAAGTATAATTTAAACCAGTTTTCCTTAGGTAGATTGTCAAGTTGTAATGTACGTTGACATTAGATCTACAGATTGTGGGTTTGAACCTCAGTGGAGGCAAATTTCGTCCAAGGCTTAAGGGTAATATATGTTTCCACATTAGGGGGGTTAACCAAGGGGAATTTCGTCCAAGGCTTAAGTTATTAGTCCAATTCTGGATTCCTTAAGCGTTTTAAGTTTTTGGAAATTTTATCGTTGTAGATGACAAAGAAGACTTAAACATGTGTCCTTAGAAAGAATGATGAAGAGTTTAAAAACTCGATCATTCCAATTAAAGAATTTTTTTTTAAAAGAAAATGTTTATTCCTAACTACAATGATTGGGCTTTAGTTGGTTTGACACAAATATTGACCTGGTCACAGTACAGTTGTATATTAAAGCCAATATTAATTGTAAAGCAAGTCTCAAGACACTTTCCAGTTTGTAGCTGTTAAAACTAAGGCCCCTTCTTTCCTATTTATGGCTAGCTCAATAGCTTACAAACATTAATACAAAATTAGGTGTCTTTGAGTAAACCAGGTCAACCATTGACTACCTATTTTCTCATTGTAAATACTGGATAGCATGTTACATGTAAGTCTATTTAGTCTGAGCCTCCAAAAAAGGGTGTCAGGATATTTGTACTGGTTTGAATATAACATTAATTTTTAGGGTACAATACTCGGGGTGTGTTGGCCGGTGGTTAGAATAACTGGGAGATCTGGGGTATGTCATAGGCTGTGACATTCCAACGTTGTTAGAAATGGTGATTATATATCGCACTTTCTTGGCGCTCAACATAAAAGGGTAGTCCCAGGACTGGTTGGTCCGGTTTCAGGATAATGTGACTAGGTGTGGTATCATGTCACATGTCTACAGCATTATATAGCAGTGAGTGCAATATATCCGACTCGTGTAGACAAAGTCCCCAAATGAGTGAAATATTGTCAGTGGGGCGTAAAAAGATGTCAAAATAGCAATTTAGATGGCTAGAGTTCAAACATTTCGGACGTAATAATGCCCTAAAAAGGCCAGCATATAACCAGACTTGTAACTTTTGTATGTTTTATATTGCGTGAAGTGGACACAAAAATGACAGGTAAAGGCTTAATATATCAAAACAAGTATAATTTCTTATTTTGCAATGAGACATATTGACAATGCAAATCATATTTATATTGGTTCACACTTCATGTACTTGTAAATATATCCGATTTTCAGTTACTTTGTCCTAATGTATCTTGGATACTCAAAGTGTACATGTATTTGCCATCAACACTTTTTAGCTCACCTGAGCACTTGTGCTCGGGTGAGCTTTTGTGATCGCCTTTTGTCCGTCGTGCGTCGTCCGTCGTCAACAATTGCTTGTGAACACTCTAAAGGCCACAGTTTTGGCCCAATCTTGATGAAACTTGGTCAGGATGTTTGTCTACATGATATCTTGGATGAGTTCGAAATTGGGTCATGTGGGGTCAAAAACTAGGTCACAGGTCAAATCTTGAAAAACCTTGTGAACACTCTAGAGGCCACAGTTTTAGCCCAATCTTCATAAAATTTGGTCAGGATATTTGTCTACATGATATCTCGGATGAGTTCGAAATTGGGTCATGTGGGGTCAAAAACTAGGTCACGAGGTCAAATCTTAGAAAAACCTTGTGAACACTCTAGAGGCCACAAATTTGGCCCAATCTTCATGAAACTTAATCAGGATGTTTGTCTACATGATATCTCGAATGAGTTCGAAATTGGGTCATGTGGGGTCAAAAACTAGGTCACTAGGTCAAATCCTTGAAAAACCTTGTGAACACTCTAGAGGCCACAGTTTTAGCCCAATCTTCATGAAACTTGGTCAGGATGTTTGTCTACATGATATCTCAGATGAGTTCGAAATTGGGTCATGTGGGGTCAAAAACTAGGTCACCAGGTCAAATCTTAGAAAAACCTTGTAAACACTCTAGAGGCCACAGTTTTGGCCCAATCTTCATGAAACATGGTCAGGATGTTTGTCTACATGATATCTCGGATGAGTTCGATATTGGGTCATGTGGGGTCAAAAACTAGGTCACCAGGTCAAATCTTAGAAAAACCTTGTGAACACTCTAGAGGCCTACATTTTTGTCCCAGTCTTCATTAAACTTAATATGAATGATGACTGCATGAATTCCCAGTTGAGTGCAAATTCAGGTAGGATCAATATGTAGGTCACTTAGTCAAATGTTAGAAAAACACTTTTAGATGCTAGATTTTTTGTCATTATGCCTAACACAGCCATCTTACTCAGGTGAGCGACACAGGGCCATCTTGGCCCTCTTGTTTGAATTTAGTGAAACGAGCCCAATGGAAAAGTTACACATGGGTGTTCAACGGTGGAGTTTACACTTACAAATTACACTTTTACAATAAGACTACTTTTAAAGTTACACCCATAATTCATAACTGGTCTTTAATTTTTACACTTTCAACTTATGTTTATGTTTTGTCATTATTTTTATTCTGTTATCGTTTATCAGTGTATATTAATTCTGATGCTTAGTTTTTGTGTCACCTGCTGAAAGCAGAGGTGACACATAGGGATTACTTTTCTGTAGTCTGTCAGTCTGTCCGTCCGTCCGTCCGTCCGTCCGTCCATCTCTTCGGTCGCATCTGTCAAACTTCAGCAGGTGACACATGTGTTCCTAAGAACACTCCTGTTGATTTTAATCCTTAAATATAAACCTGAACCTCTCCTTTTGCCCACTGCCAGCTTTCTGAACACACCTTTGAAAACATTGCCAGTAAATGTAGCTATTTTTTTCTAAATATCTTGATTGTGTTGTAATTAAGCATTGATTTATCTGTATAACAGTATTCCGGACTTGTGTGATACTATATGACCCCTATCAAATGCCCCAGGGTTTGTTTCATTTTCTTAACAAAAACATACGAATTAAACACATCTCTCATGAATCACATAAAACCAAGACATGTCCATTTATAAATTTGATTTGAATATGCTTGATATCTCTTACATGCTTTGAGAAATATTCATGAACTTTTCATATCACTTGAAAGATTTATAAGGTTTTATCATTTCTGCAACAACGTATAAGTATTACCTGTAAGACAATAAAACCATAGTTGATTAGTTTGTCAAGGTATAGTTCAAACACTTGAGATAAAGAATATAAAATATGAGAAGAAGGCCGTAAATATAAAAAAATAGATATGACATTTGTTTTACTTCTTGGGTTATCTTATTTTATTTCATTAGCCTCTCTCGAAACTATGGGTTCAAATTGTATTTTGATAGTTTTGAATGGAATGAATATCAACAGTTTGTAAATATATTCAAAATATATTTCATAGTGAAATAAATAAATCTTGAATTATAATACACAGGCATTATATATATCATCTTTTTTCTATCCCTGTGATAATGGGGGTATCTAGAGCATTCATTGTATATTCCTGTATAATATATAACAGTTGTATATTCCTGTATAATATATAACAGTTACAGATATGTATTATAAATGTGTATACAACACTTTAACTGTGATGTCTAACGGCCATGATATATTTGATATTAATAAATAATGATTTAACTGAATATTCTCTGTTTTCGTTATTTATATCGTCTCCAAATGACTGAAATACTGTCAGTGGGGCGTAAAACCCAACAAACAAACAAACATTATATTTATGATGCACCATTACATCAGGAGTTATGGCCCTTGAATTACGGAACATTCTGATTCACTTTAGATTCTATCACGTGCTGAAGTCAGCATTTCTGGGCCACAGACCTCTCTAACAAACCACAGCGCCATGATAACACGTTCGTCTAGAACGCAATGCAGATGACTTTTGTTAATCATTTTTGACGAGATTTGCAGACAATATTTATGGCTATTAACAATCCATTAGGACCCGAAAATGATGAATTTAAGAGCAGCGGTAGTCAAGTGAACGAAATACGACCATCTTGGCCTTCTTGATATACACATATATTAATAGCATAAAGGTCAAAGGTTAATGACAATTAACCGGAGTCCAAGGTAGGTTGTAAAATCACTCTCCTTCAGTCGTGAGATTCCAGCTGGCTTGCGGTAGGTCAGTGGTTCTACCCGGATGCCTCCGTGCCTCGGGGTCTTCCTCCACCTGTAATTAGCTGGACGTCGCTATTTGACTGAAATACTGTCGAAGCGACGGTAAACTCAAATAGTCAAGTCAAGTCAAGTCAGACTCAGCCGTGAGAGTACATTGTCCGTCACCAACTGAGTGCAGTAAGCCACCTGGCAGATATTAGTCCAACCAATTTTGGAGGACCTTCAGAAAGTTGCCAAAATGAAAAAAATCCATGAAGAACTCGGGTATCCATAGCAACAACAAAAATCCACAGATTCACGATCCTCTTCAAAACTTGTATTGAGAGTTTTAGTTTTATTTGACACAAACGATCACCTCGGGACTTTATAGTTATGATTAAATCCCGAATATTTCTTATACAAAATTGATCTCTTAAAAAAGAACTTATCTGCCAACATTGTAACATTGCTATAAAGTGTTTTTTGTTGTTGATTTTTTTTTGACAAAAAAAAAAACTATCGCTGATCTATTTAGTAAGAAGCTAATTGTATCTACCTAGGAATTTCATAAGCAGTTCTCCATATACTGACGGTAATGAAAAGGTGAAAAATGTAAAAATGCAGGAATAGAATACGAATAGCACAGATATGAAAAAGATTATTATTATGATTATTACACCACATTTACATAGCACTTTTTTCATATATGTTATACGTTCAAAAGTGCTTTACAATCTGTTTAAGCACAAAAAGAAAATAGGAGATGTAAAATACATGCAATGAAACCATCCACTGAAACTAAATACACCTAAAATAAGGTAAGAATATCACGCATAGAGTGTTTTAAAATATAAGTAACAACAGTGTCATAATATAAAATAGTATTAAAGTAAAGTAAGGCTCCCTGATAAAATTTAAGAAGCAAACTGGGAAAATATCATTAAATAAACTTTAAAATCCACAGTTATTAAAAGTACAGTAATTGAGTAATTTTCCATTTTAATGATCGCTATAGAATCGAACAAAGAAGTATGTTTTTAAGAGTGCTGCCATGAAGAACTCGAGTATCCATAGCAACAAGAAAAAATCCACAGATTCACGATCCTCTTCAAAACTTGTGTTGAGAGTTTTAGTTTTATTTGACACAAACGATCACCTCGGGACTTTATGGTTATGATTAAATCCCGAATATTTCTTATACAAAATTGATCTCTTTAAAAAGCTTATCTATCAACATTGTAACATTGCTAAAACGTGTTGTTTTTTTTTCTTCTCTTTCTTTCTTTTTTGGACGACAAAACTATCTACTGACTTTAACTGAACAAAACTGATCTCTGGAAAATGACACTGCCAGTCAATAAATAATGCTGATCTGTTTAGTAAGAAGCTAATTTTATCTACCAACGACTTACATAAGCAGTTCTCTATATACTGACGGTGATAAAAAGGTGAAAAATGTAAAAATGCAGGGAAAGAAAACGAAATAGCACAGATATGCGATTTTCAAACACATTTAACATAAGTTATTACGTAAAATTCTTTAACGAAGATGAAAATACTTCAAAATGTTTCTTACAGAGACCCTGCTTGAGTGTTGAGAGATAAATTAGTGTATACATAAAACAGATCCCCGGTCGCGACATACCAGAGTCGTAAAAAAAATGGTACTGGTATTGCTCCCTTGCTTGGCGCTCAGTATAAGGGTGGTTCCAGGACTGGTTGGCCCGGTGTCAGGATAATGTGACTGGGTGTGGTATCATGCCACATGTCTAATTCGTGATACTAAATATCTGTCTCAAGCAGACATCGTCTCCAAATGACTGAAATAATGTCGGTGGGACGTTAACTTGACTTGACTATTTGAGTTTAGAACCACGAGACGTTAAACCCAACACACACACACACACACATACACACACACACATTACAGTGTACACATAAAAGTAAATGCATTATATAAAGAACTTTACAAATCATATAGCAACTCTTATACAAAGAACCTATAAGGGGAGGTAACTACTACGGGGGAGTTTTCCTAACTAAAACAAACAAAATATTCCCTGAAAAACATCATCTGGATCATCAGCCCTGTATATTATGTGTCATTATTTTATTTTTTGTTCTTTGATAAATTTCTTTGTCGCCATCTTTGTTATAGTGTTCTCTCTACCGTTAATAGGAGCTTGTTTTGAGTGGATATGGAGTGTACCTTATAAAGAAATGATATAATTCAAATATTTTCACGTGCGCGCAGCGCGTGTGAGAATGTAAAAAATGTATGCTTTGAGATGTATTACATATTCACTCAAAACAAGCAACTTATATATAGTATTAAAGCAAATTCAGTCAAACTACATAGTTTTTTTTAAAGACAGTTGGGTATCTTAAATAGTATATTTTGGTCATAAACGTTTGAGAACATGTAAAAGTGTTGTATTTCGGTGTCCTGCAATCGTTACAGCTGCATGTGAAATTATATCTGATTTTATATTATGTTAACTGGTGAAATACAAATGTGCTGTGTTCTATCGAGTGAGGTAAAACCTATATATCACAGTTAGAGTGATATAGGTCTGCCGGAACTACTTTTCTTACTTTTATAGGGTATGTAAGCTACAATATATATGCATTTGCTGATATCGCAACAATAGATATTGTTGGGAATGTTTTGTGGAATCCCATCTCATAGAAATTTCCTTATATTCATGTATTTTTACAAGTTACAGCATCTCGTAGCGAGAACTCTTTCTTTCACGTACTTTAACCTTTGAGATCATCTTATTAGGTTAAGTCACACACACACACACACACATGCATTTGAATATGACTTGAAATACTTGAAGACTTATAGTGTTAAAGCAAGTATATACGCAAAACGTCATCTCCTGGAAATACCGATATTGTATAAAATATACATACAGAACAGGAAGTTATGGTTATATCAGGAAAATATGTTTTTAAGCAATAAACTATTTAAACATGTTAAATACGCACATACACACACTGATCTCGGTGTCCGCGTGGTTAAATCGTCCGTCATGGAATCAGGGGTTTTGGGTTCGCTCCTCGGTTCGCACCTTCTCCTAGAAGTTGAGCAGATAGTGAAGTCGTATATAGCTCACATTTAATGATAATTTAAAATCACGCATGTATATTGAGGTACTATGCTTTTTTTGTTTGATAGAGTTAATAATGATAAAAGTAATAATTACTGGAAAAAGTTTTTTAAATAAAATAAGGCCAACACCAAAATCAACACATATATCTTTTTTTTAAATCTATAACTATTTTTTACATTTAAACCAAAATTATTATTTTTAACATATTCTTTTTATTTATAAATGTATTGTAACAGTTACTTTTCTGACATATTGAACACACACACACACACACACACACACACACACGAAACGCTCATTTCGCAAAGTTTAATTATAGCGTTCTTTTTTCAGTTTTAATTAGCTATTTACATAGAGAATATGTATAACATATGCACACACAAATGGATCTAACGTTTACTATCCATGTCTGTATAAATAAAAAAATCACTCTATATAATACAACAAGATAACCAACGTTTGCAGGATGCTAATGGGCCCCCATCGGACATTAGTGTCAAATTACCTATAAAAAGTGCCCGTTAGTAATATTGGCGAGTTCCCACTGTCAACGGATAATCGTTCATCATAACTGTTCACAAGAAATACAGATATTATGTCGAATGTCTGAAATGTCAAGATTTCGTCTGGCGATTTAGTGTTTTTAACCCCAGTCGAACCTCGAACCGGAATAACATCTATGAGGTCAGCGCTGCAAGAAGGACAACTCTGTTTGAAAAATAGATGTTGCGATTGTTTATGTGCAGAACGGAAAGGTAAGAGTATTCCGAAGTTATTGTTTTACAATTTGGATGGGGGGCATCAAAGAAGGTCCTGTCCCCAAGTACCTGTCTTCGTTAAAGTTATTTCAGTACTAATGGCAGTTGCAGCAGCATTAGTAGTAGAAGCAGCAGTATTAGTAGCAGCAGTAGTAACGGTAGCCGTTGTGGTTGTTATAGTAACAGCAGCAAGAGTACTTATCATGGTTGTTATTGTAATATTAGTACTAACGATAATAGCAGAAATAAAAACTAGTTGCAGCAATAATTGTAGTAGTGTCAGCAGTTATCGCAGCAATGGTAGACTTTATGATAGTGTTGGATGCCAAAGTAATTGTCGTAGTAGAAGTAATTGTTGTTATTGAAGTCCTTTTAGTAAAAGAAATTACTTTTCATAAAAAATACGTTTTTGCTTAAAAAGATATCTGTAAAAAAATAAAATATAGATAAAAAGATAAATTAACAACTATGATGTCATTGCCTGCAGCAGCCTGAGATTGTGGCTTTGATCACCTTTATCCTCTTTTTTTTTTCAGACGGTGAGTGCAAATCATTTGTGAGGGTATAGTTTTACAAATCATATACACATACTTTATGTTAACTTTGCTCAAATTAAGGCTTTAATACACTGCAGGTCAATTGACATGCAATATCATTCTATTATACAATACAAATTGCCCTAGTTAAAAAATGGATATTTTAATTTTAACAGAAAAACAGTATAAATACCGGTATTATCGAGGACAAACACGTTAGGACTTGGACCACAGATAGGAAGATTTAGTATAATTAAAACTGTATTAAGCTACTTGAATCATGGATGGTTCATGCTATATTATAAAAAAAATAAGTCTGCCAACTCTATTTACAGAAAATAGAGAATGAGAAAGCAACACACACTCACTCACATAAACATAGAACAAATTATAGAGAGACAGAGAGAGAGAGAGAGAGAGAGAGAAAAAAAAAGGTGTGATGTTTTGATGATTGCCCGGAATCGGTTTGCGAAAGCTTAATTATATATTGAAACGTCCCCAGGGTCTGCTCCTGACCACGTATCAATATATAAACGTGCGCTGTTTTACGGCGCACGTGCGGGGTTGTAACCTGAAAACTACAAAGACAATTTCAGAACATACAATAAATTTTATTTACAATATTAACAATAATAATTCATAATTGATCAGTAGATGATAATGCCAGGGTCACGTTCGTCTAGGATGGCAGCAACACGGCTAGGTTGACAGCAACACGGCTCTCTGGTCCTCTACCTGAACTAACTATAAAAGTCTATTGTGATGAAGTTAGTTCGCCGATGGCTGTAGATTTTTCTATGGTGGTCTGTTTGATTTATCAATGTGATAACACAGTAGAGATAGATTGTTCTCTTGAGTATTATTATAATTATTTATAATAATATAATGATGTAGAAAATATTTATTTTCTACCCTTGTTGATATAATAAAAGTGGTGAAATATATATCTTGTTGTTTACTTCCAATATATATGAAAACGAGATGGGTATCTATTTTTAGCTCTCCTATGGTGAGATGTAAACAAGAATGGATGGCGGATCTTATTTAAAATCGGTCTGTAATACTCGCCATAGATCTGCAATATATCAGATAGAATCTATATTATAACTCTGGCGAAATGATATTAATATCTCACCCTCCTAGTTGATGGGCTTAGAGGCCTGGCTCTCATGGCGAGATGAAGATTTTGGCGAGAATAAAGTCGGGGATAAAAATCTCGGGGATAAAGCCGAGGTTCTAACCTGGTACTGACGACTCGCCAAAGGCCCGCGCGGCCTTATATAGTTTTTGGATGACGTGACGTCATCGCCAAATAAATATACGTCATCCGCCAAAAATCTTACTTCGCAACGTCTCGGATAGTAGAATACGTCAAAAAGATCAGAGTAACTCGATTAGGTTCTCCTTATTCTATATTTGGATATCCGATCGAGTCAATCAAGAAGCACATGTATGAACACCAAACACGGAGACGATGCAAGACAAAATCGTGGGAAATATGCATTTCAAAGTCATCTTTAATGAGTGTATACAGGCCCGGATTCACCGGGGGGGCCGAGGGGGCCTTGGCCCCCCCAGCTGCCCTGGTTATACATTTTTTTCTAGGCTATAAAATCCATTGATTACATAATGTCTGAGCTGTCTAGAGGAAATCCCCATCGTTGGCCCCCATACTGAACCAACCGCATAACCACCTGACCAGCCAGACTCCTATTGTCTTATGCACCCCTGCTGTTAATGTGTAGGTAATCCGAATCGGCAGTCATCCATGACTTAGTGATAAGCACGTGTTTAAGGTCCTGTGTATGCAAATTGATTGACACCTTCACTGATTCACAGGCTATTGTCGAGTGATACATAAGGATATCTCGTCTGCCGAGCGATCTAATGATTGAAGAAAAATAGGCAATTACAAAAACTTTATATCAGTAAAACTATTCTAGACAGGTGATGTTAAGGAAATAACATAAAAATCGATTGGTATAAAATTAGCCACTAAAAACAACAACTAAGTTGGACATTAAAATGTAATTGCTATCGAAATATTTTCACTAGAGCCCAAAGAAATTATTGATTTAACAAATAAATTTGACTAAATCTAATCAACGAAATTTTAAATTCACTTTTCTCTACATCTATAAATTTTTTAATCTTGAATTAAAAGCGGGCAATTTAACTGCAAGGTTGATGAATTTTCAGGTATGAAAAATTGCCGATTTTATTTTGGAAAAAAAAAATAAAAAGCTATTCTACGGGGAAGATGCATACCTATCGCTAGCCATGTAAATTAAACTTTATCAGAAATGGGTTGTGTTTCTAAATGTCATCAGCTATACTATTTTTACATAACTTGTAAGTATTATTTTAACGAAGCAGTTAAATTCTTCTTAACTAACTCTCTCAATATATAAATACAAAAAGTAGGTCTATACATCATCATGTTCACTTTTCTTATTATTTACGAATAAAATAATAATAATTATTATAAAATATGTGTAGATTATGATTACTAATTCAAATCAAAACCAGGTAATCAGTTATTGTTCAATGTTACTGATAAGTCAATGAATACTAATGCACAGAATACACAATTTATGTGCAAAATAAAACGGATATTAATGATTTTATATTAAATATCAACATCTATTGTTTGTTTTGTCACTGATTAAACATTTAGAAAAACCAAAATGTTTCAACTAAAACTAAAAATGTACAACAAAAAAAAGGACACACAAAAGGGGCCCACACCTACCCTATAACGTGCGCCTGATTTTTTTTCTGAGAATTTCTGTGTGAAGACTGCTTCCAGATCGACAATTTGACAGTCAGTGTCATTAAGGTCGAACCTATTCCCTTCCACAATTTTGACAAAATGATTATGTTTAACGTGAAAATTGATTTTTTTTCTCAGTCTTTGACAAAACTGTCTTTTACACTGTTGAGTCAAAAGCTAATGATCATAAGTCACTTTTTGTGGGGGTTCAGGAAACCCTTATTAAATATTTTATGCCAGTTTGTGAATGAAAATACAAGATAAGCCCGTATTTCTTACCCGGAAGAAGTAATGCCCTTTCAGTAATATCAGTGCCCGCCTCCCCCCACACCACCACCAGCGCTTCCATCTCCCCCACTATTATTTTTATTTTATTTATTTTTGATCGGGGCCTGTAAATGCAATTGTAATCAAATTTATACGATTGCACAGCAGTTATTCAATAACATCACTTTGCGACGGTAAAAGATAACATTATATCGCCCAATGCTTAAGGCTCGGTCCCACTTGGCATTTTTTTTTGCCTCGGGGATGGGATGCATACGCACTCCCGATGGAAATAGTGTCGCGAGCCATGTGGAGTCATCGGGAGGCATCGGGTGTACTGTAAAAAGAATTCATTGAAATTTTCCCTATGTTTTCTCGATGTTTTATCGGGAAAACAAGCCGGGGAAATATCCGCAGAGAAGCTCCGGTCAGCATTCATGGAGCTTCCGCTATATTTTTTCCTCCGATGAATCCCCGATGTGTCTGTGATGTCTCGCCGAAGTCTTAGACTGAGACGGTCAAAAAGGCCATTGGACATTGCTTAGGGCATCCCCTTAATCCCCCCAAAAGTCTGCTCTTGACTTTGTCGCTTTTAAAATTCCACCATCAAATTTTCATACTCTCAATAATCTTCCCCGAGACACGTAGGATGGTTCGCAAGATCCCCTAATCTACGGGGATATTCCCCCGATGATATTACAAACTCAGTGAAACTCCGGGGCACCTTCGCCGATCATCGGAGGAGGTCCCCCGGTGCTTTTCCGAACATCGGGACTCAAGGCTATTGTGTCATAGCCGAAACAACAGTGAAGCCTAATAATTGTCATTTTTCAATGGACTGCTCAGTCTTTGTTTGGCTCAAACATCGGGAGCCATCGGTAGAAAAAAAAATGTTAATTTCCACATCACCGATTTTTTTTCCCAGTGGGACCTAGGGTTTCAAGTTTCAAATATATCGGATTTAAAAACAAAAACAACAACAACAAAAAACTTCACTATTATCCCCAGATACCCTTCAGAATGCATCTCCATCACACTAAAAACTTTTTTTTTCCGGGGGAGCATGCCCCCGAACCCCCCTACCACTCATATCAAATTCGGATTTTGGCCCTCCCAGCAGAAAATTTCTGGATCCGGGCCTGGTATAGGTATTTAAAGATCGCTGTTACATTTTACATGTATGCAATAATGATCGTAGATGCAGCGCATCGTGTGACAATGGATTTTTCCGAGTCGATCATGCACTATCGATCTTGCACGAGGTGATGAGCTTGGGAAGTTCGTTACAATATTTAGCTAGATGTGTGCATACATACATACGTTCTTGACGTTTAATAACCTAACTGCCAATTTGGTGCTCCAGTCAGTAGTCTTGTTTCAAAACATATAAAAAATGAAAAGGCACCTTACTTCACCGGCAGTCCTTGTCTGGAGGACAAATTGCATTACAATGTCGCGAGGTAGTCCTGGGGAATTGGAGGACTCCTCGGACCTCTATTGATTTTAGGGATTCATCTGAAAACTAGAAGACGAAATACCTTTTCAGCATCTTTGAACTGAAAATATTTTCGCCTTTGTTTATATACTGACCGCCCGCACCGCGGCAATGAATTAGGTTCATGGGTTCAGTGAACTGGTCTGTGGTTCTAAGAATTGCCTCCCAAAAATGGTTTGCCGCCTGCAGAATCACTTTCCACAAATGGCCAGCTCGTATTGTTTGTTACTTTTGTACCATGCAAACTCAGCGTAGTCTAGACAGTGGGGTATTCTATTTTTTCATATGCGTGCTGCCCCGGCCAACCAGGAATGTGACCTTATCTCTCTCTACCCTGTGTATACGGGGTCAGTTTCCCCCTGATCTAGTTTCATTCTCATTTACCTATTACCAGGGTTGAGGCTACGTGCATACATACTTCTTGTATGTTGCTATTGGATTGTGTGTTACTGTAGGCAGAGTATATATATATATATATGTCCTATTGTGTATAATTTTCCGTGCTACGCTTTGTACATTGGCTCTTTATTGTATTTGTATATAAATGAAGTATTATAAGACCTATCATCTCCCCCTATGCCTATTTGAAAAAAGTCCCTTTTTTATTTTGTATATAATGTCCTTAATATACAATGAAAAACTACATCTAAATATAAAAATTGGTTTTAAAACAAATCATATAATAATAACTGCCAGAAATACAATTCTAAGAAAAACAAATGGCATAAAAGTATGGAATATTGAGTTGTCAAAAATAAGAGATATTATTGTTTTAATTATCTAATGAACCATATTCAAGCGAAAAATATCAATTATTTTGTTTATGTAGTATTTTTTTTTTTTAAGTAGCTTGAAATATTCAGAGTGTTCCGTAATTTCTCAAGATTCCATTGCTTTTTTACAAAGGCCATTTCTACAATTTATATATATTAACAATAGATAATAAAATGAACAAACAAAAATACACCATAGCATTGCACACTTCCCCACACGAGAGAGAATAATTATAATCGCTTTTAATGCAATTCGCAGAATTATAGGACAAAATTATTGTCATACTATAATCCAATAACATCGGTCTGCAATCTTTGTTACACATATATGTAGTCATATTCTCTCTGGTGCTTAGAAATAAAATTATCCGGGGATTATTATTCAATATTTGAATAATATTTGACATAATAAAAAGCATAATACAGCAGTTTTAACAACTGAAACCTTCATGTCAATGAAAAAAGCAAACCAAGCATTTCGATTGTTATCTTAACATAAATGTAGCTCAGTCTGTCCGTAAGGTGTAACATAACACCGTGGTTATCTCTGTTTCTTACTTTTGGCGCAGTGTGTGAGATAGGATGGTCATCGTAATAAAGATAATGTTCAATTCCATGCTCACATTGTATGGATTCTTTAAAAAAAATTAAGAAAGATACCAGAAGGCGATACGGTTTTTGGATAAGATATTCTAATCTTGTGGCAACAATAGTATTCCATATGATAAAGTGTTTATGACAAGAGCGTATCTACGGTAGTAGTAATAGTACTCATGATTGTTACAACATGGATGTTATCCTCGTTCGTATCGGTGTATTTCCGCTATAGATGAACTGGTTAAAGTAGCCGATTTTTTTTTCTCTTCTCATTCTTTTCGACTTTCAAGCAAAGTGAATTAATGAGAGTTTATCCGTTCCTCATTTATTTAGTATTTCCCTAGATGTATGTTCAAACATTTCGTATTTTGGAAGTGAGATAGCTATTTGCTCCATTATATTATTACTTGATAATACATTATCTATTATCATGCCATTAACATATGATCCTAAGAGAGGTACATTAATTAGGTAAAGGACGTTAACTGTCCTTTCCGTTTACACAATTCTTGAAATTGTGATTTGTGATTTGATTAAAAAAAAACTTAAATCTTAATGTCAAGGGATTGTTATTATACCAAACTCACAATTTTGTTTTCTTTTCAAAACAATCACTCGCAACGGTCGATTGTATTTATGCCATTACCGTCTTGAAGCACGGTTTCAGCATATTCTTTACTATTTACCATAGTTACATATGGTGTTGATATTCGATTTATCGTCGTAGCGATATAATTTCGAATAACAGTTTGACTCATTAGCCGAATACATTAGATTTCCTTTTCTTATATAAAATAAATTGTCCAAATTCTTCGCAATCCTTTGAGGAAATCTTCACCTGATACCATAAACGAATGATCAATTTCGTTAATAATGAAATACCTAGGATTTGATGTTAAAATATTGGCATCATTGTTCTTGATATCCTCATTATCGGGAATAGGAAATTGTTCTATCTCATATATTCGAAATTTTCCTTTGCGAACTATTGGAAAAATATTGATATATAAACGGAATCTTTATAATGGCCGTAGACACATTTTCGTAATTTCGTAATAATACGAAGGTTCATGTGAAATCAAATGGTAATCATTTGAAATTGAGTCAATCTTCTCACAGATACATCATGAATCATTTCATTTTATCTGCCGTAATATAATATAAAGACAATTGTCATTATTTAGGTACCTACTTATTACTTTATTTATTTGTATACGCCATCATCTCGGCGAACTTTTCTATATATATCATATTTACTCTCTCTGTTTATTCATGCGCATATTTTTTCTTTAATTATTTCCCGTCTATGATTGACTATTTTTCTTACGAATTCGTCAACCTTTTTTCTTTTTTTTTTTTCTCCTCATTCAATGATGAGTACATAAATGGCTAAACACGTTTGTAACGTCGTTTATCTCTGCCATTATAGCGTATCCGTGTTCTATAGGATAGCTCACTGGCTTAATAGCTGTGCTAAACACATGTGTACCCTTATCTCTTACATATTATAATGCTTTTGATTCGGAGTATCAAATGAAACCGCCGGAAGTATTCCATTAACGGTTCTAAACAAATAGCGTTTCAATATTTTGTATCATCTGCAGTAGATGTGTCTCAACTTCCATTACTAACGGATGTCAATTAAATGTATATTTTATTAGCAAAATGCTACTTAATGTTCCTTCATTGGAGTTTTTTTTTTCTTTTGCCGCGGTAACCGACGAGTACCCTATTGATAATGCTATTATTAATTACGCTTGCCTATGATAGAATATAATATTATATTATTTCTTCCCTTTCTTTTTTTTGTTTATTTGATTTGTTGATATAGAACTGTCTGATCAAAGCATCACTTACGTCCGTATGCTTAATCCAAGTGTCTTTATATTTTTTGTTTGACCACTGTACTAAGAAGTATTTTTCATTATCTATGAATTTAGCCTTCTTCAATCTTTTCGCTCTGAACCATTTTTTATTATCTTGTTTATCACTTTGGCTAGTTTTATTACTAGTATCAGCCGTATGGCTGTGCGAATTCAAGTCTTGGGTCTGTTGTATTTCAGGAGTTGTATTTTGCCTGTCCTGAAGTTCACCATTTTGTAAATGGAAATAACCCTTGTCCTCAACCGGTTGCCTAAGATCTCTAGGATCTATGAATTCCTTTAATCGGTTTATATGTACTGGTGATTTGATTTCTTTGTTTGTATTTATATTTCGTAGAATAAACGTGTTTTTGGGGAGTACTTTAGTGATATTATGTATTATTAACTTTAATCTATCTGTTAATTCTTCAACATAAAATTTAAAATGTTCTGTCTTAGGTTTTGGTTTATTTTCAGTGAATAGTAAGGTTGTGATTGGTGAATTCATATGTCTACCAAACATAACCTGATATGGAGAATACTTTGTAGTATCTGCACATATTGTTGAGTTATATGCTATTTGAACTGAAGATAATTTGTCAGGCCATTCTTTTTCATCTAAAATTGTTGTTCTTAACATGCTTAGTAAAGTTCTCTGAACATTTTCCACTTGTCCATTTGTCATGGGGTGAAAAGAACTTGTGTTTTTCTTCTTTATTCTGAAAAAGCTATAAAGAACTTGCATAATGTTTCCGATAAAATTCTGACCTCTATCACTTATTAAAATTTTAGGTGGGCCTAAAATTGAAAATATATGATGAAACATTTGTTCCGCTATCTCTTCTGCATTTTGTGTTTTTAATGGTAGAAAAATTGCATATTTAGAGAATGCGCAGATAGTTGATAACACATACTTGTAGCCTTTGCTTTCTTTGGCAACGGTAATGATATCAACATGAACTACTTCCCATGGTTCTGATGGTATCGGCATTTCAGTAAGAGGTGCTGGTTTGTAGGTTGCGTCCCTTTTATTAACTTGACAAGATGTACAAGATATTATGTAATCTTTGATATCTTGATACATTCTTGGCCAATAGTAAAATTGTCTCACGGTATAAAATGTTCTATCAAGACCAAAATGTGAATTATCATGTAGGGAATACAAAATATCATTACGTAACACTTTGGGTAAAGCTAATTGCTTAATAATAGATGTATCTGCTGCTTTCTTTCGTCTTGGTTCATAGAAATGCCAAAGAATTCCATCTGAAATTTGGTATTGATTACTTTCATATACAATTCTTTTGGCTTGTTTTGAGTCTTCAGGTAAGATTTTATTTAAAAGGCATGACTTTTGCAGTTGAGCCATATCAACATCTTTATCTTTGGAGCTTCTAAGTTTTTCGATATCTTTGGTAACGATACCCGATTCATCAGATTGATCTTTATCTGATTGATTGATATCTGATTGAATAACACTTGGTTCGTTGGTGTCAGTTATTGTCATATCTGTGGAACTGAGGTGTTCAATCTCTTTATTTTGTGAACTATTTTTTAATTTGTCTGATTCATGCGTTTCCCTTATCTTTTTACTTTGTGCTCTTGTTAGGATTGCTAAAGTGCCAGGTGAAGGGGTTGTGTCTTGGAAGAGGTATTTAACATCCTCAATGCCAATATCTATGTCAGCGTTGATATTTTGAATTTTGTTATGGACTATTCTGCTAAGATAGTCAGCTGGGTTGTTGCATCCTTTATTGTACATTATTTCATAATCAAAATTTTCTAGTTCAATTGCCCATCTGTACATTCTACTGTTCGTATTTTTCATAGTATGCAAATATGTTAACGCTTTATTATCCGTTAATATTTTTACTGGGACATTCCAAAGGTAGTGCTTACAATCTCGTAGGGCAAATATAATTGCTAATAGTTCAAGTTCTGAACTGCCATATTTTCGTTCATTATCTTTTAATGATCTTCCTCCATATTGTATAACATGCATTTTATTTGACTCTTTATTCATTTGACATAAGATATAACCTGTTGCTATGGTTGATGCATCCGTAAAAAGCATAAATGGTTTATTGAAATCAGGTAATTGTAAGATAGGTTTTGAAACTAGTGCCTTTTTAAGTTTGTTAAAAGCGTCATCGTGTTCCTCTGTCCATTTATAAATTGAGTCTTTTTTCAATAGATTGTTCAGTGGTGCGCATATCTTAGAATAATCTTTTATAAAACGTCTTAGGAAAGTTGTCATTCCTAGAAAGCTCTTTAATGCTCTCTGATTTTTAGGTATTTGACATTTTTCGATTACCTGTAACTTTTTAGGATCAATTTGTAAAGTATCTTCCTCAAATACCATTCCTAAGAAAGAGATCTTAGATTTCGCTATTTCACATTTGTCCAAATGGAGTAGCAGATTAGCTTCTTTTAATGCGCGGAAAATTTGTTCCAAATGAAATACGTGCTCTTCTATTGTTTTTGAAAATATGATTATATCGTCCATATAACCAATGCAAAATTTATATAAGTACTTTTGAAGTACTTTGTGTAAGAACATGGACCAATACGCTGGACTGACAAGTGTTCCAAATGGCAGACGCTTGTACGCGTATGCGTTGCCACTACTTGTTCGAAATGCTGTGTATGGTATACTATCTTTACTTAAAGGCAGTGTGTGGAATGCATTTTTAATATCAATTTTGGAGTAAATTAAAGGTTTTGAGTCTGAAATAATGTTTTTGACATCTTCCAATGTTGGTAATTGGAAATATAACTTCTTCGAGATTTTGTTCAACAGTCTATAATCGATACACATTCTATATTCTTGTTTCTGTGTTTCTGAAACTTTCTTTTTCTTCACTATCACAATTGGACTGCTAAATATAGAAGATGATGGTTCAATTATACCTTTGTCTAAAAGTTTTTTAATCTCTTTCTCTTCAATTTCTCTCATTTTGGGATTTAATGCGTATGGTTTACTTCGAATGGGCATCGAATTTGGTAACAATTCTATTTTGCATTCAAAGTCTTTGACTTCCCCTACTTCTTCCTCTTTATTTGAAAAAATGCTTTCATAATTTTGCAATACCGATAACAAATTTGGATTGTTTTTATGAGAATCTCCTATGTTGAATAATTTAGATATTCTTGAAAAATCAGATTCTACAGTCGAATTGATATTTTTGGTTTTAGGTATTGAAAAAATGTTTTCTTTCCCCTCAAGTTTCTCGAGTTGTGCAATAATTGTGCCTTTTGTAATTGCCTGTCTTTCCTGTGAGTTGTTTACAAGAGGTAACAAAATGGTTTGATTTTTATTTTGTCTACATAGTATGTCTGTCGGGCAAGTTTCGCTCTTGCTAGTTATTATGAATGTATCATTCCTAAAGTTATTTCCGATGTGAATTGGAATTTTACGAACTGAGTTAACTGATAGCTGTATCTTTTTGTTGGCAGTGATGTTATATATCTTATTATTTTGCATTTTAGTTTTTAATACATCCGGAATACAGAATTTGCTTTCTCTAAAATTTATAAATGCATTAAAGTCCTTGAAAAAATCCACTCCTAATAGAACATTATGAACTAATCCTGAAATAATATAAAAATCATATTTGATAATTGTTTTGTTGATTTGAATTGGTATGTTTACTTTCCCTTGTACTGTATGTTTTGATCCTGATAAAGCTGTTTTAAATTGGAGAGATGTCGGTTTAATTTTAAAATTGGCGTCATTTACAGTTTCAAGAAATTCGAGACTTATAGCAGATATGTTACTTCCTGAGTCCAACAGAATAGCTGTATCTCTGTTGTTTATTTTGCCTGTTATTAAATTTTCCTGGAAAGACGTTATTAAAGATATTGCGTGATTGTATCTTTTATGTGTTTTGTTTATTGTATTTCTTTGTTGCTTTTTGTCATTTTTTGTATTCAATTTCCGTTTCTCGTGCTTATATTTGCTTTGTCCATTGACATCGTCCCGTCAATTTCTTGCTTTCAGACACATTTTTCGGAAATGACCAATTTTCTTGCAATATGTGCATTGTTTATTCAAAGCTGGACAATTGTGACCTTGATTGAAATTTTGTCCGCATCTATAGCATGGGTTAAATCTTTGAACCCTTGGGTTAGCAGTGTATTGATTTACCAATTTTGGCCTCTGGTATTCAAAAGGTATGCTTGTTTGTCTGAAAGGCCTTCTAAAGTTATTTGCAGAATTTTGTGGAGCCATGGTATTGACATAAGTCCTGTCATTTTTTGAATGTACTTCCGTCTTCAGCCCCTTAATTTCGTCAATCAAAACCTGAAATTTCGTATCAATAGCATTTACTGTCAACGCGTTTGTCATTTCGCATAACTTGATGTATTTGCTTAATTCAGACAGTGATGTAGGTTCTTTCAGTAATACTTTTGTCCGAATATCATCATGAAGACCATTGACCAATAGTGAGATTAAAATTTTCTCGTCCAGTTTAATGTCAGTTGCCATTTTTAATCCCCTTGTCATGTATTCGTCTGCAGTTTCTAACGGTTTTTGTTTGATAGAGATAAGATTATAGTCAAGTTCCTTAGTTTGAAATCGTTTGGCTAAGGCATTGACTGTCTCGTCAAAGTTTGATTTAACAGTTTCGGGTAAGTTATCATAGTACGTCTGAGCGGGTCCCTCTAAATAAAAATTTAAAACATCATTTTTGTGTTCCTGAGATACTCCATTTAACAGACAGAATTTATGAAATCTAGACAAAAAACTAGTAAAACTCTCGTTATCTCTACCTGTGTAAGGGATTAACTTAATAAAATTGTGAGGGTTAGACATATTACCTCGAAAGCTTGTTGGTGCTGAAGGTTCCAGATATTCCATTCTTGAAAATTCCATTTTATTGTCAATTAATTGTTTTTCTTCAAAACGGTCACTGGTATCCCTTTCTGTCACTGGTTCCGGTGTTTTAACGCTACTGTAATCCTCTTGTAGTTGTGGGCGGTCTGGGCGTGTAGATGGTAACCTCAGTAGATTTTCCGCAGGTGTTTGAATGGGTTGTTTGTGGGAACTGTTAATCAGCGTTTCTGTAGGGTGTTGATCCGTGAATGAGATAGTGTACGGGCTACTTTCTCTCACTTCTTGACCTTGTAGCGGTGAAGAAAATGTTAGTTTCCTAATTAACGTACCGTCTCTCACTGTGCCGTCGATATGTGGGGTTAATTTAGGCGGGTCATTTACACTTTCGCTTTGTGGAGGTGTTAAAAACGTACCCGAGTTTTTACTTCTAGAAGAGCCTAGAGTTCTGTAAAAATCCTCTCTAAGCTTTTTATGGCGTTTTTCAAGAGTTTTTATACTGTCTAAAATTTTAGATTTTGGCTTATTTCTAGGTGACCCGTTGTTGTCACTATTTTCAATATTGTCTATGTCAGACTGCATCTTAATGTATTAATTGCGTATTTGTCCATTTCTCGCTTTTTCTTTGACGGAATACACAAAAATTAGCTAGAAGATGTCAGTGACTGATAATAAAGTTTGCAGAACTAATCTGGTATGTGTAATGAAAGTGTTGTACCTTTGTTAGCCATGTTCTTTGTATCCGTCATTATCCATTTAAGTTAAAACACGATGTTGCGTCCGGGAAATATCCATTGTTGCGTTTCGTCCGGTAAGAATCACATTCGCCACATGATGCGTTAATCCGTGATTTTCCACCATTGTCAATCCGGGATTCTCCACCATGTGTCGCGAGGTAGTCCTGGGGAATTGGAGGACTCCTCGGACCTCTATTGATTTTAGGGATTCATCTGAAAACTAGAAGACGAAATACCTTTTCAGCATCTTTGAACTGAAAATATTTTCGCCTTTGTTTATATACTGACCGCCCGCACCGCGGCAATGAATTAGGTTCATGGGTTCAGTGAACTGGTCTGTGGTTCTAAGAATTGCCTCCCAAAAATGGTTTGCCGCCTGCAGAATCACTTTCCACAAATGGCCAGCTCGTATTGTTTGTTACTTTTGTACCATGCAAACTCAGCGTAGTCTAGACAGTGGGGTATTCTATTTTTTCATATGCGTGCTGCCCCGGCCAACCAGGAATGTGACCTTATCTCTCTCTACCCTGTGTATACGGGGTCAGTTTCCCCCTGATCTAGTTTCATTCTCATTTACCTATTACCAGGGTTGAGGCTACGTGCATACATACTTCTTGTATGTTGCTATTGGATTGTGTGTTACTGTAGGCAGAGTATATATATATATATATGTCCTATTGTGTATAATTTTCCGTGCTACGCTTTGTACATTGGCTCTTTATTGTATTTGTATATAAATGAAGTATTATAAGACCTATCAACAAGTCCATCATGTTGTTTCCCTACTCCCTATTATTAACATGCATTTTGTTCATGAAAAAATAACATGATGACATTAATTATTTCAATTACATGAACACTTTTGATTATATACGTATCATGTATCTACCGTACTACGCTTAGTAAGTGGAGAACCTCTGATGACTTCATCAAACGGATTGCGGCGGAAATGTCCGAGGCTATCGATTACCCCTACCGGGGGAGAATCGGTGTAAAATACACTTGTGATTACTGGTGAATAACGCCGTTAATTTTTGAGTTTTGAATATTTGTTTTTATTCGGTTGTCACCAAATACATTTCTTGACCCAGAAAATGTAACATAGTTATATCAGTATATGGGACCTATAAATTAAGACATGTCAGGTAATCAAAGTTATTGATTTTTTTCCAAAATACAATTGCGATACCGAAGGTAAATGAATGTTTTAAATAGATATATTTGGGTACAGAGAGAGAGAGAGAGAGACAGACAGACAGACAGAGAGAGAGAGAGAGAGAAAGAGAGAGAGTAAATACTACATGGATATGAAATAAATAATCTTAACGAGAAAAATAAAACGAAACACAACCTTCATTCCTTTCATTTGGCCCACAAGGAAGTCGCGTTTATTGTATATAAAGGTGAATCATTCTACTGGTTTGGAAATCCCCCCAAAAGCGTCGTACTTTCATTTTTGGAGAGCTGGATTTTATTAAAATCAGTGCCGTTTTGTTTCTGCTGGTCCAGGTAACATATATTCTAATTAATGTAATTTGTGCGTTTTTATTGATATGTGTACAAAAGGTATACCATTCTTTATATACTTAATATATTGAAAATAGTGTGGGTGGGAATGCGGGTGGGGTAAGTGTATTCGGTTAAATGGCGGACAAAATGTATGTGAATTATTACCACGGTGTTGAATGTGATCAACATCAATTTAAATACAGGTAGACTGGCTGATCGATGTTTATACTATTTGTTTGTTGTTTACTTAAACACTGCAAGGAGAAATAGTTGCATATTTTATTTTCTGTTTCTTTAAAAACCAAATAAAAATAAGTTGTGTTTCTAGATGCCCAACCCAACATTAATTTTTACCTCCGTCAAATTTTGATTTAGGCTATGAGTAAAAAGCAAAATACATTGTAAAATGTAAATGAAAAGGAATGAAAGTTTGATGAAAAAATAACTTTAAAAGTTACTTTTAAGATTACTTAATTGTAATGCTATATAACAGGGGAAAATATTAATTACGTATATAGCCGGTCTCATTCCTACAAACAGTACATGTAAATGACAGGCCAACATGTGGGATATATACACATGGGGTACACAGAATATGTTTAAGAAAAAATGGGGGAGAAAACGTGTTCTCGTAGCCAAACGAAAAATCATTGGAAAAAAATGCTGTTCCATGAGACACTGACACATCCCATTAACATAATTTTAATTTATAAAAACTGCATATAATCCAAATGAAGCTTGATGTTAGCCAGTCAGCGGTCTGCTCAAAACTGATCATACAAAAGTCACGATCACGTGACCAAATATTTTGCAAACTCACCGTTGAGACAGATAAAGCGATCTTCAACCCCTTAACAAATGTATGCATAGTTTAAGCAGTATACGCACGGAGAATATCTTTCTTTAAGTTAAACCGCAATACGATATTTATGTGTATGTAGAATGTGTTTTGTATGTGCGCGTGTGTTAAGGTGGGGGCGGCGCTATAGCAGTATGGCCTGTATGGTTGTTGTAATGCGTGGTTTGTTTTAACTTGTTCAATAAGGAATGACACTCAAGTGAAACTACAAAATGAATTTGTTGTTGAAGACAGAGGTCATTTAAATTGTATATTATTTTATAATTTTTCGACCTTAAAGGTTTGTACTTTGTATATGACCAAGGTTAGGTTTTCACATAGATAAATATATTTCGGAAATTAGTTAAAAAACAGAAAAGTTCAATACGTATGCAATACAAGATACTATACAAATAAGTAAAAGAAATGAATTTTACCTATACAACAATTAGAGAAATAATGGGAACTATGACATGCTTTCCATTTTCAAGGATGACAACAAAAAAGAGCAGCAAACTCTTATTTTCATCAGAGTTCTTAGTATTACTTGTATGACCAAGAGAGACAGTGGTAAGAATAAGTTGTAAATATGTCCATACCTGTGTCAAAACAAAAAGCTTCCAATGTAAAAAATTAGTATTTCTAGAAATTTACCAAAATGTTTTGTTATTTTTCCTACGTGAGACATTGTGCTTTATGACCATTGTGTAGAGCAAATGAAATTCTGTAAAACCAAATCGCAATTCATGGAACTTCTATGCGTTTACTATATCTGACTTTTGACAGATTGTATCCCCCTTTTATCATAAGTATGACGTTCTTAAAATACACGTGTTCCCAGACAACCATACAAGAAGAGAAACGTTCTGGGAAAGGAGACGAGATTCGGAAGACTCCCTTGATTCTAAATTGAGTGTTATTCCGTCTGAGCACAAAGACAAGTGAACATTTGGTACAAATCAGCCGGTGCTTACTGACTTAGCAGAGGTTTCTGTAGAACGGCAAAATTTTAGCAACCTTTGTTTTATTCATCTTCTCTGGTTTACATAAATGTTTGCGGCTCCCTTTTCCACAGGTCCCTGACTGACATTCGCTTAGCCAGTCCCCTCTTTGAACCTTAATTTACGATAGGTCGTTGGTTCCATCAATGTTCCTGAAATAAGCTAGGTGTGGATATGGGACTGGAATTTCTTAAAAGACACCTCTCTTTAAGAAAATCTATAGAGGGTGTATGAGTCTTTACGAAATATTTGCTAGATTTTTGCAATGATATTTGATCTTCCAGTCTTGAATTAAAGCCAATCCTCCTGGAATGCGGATCATTATAATACATCATATGGATCTCTACGGCTAAAAGCATCTGACGCCAGAAACACAACCGTTGTTTTGATGTGACTATACATTCTATTCAATCATATGCACTAATGACATCTAATCTTACCCATGTTAGATCATTCCAAGAGAAATAATTCTATAAATTCCAAGCAAGGATCACCATTTTACTCGAATTTTCTAGAAATAAATGCCCTTCTCAGCATTGCTCAACCAGAGGCTGACCAAAGGCAAGTTTTTGTGATTTTAGTCCCGTGTAAGGCAGTAAACTGCAAGAAGAGGCTAGTGTAGAAATCACCGAACGCGTGTTTCGCTTTACAAATATACGTTTCTAGTGTGATATGTGTACGTGATATTTTATAAGGATGCATATGAAATTAAATTAATATATTTCTCTATAAAATGTTTTGTATTTTATTGCAACAAATCCTTAATTTATTATCATGTGGTGTAATGCCATCTACGTTCATTGGCATACAGCTATACTGACTGGTTTATTGTAACACTATTTCTTAAGTTGTCAGTTACACTCTGCAGCGAAACATGCTTGCAATTGCTAAGGAAGCTAACTGTGTTAATGGTAGACCGAATCAT
>CM037783.1:39492032-39516213 GCA_021229015.1 Solen grandis | reverse complement strand
AAAATAAAGGTCTTGAAATTTTTTACAATTCATTCGCTCAATGTTTCGACTTATATTTATTGACTATCAAGATATAAGCTGTTAAACCCTGAGATAACGGCAAAATCGCTAAAATTTTACATGTTTACATTCTTATCCTTGGCCATTACTCCATGATTCTTAGGTCAATCGTAAAAAATAATGCATCAAAAGAACGGCCAAACATTGCTCTACAAATAATATTCATAATCATATTTTCGAAAATCAAATGTTTTCGAGTTATAAACTGTTGAATGCACTGAGGGTAACCAATTTTTCTTTTTTTCGCCATAACTCAACTGATTCAACCCCGATCATCAAAAACTAAATATCATCTGAAAGGTCTTTCTAAACACTACAAATTTTACGCATAGTGTCTCGATAGAATATTTACCGTTTTTGAGATATTTAAGGCCGAAGAAAAAGCCGATAATTGATATATGACCTTGACCTTTGGGATTTTCCGGAAACGAAAGTGACATGGCTCCATAAAATCTAATACTGCATCTTCAGACAAAATTTCAAGTAAATCATACCAAAAATAAAGCCTACAGGGCTTAAAAACCGCTAAGTTTTAATACGAAAGTTTTATTAGCATTATGACGTCATGTGACGTCATATGGCGTTCATCTTTTCAGAATGTAAAGAAGACCTAGAGACTAATAGTCTGTCCAAATATCAGCTTTCTAGCTCTTCTGGAAGCGATTTTATACGCATTTGAAATTTGACGTCATTAGTTCGAATCTTGGATTCGCCATAAAACCTTTGCCTTTTCGAATTTGGAAACAAGGACACAGAAAGGCACAACTAGAGCCTAACATACACATTCTGTGAAATTTTGATGAAAATCGGTCCAGAAATAATGGCTGTAGACCGCGTACAAACTTTTTCACCTGACGTCGATTCGGACGTTATATGACGTCATATGAATATGAAATTCATTGCATCCGAAAGCGCATGGTTTGAAATATATGCCATAAAATTTTCATTGTTCTGAGTCAATGGCAACACCTCAAAATTAACACAAATATAAGAGGAAGAAAAAAAGAATAATAAGAATAATAAAAAAACAGTACAAACCCAATATGACTTTCTGCCGAAAGGGCAGAAAGTCCTAATAATAACTAGATGTCATTCGTTTAAACGAATGATAGGACTTTCTGCAACATCTGCTTTATATAGTATATATAGAAGATGACATAATAGATAATCTGTCCAAATTGCAACTTTCTATCTCCTCTATTTCTATATAAAATAGCACAAATAGAACACATTCTGTGAATTTTAATAAAAGTCCGCCCATATCTTGCACATGTAGTTTACATACAACATTTATACTATGTCATATGACATGAAAGAAAAATGAAACAGTGTTCAAATGTAAGTTTCTAACTTTCATCACACATAGAATTTCATCACTCCAGCTCAGTTGTAACCTTGTTTAATTTTAGCCTCATTAGGAAGAAGTATTGAATATTTGTATAGTGCTATATCCTTTCGACACCTGTAACGTAGTTAATCGTATTTAGCGATTTTGGCGTGTTTGGGCTTCCGTAGTTTTGCCATAAATTCCTGGAATTTCGAACTATGGTGATATTTTGAAAGGTAACATCCCAGCCTACAAACTGATGCAATATGAATATCGTTAGCATAACAATGCAGTTTTTAGATGGTCTAAAATGTGGGGCTGCGTGTGAATTTTTCAAGGCTTGCAAACTGCTCGCTAGCTACATAGTGTTGCAAATACGGATTTTTGTCTTGTGCCGTTGTACATGTATTAACTTCAATGCTTATTTTGGAAACAGCAACATTCGACAAAAAACAACAACAACAACAAAAAAAAAAAAAAAAAATTTTTTTTTTTTTTTTTTTTCAATTAGCTTGGTGACCCCTGCGCGTGACCTTTTCCATATTTTTATGATGCATGATTATGAAATATCTTATTCTCCATGTAACTTTCTTATATGAAGTCCAATTTCAATAAACTTGGTACCGTTAGAAAGCTCTTAAAACATGCTACATTTTACATGCATAATGTATAAAAGTTTCTGAGATATTGACTGTTAAACCTCAAGAAAACAGCATATTATCAGCAAAATTAGCTTCATTTCATTTAGTTTTTTTGCTTATAACTTTGTATTGCGTAAACCAATTTTAATAAACTAAATATCTTTGGAAACGTCAATTATTCAGCTATAATTCGTATTCATACATATATTTACAAAAATCGATATTTATTGAGATATGGCTACATATATGCAGTAGGGGTGAAATCAAAATTTCCTCACGTGCCTAATAACCCATAAACATTTCATCGTCCTAGGACTATTGCAACATATTAAAATAAGCGTTTAGTTAGGAAGAAGAAAAGAATAATAATAATAAACAAATGACGTCACGTGACGTCATATGACGTTTATTTTCACATAATTGATAAGACACCCAGAGACCTACTAACTGACAAAATTTCAACTTTCTATCTCAAATAGGACAGTTTTTATAAGCATTTAAATATTGACGTCATTGGTTCGAATCTTGGATCCGCCATATATGCTTGGACTTTTCGAATTTTGAAAAACGGACACCGGTATACACAATAAGAACGTAATATACACATTCTGTGAAAATTTGATGAAAATCGGTTCATAAACAATGGCTCTGGACCGCGTACAAACTTTTGTTGCATATTTCAAGTGTGACGTCATATGACGTCATAGGCTTCTGAAAATCTTTGAAATCGAAATTACAGCATCTGAAGCATGCGGCATTAATTTTTCATTGCCCTTCATAAATTTCAAGATATAGAAATAATCTTGTTAGAATTAGAAATTCATTATCATATAATGACGTCACGTGACGTCATATGACATTTATTTTCACAAAATGTTTAAGACTCCCAGAGACCTATATACTGACCCAATATCATCTTTCTATCTCAAATAGGACCGATTTTATAAGAATTTGAAAATTTACGACCTTGGTTCGAATCTTGGAATCGCTATAGAACCTTGGACTTTTCGAATTTTGAAAAACGGACACCGGGATGCACAACTAGAACTTAATATACACATTCTGTGAAAATTTGATGAAAATTGGTTCATAAACAATGGCTGTAGACCGCGTACAAACTTTTGTTGCATATTTCCAGTGTGACGTCATATGACGTCATAGGCATATGAAAATCATAGAAATCAAAATTTCAGCGTTTGAAGCATGTGTCTTTAAATTTTCATTGCCTTTCGACAATTTCAACATATAGAAATATTCTTGTTAATATTAGAAATACATTATCATATAATGACGTCACGTGACGTCATATGAGAAATATTTTCACAAAATTTTTAAAACTTCTAGAGACCTATATACTGACTAAATATCAACTTTCTTTCTTAAATAGGACAGATTTTATAAGCATTTAAAAATTTCCGACCTTGGTTCGAATCTTGGATTCGCTATAGAACCATGGACTTTTCGAATTTTGAAAAACGGACACCGGGATGCACAACTAGAACTTAATATACACAATCTGTGAAAATTTGATGAAAATCGGTTCACAAACAATGGCTGTAGACCGCGTACAAACTTTTGTAGCATATTTCAAATGTGACGTCATATGACGTCATAGGCATATGAAAATCATAGAAATCAAAATTTCCTGACGTGGCTAATAAGTCATAAAAATTTCATCGTCCTAGGAGTATTGCAACATAGAAAAATAAGTTTTGGAAAAAAGTGACGTCATATGACGTCATAGGCATATGAAAATTAAATCATTGAGCGTTTAGTTAGGAAGAAAAAAAGAATAATAATAATAATAAGAAGAAGAACTAGATTTCATTCGTTGATACGAATGATAGGACTTTCTGCTAACATTGAAAAATATAAATATTAATACCGTTAGAAAGAATATATATTAAATTCCCTACCTTTTACTTTCTGATCTTTTTGAAATAAGCCATATGGCAAAAATAAATAAATCTTTATTTTGATATCATTTTCTTATAACTTGACCAGTTTTAGTATTCTAGGTACCAAAAAAATGGCCTCAAAATCCCGACAATTCCATTGTAGCATATTTGGGTCTAGTTTTATAGGTATTCAAAATATAAGCAATTAAACTTAAACCTCTTAATTCTGCATATCAATTTTTTTTTTTTTTATTTTCGTGTACAGTCGCAGGAATAAAATATTAAATCACGGTGCATAACCATATCGGCAGGCTCTCTGCGGAAATCGCTATATCGGCAGGCTCTCTGCGTTCGAACCGGTCATTCTCTGCCATAAACACTAGCAAACGCTGGACGGAAGGGAAAGAAACAGACCAATGGTCACTTTTCAAAGGTCAGTTGCTCAATATTAAGTATTGCACGGAATATTAGAGTATCTTAGCTATGTATATGCGTGTAAACTTTTCAATTATCAGCGACTGCGACCTGAAACTCGGCCGAACAGTTTAGTGATGTACCAACATAAACACAACTTCGGCACTTTTTACAGGCTTCAGCAGGTTATTGCTTTGATTATGTCTACAATATGACCATCGAATGTATTCTTTTAAGTATATTCTTCAAGAAGATATCGGTAAATTGGCCGATTTTAATGTAAATTTCTTGAAACCCCCCTACTTTCGGTTTTGTCGTTGCACGGGAGATCTCTCTGCACATCACTTTTTGAAGCACCGGCAGACTCTACATTTACCACAAGCAGGCTATTTGCAAGCTATGGTTTATCTTATTGTTTACGGAAAATGAATAATTTCATGGGTCCTTAGCCCTAATTTGTGTTTTTAATTTCGTACCATGCATGTTATTTGTATTGTTTCGTAGTCAGATACAAATCTGTTAAAAGTATATATTTGTTACTTACCTTTTTTTTTGATATTCTGTTGATATAAAATATATAAGATAAATTTCCTCTAGGGTATTGTTTATTACAAAAATTCTCATAATTTGAATCGCCACTATTGCATCTTCCTTCAAAAAGAGAGAGAGAGAGAGAGAGAGAGAGAGAGAGAGAGAGAATCAAACATGAAAAAGATATTGTATTAATTAATGAGTCTATTATTTTTAACTTTGTGCTAACTTTATCAGTTTACACATTAACATGCTTGACAAAGCGAAAGTAAATACATAAATGAATGCATGCGTTCATGGATTTAAAGTAACAAATGATTACTAACTCTATCACTTCTTTGTCAAAAACAGGGCCACTAGGGACGTAACTTAAATACAATATAATGTTTATAAAATAATAGGCATTTGATATAATCATTTTATTATTCTTGAACATCGTACTGAAGAAAGTAAATTTATTTTATAAGCGTATTTCGAATTATTGTGATTGTTGCGTAGAACAGATACGTCACTGTTAATTCATTAAATTTACAACGGATTTTTTTTTTTATGTTTATATGTTTGACGGATTTCGGATTTTACAAGGCCTATGTCACATTTTTTTTTAAGAAAATGAATATTAATTTATCTGTTTTAAATATTGTCTTTAATATCAATTTCAGTTGCCGTAGCAACGCGATAGGCTTAGTTTAAGTTTTTTTTTTTTTTCAGTATGAATGAACAACATAAATGTGAGAAGAAACACGTCATATCTCACGGCAATTTGCAGCCAAAGATTTTTAATCCTAATCGAATGTGTAATAAGTTGTTGAATATTTCGCAACAAACTGACAGCCTTACATAGGAGAGAATAAACGGCGTGTATTAGAACAATTAAATGCATTATTTGTTTGTTTGTTTGTTTTGTTTTTTGTTCAAATTATTCGGAGAATATAGGCGGCATCCCCCATCCCCTATTTTCTATTTTCTTTCACTCCTACCCCCCCCCCCCCCCCCATTACTATGACAGTTTACCTACCACTGTGTGCATGGACTCACTGCTACATTTTTTAACTGTTATATTATTAATAAAACTGTTCAAACATGTTGTATCATTGGTCTTTTTATATTTTATGCAATAAAACATCATTAAAAAAGAGGTTTACATAATACATAGCAGAAAAATCCCCCCTTTTAAGCTCACTCCCACCCCCTTTGGGTCCGGACTCCTTCCCCCTCAACAGTGAAAAAAAACACTGGAAGGGCAAGAAGCATGAAACTGTTATTTCACAACAATAAAACACAAAGTACGCAGGCAGCATGCTTTAAAAAAAAATCGCTGGAAAATGCAGAAAGCCTGTGAGGTTGTGTTTATGTTGGTACATCACTAAACTGTTCGGCCAAGTTTCAGGTCGCAGTCGTTGATAATTGAAACGTTTACACGCATATACATAGCTAAGATACTCTAATATTCCGTTGTTGTTGTTGTTGTATTGGGGTTTACCGTCGCTGTGATAGTATTTCAATCATATAGCGACGTCCAGCTAATTACAGGTGGAGGAAGACCCCGAGTACACAGAGGTACCCAGATAGAACCACCGACCTACCGCAAGCCAGCTGGAAGGCTTCCTCACATGAAAATTCCGAAGTCCCTATCGGGATTCGAACCCACAGCGGTGAGGGACTGAGATATTTGTAGTCCACGACTGTAACCGCTCGGCCACGGCGGCCCCCTCTAATATTCCGTGCAATACTTAATATTGAGCAACTAACCTTTGAAAAGTGACCATTGGTCTGTTTCTTTTCCTTCCGTCCAGCGTTTGCAAGTTTTTATGGCAGAGAATGACCGGTGCGAACGCAGAGAGCCTGCCGATATGGTTATGCACCGTGTAAATGCTACCATGCAATAGAATCGTCGACGTTTGTAGCCTCGTGAGTTAAATTCCAATAACGCTTGTATATACGATCGAGACGACTGTATTACACAAAGTTACTTCATTTTGCGCTTTTAGCTAACGGACAAATTAATCTTGAACGGATGACATGTGTTGATCATTTTGTTTCAAACGTCTACACTTATACACGCTCATGGTATCTCAAGCTGGCATTTAAATTACATTGTACTATAACATATATTTTCACATAGTTTATCATTTATCATAAATTTGGAATATAGCTTATACAACATTTATCGATTGATGCAACAATAAAGTCGGGAAATTGCAATGTTTCAACAACGGTCTAAATGACATGTGTCAAAACGCTCAAAGGATTATGGGTAACGCAATGCTGCAACTAATATGTATAAGTAACGTAAATAAAATGATTTGACACAACATTAAATCATTGTCAACACTTGTTTAGTTTATTTGTTTGTTTGTTTGTTTGTTGGGTTTAACGTCCCACCGACAGTATTTCAGTCATTTGGAGACGATGTCTACTTAATGCAGTTATAGTGCTGCCACACTGCAGTATCACGCCGTAGACATGTGGCATGATACCACACCCAGTCACATTATCCTGATACCAAGCCAACCAGTCCTGCAACTACCCTTATATGCTGAGCGTCAAGCAAGGGAGCTATAACAGTACCATTTTTTACGACCTTGTATCGAACCCACGACTTCCCGCTCCCGAGGCGAACGCTCTAACCACTCGGCCACCGGGAACGGTACACCTGTTTAGCTAGTAATATCAATATGATATAAGTAAAAAGTTGTTTTTTTCAATTTCTATGACTAATACATATCTGTAAACTTACATTTTCCGAAAATGCTTCAATTAAGGTGAAAGCGAAAGTAGGATATTTTCTGAAAACTCTTACACTTTGGTTTATATTCGTATTTTTGATGTAACTTCCTTATACTTTAATCAATTTTAAAACTCTAGGTACCAAAATAATCGTCTTAAAATACTCTACATCTCACTTGCTTAAGGTGTTGACTTATTTCTAATGAGCTTTTATTAGCCGTAGAACTTTGACAACACGGCAGAATCGCTGAAATTCTACATGTTTAAATTCTTATTTTTTATGTAACTTCCTTATACTTTGTTCAATTTCAAAACTTAAGGTACCAAAATAATTGTCTGAAAATTCTCTACATTTCACACGCTTTATCTATAAGAATATTTTTAATATTTTTTGAGATACAAGCTCTTAAACCTCCTGAAAAATGAAAAAATCACCAAAGCTATATGCACGAATTTCGTTTTTTCCCCATTACTCCATGAATCTTAGGTCAATCATTAAACTTTAAGCATCAAAAGAACGGCCAAACATTGCTTTACAAATAATATTCATCTTCATATTTTCAAAAAATCAAAGGTTTTCGAGATATAAACAGTTAAACACACTGGGGGTTACCAAATTTTCATTTTTCCTCCATAACTCAACCGATTCAACCCCGATCATCAAAAACTAAATATCATCTGAAAGGTCTTTCTAAGCACTACAAATTATATGCATAGTGTCTCGATAGAATATTTACCGTTTTTGAGATATTTAAGGCCGAAGAAAAACCCGATAATTGATATATGACCTTGACCTTTAAGATTTTCCGAAAACGGAAGTAACATGGCTCCATAGAATCTAATACTGCATCTTCAGACAAAATTTCAAGCAAATCATACAAAAAATAAAGCCTACAGGGCTTAAAAACCGTTAAGTTTTAATACGAAAGTTTTAATAGCATTATGACGTCATGTGACGTCATGTGGCGTTCATCTTTTCAGAATGTAAGGAAGACATAGAGACTAATATTCAGTCTTTTTTTTGGAAGCGATTTTAAAGCATTTGAAATTTGACGTCATTAGTTCGAATCTTGGATTCGCCATAAAACCTTTGCCTTTTCGAATTTGGAAAAACGGACACCGGGATGCACAACTAGAGCCTAACATACACATTCTGTGAAATCTTGATGGAAATCGGTCCAGAAATTATGGCTGTAGACAGCGTACAAACCTTTTCACCTGACGTCAAATCTGACGTTATATGACGTCGTATGAATATATAATTCATTGCATCCGAAAGCTCATGGTTTGAAATATATGCCATAAAATTTTCATTGTTCTGAGTTAATGGCAACACCTCGAAATTAACACAAATATAAGAGGAAGAAAAAAAGAATAAGAAGAAGAAGAAGAATAATAAAAAAACAGTACAAACCCAATATGACTTTCTGCCTGTAGGCAGAAAGTCCTAATAAACAGTACAAACCCAATAGGACTTTCTGCCGAAAGGGCAGAAAGTCCTAATAAACAGAACAAACCCAATAGGACTTTCTGCTTTAGGCAGAAAGTCCTAATAAACAGTACAAACCCAATAGGACTTTCTGCTTTAGGCAGAAAGTCCTAATAACTAGATTTCATTCGTTGATACGAATGATAGGACTTTCTGCTAACATTGAAAAATATAAAGATTAATTCCGTTAGAAAGAATATATATTAAATTCCCTACCTTTTACTTTTTTTTTTTTTCGTATGGACTTCTCATGCATGAACTTTTTGAAATAAGCCATATTCCAAAAATAAACAAGTAACAGGGATTTGAAGTTCAGTAGAATTTAGTATTCCGTATATATAAGAAAAAATATGTTTTGTATGTATGGAGTACTATTATTTTCAGAATTTTATTTTAAATTACTGAACTTCAAATCCCTGTGATATTTATTTCAATTTAAAAACACACACTCACAGACAAGTGAATTTATATCTAAGTCTTTAAATAATTTATTTTACAACAAGAAAATTACCAAGAAACAGCTGATTTCTCCATACTGCCTGGGTTTTTTTTTCTTTCAACGCCCGAATAGTCAGCCCTTTAATAATTTAAATTTAACGGTTTGACAGATTGCGGGAAAATAATCGCAATATCGCCCAATTTCCCAAACTCCATATACATAACATTAAACTTACAGCGTAAAAATCCGAATCATCCCGAAATGTACTGCGCTGCTGGTCCAGGTTGTTGTCCTTTTCTCGGATTCGCATATATTTCAAACAAATAAACATTCAAAGGAGGATTATTTTCACGACAATTTTGTATATTTCGATAGAGAAATATATATTTGAGTGATTCCGTATGTTAACTTCATAGATTTATTTGAATGATTTGAAAAAACGGAGTTGAAGCGAGTCGACCCCTGAAAAGATGTCCTCCCTTATTGATAGTGTATGTTGTGTGTGTGTGTGTGTGTGGTGTGTGTGTATGGGAGCAAGTCCCTGTGGCCTAGGTCACACATTCAGGATTTTTACTGCCGTCCTTGATAGGACCATTCCCGATTAAAATGTGTCAAAAGTCTGATCAAGATCCTGTGATTCGTGGCTGGAAATTCAAACTTTTATTAAAATTTGTAAAAAACATTTATTTAATCACGACAACAATCAGATATTGTTCAGGAGGCGTCCCGATCCAGCCGTTTCCAGCAGAATTCGTCCCGATTATCCGTTCTCAATCCGATTCTGATCCGATACAGCAGAATTTGTCACGACATAGTCACGATTGTAATCCGACTAGACAAAATCGGCTGAGTTTCCCGAATGTTACGGGACGCACCTAACTGTCAGGAGTGCTTGGCCGACCTCTCCGGACCATTCCCGATCCGTAGGACTCTGTTACGAACATATACGACTGCGTTCAGACAATGATAGGACATTGAGGATAGTAATCCGACTTTTTCGCTTTTCGTGTCGTAGCGCTGTCTGATCTCAAACGGGAGCCATAATCGACACTGTGTGAACGCCGCATTACAGACAAATTAGCTTGCAGCGTCTTGAACGGATGACATGTGTTGATCATTTTATACTTTACACTTATACACGCTCATGGTATCTCAAGCTGGCAATTAAATTACATTGTACTATAACATATATTTTCACATAGGTTATCATTTATCATAAATTTGGAATATAGCTTGTACAACATTTATCGATAGATGCAACAATAAAGTCGGGAAATTGCAATGTTTCAACAACGGTCTAAATGACATGTGTCAAAACGCTCAAAGGATTATGGGTAACACAATGCTGCAACTGATATTCATAAGTAACGTAAATAAAATGATTTGACAAAACATTAAATCATTGTCAACACTTGTTTAATTTGTTTGTTTGTTTGTTCGGTTTAACGTCCCACCGACAGTATTTCAGTCATTTGGAGACGATGTCTACTTAATGCAGTTATAGTGCTGCCACACTGCAGTATCACGTCGTAGACATGTGGCATGATATCACACCCAGTCACATTATCCTGATACCGGGCCAACCAGTCCTGCAACTACCCTTATATGCTAAGTGTCAAGCAAGGGAGCTATAACAGTACCATTTTTTACGACTTTGGTATCGAACCCACGACCTCCGGCTCTCGAGGCGGACGCTCTAAACACTCGGCCACCGGGAACGGTACACCTGTTTAGCTAGTAATATCAATATGATATAAGTAAAAAGTTTTTTTTTTTCAATTTATATGACTTATACATATCTGTAAACTTCCATTTTCCGAAAATGCTTCAATTAAGGTGAAAGCGAAAGTAGGATATTTTATGAAAATTCTTACAAATGGCTTTATATTCGTATTTTTTATGTAACTTCCTTATTTCTTGATCAATTTCAAAACTCTAGGTGCCAAAATAATCGTCTTAAAATTCTCTACATCTCATTTGCTTAATGTAAAACTTATTTCTAATGATTCTTAAGATATAAGTCGTAAAATTCTGACATGACGGCAAAATCGCTGAAATTCTAAATGTTTAAATTTTTATTTTTGATGTTACTTCCTTATACTTTGATCAATTTCAAAACTTAAGGTACCAAAATAATCGTCTTAAAATTCTCTACATCTCATTCGCTGAATGTGTTGACTTATTTCATATGGGTTTTAAGATATAAGCCTTGAAACTCTTACATAACGACAAAATCGCTGAAATTCTACATGTTTAAATTCTTATTTTTGATGTAACTTCCTTATACTTGGATCAATTTCAAAACTTTAGGTACCAAAATAATCGTCTTAAAATTCTCTACATTTCACATGCTTTATCTATAGGAATATTTTTAATACTTTTTGAGATACAAGCTCTTAAACCTCTTGAAAAATGAAAAAATCACCAAAGCTATATGCACAATTTCGTTTTTTCCCCATTACTCCATGAATCTTAGGTCAATCATTAAACTTTAAGCATCAAAAGAACGGCCAAACATTGCTCTACAAATAATATTCATCATCATATTTTCAAAATCAAAGAATTTCGAGATATAAACTGTTAAACACACTGAGGGTTACCGAATTTCGTTTTTTCCGCCATAACTCAACCGATTCAACCCCGATCATCAAAAACTAAATATAATCTGAAAGGTCTTTCTAAGCACTACAAATTATACGCATAGTGTCTCGATAGAATATTTACCGTTTTTGAGATATTTAAGGCCGAAGAAAAACCCGATAATTGATATATGACCTTGACCTTTGGGATTTTCCGGAAACGGAAGTGACATGGCTCTATAGATTCTAATACTGCATCTTCAGACAAAATTTCAAGTAAATCATGCAAAAAATAAAGCATACAGGGCTTAAAAACCGTTAAGTTTTAATACGAAAGTTTTAAGAGCATTATGACGTCATGTGACGTCATATCGCGTTCATCTTTTCAGAATGTATAGAAGATCTGGAAACTAATATTCAGCCTAAATCTCAGCTTTCTAGCTTTTCTGGAAGCGATTTTATACGCATTTGAAATTTGACGTCATAGGTTCGAATCTTGGATTCGCCATAAAACATTTGCCTTTTCGAATTTGGAAAAACGGACACCGGGATGCACAACTAGAGCCTAACATACACATTCTGTGAAATTTTGATGAAAATCGATCCAGAAATAATGGCTGTAGACCGCGTACAAACTTTTTCACCTGACGTCAAATCTGACGTTATATGACGTCATATGAATATACAATTCATTGCATCCGAAAGCTCATGGTTTGAAATATATGCCATAAAATTTTCATTGTTCTGAGTCAATGGCAACACCTCGAAATTAACACAAATATAAGAGGAAGAAAAAAAGAACTAGACTTCTTTTGTTTTGAACAAAAGATAGGGCTTTCTGCACTGCAAACCATGACAAACCTGGTGTTTTTCTAATTTTGGCAAACCTATATAATCCTGCACAATGAAGTCGTAATATATAACTTCTGCCAATCAGTCCATAAATGACGGCTGTGCAGCACGGATGAACTTTGGTAGCTTTTTTAAGTTTTGATGTCATGTGACGTCATATGAAAATTTTACTCATTAAATCTTAATGTTCATGATTACCTACATAGGACATTAAATTTTCATTGTCTATAAACTTTTGCAACATGAGTAAGTTGACATTCAGGAATCGGAAATTCTCTACAATTTGATGACGTCATATGACGTTCATCTTTACAAAATGCAAAGGAAATACAGAGACGTATAAGCTCGCTAAATATCAAATTTCTATCTCATCTAGAAACGATTTTATACGTATTTAAAATTTGACGTCCTTGGTTCGAATCTTGGATTCGTCAAAGAACCTTAGTTCTTTCGAATCTTAGCAAACCTTAGAATCCTGCCCAATGAGGTCGTAATATATAACTTCTGTGAAGATTCCATGCCAATCTATCAATAAATGACGGCTGTACAGAGCGGACAAACTTTGGTAGTTATTTATAGTTCTGACGTCATGTGACGTCATATGAAAATTTTAAACATTGAATCTAAATGTTCCTGATTATGTACAAAGGACATTTAATTTGCATTGTCTATGAAGCTTTGCAACATGAGTAAATTGACATCAAGAAATCGGAAATTCTATACAACTTGATGACGTCATATGACGTCATATGACGTTCATCTTTACAAAATGCAAAGAAAACAAAGAGACATATAATCTCGCCAAATATCAACTTTCTATCTCATCTAGAATCGATTTTATATGGATTTGAAATTTGACGTCCTTGGTTCGAATCTTGGATTCGCCATAGAACCTTAGTTCTTTCGAATCTTGGCAAACCTATATAATCCTGCACAATGAGGTCTTAATATATAACTCCTGTGCAAATTCCATGACAATCCGTCCATAAATGACGGCTGTACAGCGCGTACAAACTTTGGTAGCTATTTTTAGTTCTGACGTCATATGACGTCATATGAAAATTTTAAGCATTGAATCTAAATGTTCATGACTACCTTCATAGGACATTAAATTTTCATTGTCTATGAACCTTTGCAACATGAGTAAATTGACATCAAGTAATCGGAAATTCTATACAACTTGATGACGTCATATGTCTGCTTGTATGAAACCTATATAATCCTGCACAATGAGGTCTTAATATATAACTCCTGTGAAAATTCCATGACAATCCGTCCATAAATGACGGCTGTACAGCGCGTACAAACTTTGGTAGCTATTTTTAGTTCTGACGTCATGTGACGTCATGTGAAGATAAAAATAATATATTCCAAAATGCCATTGCTTCAGGTGTCTGTTGATAGAATTTCTTTGTCCTAGACCTTCAGCAACTTAATGAAATAACAACATGAAAAGGTTGGAAAAAAAGAATAATAATAATAAAAGACAGAACAAACCCGGTTTTGCGAAAAGCAAACCCAAAAAAGAAGAAGCAGAAGAATAATAAAAAAACAGTACAAACCCAATATGACTTTCTGCCTGTAGGCAGAAAGTCCTAATAAAATACTAACAACAGTGTTTCCTTCTAAATAGATGTAAAATATGCTTTATGCGTTAGCTTAAAATAACGTCATAAAAGTTTAAACATTTAAAAAGTATATAAAACGATATAATTATTTTTTTATCAGTGTCATAATTTATATCACGAGTAGAGCTTTAGATTTAGGGGTAATACGGATGAACAAAATGATATCAGTACAATAAAATTGGGGCGAATAAGCACTCCTGAAACACAAAGGCAATAGACTATAATAATGTGTAATTTGCATAATCTTCGATAAATCACGTCTATACGCTCGTTCCTGTCGTTATTTGTCACCAGATTGACACCTAAACTTGAAAAGTGTAGGTGTAAAATCCACCTCACTACTGTCGTAGCTATGCCACCCGGAGATGAAGTTCGCTGAACAGACGTACGAATTATCGTTCGGCTGCCAATCTTTTTCTGTTCAGAGCACGTACCCAACAACGCCTCCTATGATTTCGAAAAAAAAAGTGTACCTTTCATTTTTGCATGTAAATTTGCTCTGTTGGTGCAACGTTTATACGCATGCGCGAAAAACTGTCCCGCAGTTACGCTGAAATACTTCAGTCCGTGATACATCTTTATACAAGTGACGTATTTATAAATGACGAATTCCTTAAATCATGCATTGTCGTATTCTTATTAATGAGTTTTTAATCATTTGTCAAAAATAATTAATCAGTATTTCCTTTTTAGAGTTTGAAAAAAAAAAGTATAATATGAATAAAAAAAATGTTATATACCATCGAATGTCACGCCTTGGAACACACATGCTATTTTTTGTTTCTGTATTTAAAGAGTTATTTACACGTATCAAACTTTCCAATGATGAATACGAAAAGTTCAGTAATTGTATCACTTCTTTGACATAATTAATTAGGATATATAAGAAAAAAAATCGCTATCTCGTGGCCACGAGTTAGCTAGCCAATCAGACCGTGAGTATAGAGGTAATCTAACGATTTCATTGGTCAGCTAACTCGTGGCCACGAGATAATAACTAAGAAAAACACCATGTTCCCTCGGTGCTTCCGTAACAAACCGATATGAGATAGGCGAAAAATCAGTTGTATAGCGTTATGAAATATTGACTTTGGTTGGAAAAAGGGGAAAAAAATTTGTATATTTTGCCAACATATTGTCAAGATATTGATGAAATACAAAATATCGAAATGCTATATGATATATTAAAATGAAACAGACATTAACAGTGTGGCCATTCTACGTGGTATGTTACGTCATTTTAAGCTGTCACAAGCAGCAAATTTGCCTCGACTCGGAGAAGAAAAATGCTTATATGCTTATTTTTTCTTCACTTTTGTTTAATAGGATCGAAGTAGAAAGTTGTGCCATTAAAGCCCTAATGATTCTTTTGTCTGATGTACAGGATTTCAAAACATTTGAGAAAACCCTCAAAGCACATCACTAATAATGTTCTCCAAATATTAGAAACTGACCGGTTTGGTTTCACTGAATTAAGACCCTTTGAAAAAGAAAAGATTTTCGACACTGAGTCAACGCGAGTATGCACAAATTCAGTACGTCCTTCTCAATTCAAGTTGTGCAACTGAACGGAAGGTGCTGATATGTGAGGGTTAGTCTGAAAAAAAGTTATTTGATTGGTAAAGATAATTTTTCATTTCACTGATTGGTCATTTTCACGGGGTTTCTCTTTGATACCCACAACGCTCATCTGCATAAAATGTCACGAGCCATCGTAGTACCGCCTCCTTCCTACATTTTGCCATGTTATAAGACATATATTGCACTGGCTTCACTCGTGAGCTTGATTAACCCCCCCCCCCCCCCATACATATATAGTGTGCAGGTTAGTCAAGCTCGTGAAAGCCCTGCATATTACCTAATTGTATTACTCCACTAAAAAGGAAAAAAATCCCAATCCAGCTGCTTGAATCCAAATAATATCCTTTTCTGTAGTATCCTCTCCAATATAAATAAGTTTTATCGATATATTTTGAAATACAACGGGCATATTAGAAGTGCGATTGACTTTGACTTTTCTCCACTTTACATCTAAAAAACTCGATATCCCATTTACCTTATAGCCTTTTAACTATAACATCGTTTCGATTGACAAATATAAATCATGCCTTCTAAGCGTACGGAATCCATTTAGTGCCGTTTTGATTGTCGTATGTCGCTGTATGAAGGCGACGCACGACAATTTAAAACTACGCACAACAATTGTAAACGATACACGATATATTACGATAATACGACAGGCACTCGACATTATAACGCACGAATGTCGCGTTGATTTTTTTTTCACGAAATATCGCGACAAGTGTCGAGTGTCGTTTTATAATGTCGGGCTAATATCGTGTGTCGCGTGGAAAGGTTGACACATGACAATATGAAACGATGCACGACAATGCGACACGACACTCGGGAATATCGTGTGTTAACCGGTACGCTAGTCATTAGTCGGTGTTACAGTAGATTTTTTTAAATATGTCACCGTTTTTAACGATTAACTATTATACAACTTTATCATAGTATAGACACCGGTAGACACACGATACATCTTTTAAGATCTTAATTATGTCGAGGGTACATTCCCGGCTGTCTTCCGGTAAAAGCTTCTGTCCCGTAACCGGGATGTAGTGTGTTTGATCCTAGGTCGCGACATGTTTTCCCTGCTTGGCGCTAGTCTCATACAGAACATGCTAGCCCAGTGTCAAGTTAATGCGACCGGGGGTGCCATCTGTCACTTTTATACAGTGTGAAACCCAATGGAAAAAACATACATTTAAACTTCCTTGAAATTATTATGACGACAATGAAAATCCATAGCCATTTGTTATTGAATACGTATACATTCTAAGTGCAGGACGTATAAATAGTTTGAATATTGTAAGGAAGATGATCCACTCAGGTAATATCATATTCTATATTCGCCCATTGTCCTGTAAATTATCCACAGATCAAATATAAAATGCACAAAGAACCTAATTTAGACGTTCAGCAAGTAAAGAAAATACTACACCGTACAGAATAGAAACATAATCTATATACAAGGCAGGAATCCAACTGCCAGTTTTATTTTTGAGTAAATCTTGTTTCTCGAATATATATATAAACCGTCTTTTAAATATTATGGATCGGTAGGTCGGCTATATTTATATATTTAGTTTTTTTTATTATAACCCTTTTTTTTTTTTTTTCAAGGAAATGACGAAAATCAGCCTTTCGCAACCGTAATAGCCCGAATGCTACGAAATAGTTTAAAGAGTCGGTACATAAAAAATATGGTCGGAAACAAGTGACCAATGTCAATTTCTTGCTGGATTTGAATTTTTTTAGTCAGAGTTTGGAAAATCTATCCCATATTAGCTATTTTTGTTCAGTACACGTACCACCTACCAGTACCAGTATACGTACCAAGGATCATGTCTGTAAAGTTTTATCAAAATCTGCCTCAACGGTTTAGAGTATGTCGTTTAAAGCAAAGCTGAAGATGCACAACGCACACCGAATGATGGATAAATGCAGATCAGGTCAGTTAAAAAGACAAATAAGCTTAATTTGAACATGTGCACAAGAAAAAGAAAAGGCTTTGAGTGGTTGTAGCCCCACACCTTGTGCGTTCGTGCTAAGGCGTATTGTGCATGGCGCAGGGAACGCCTCTCTGATTTCGGTTCTCTTTGACTTTTTCTGTCAGGGTTACCCTCACTAATCACCCCTAAACAGGTGACCTACACACAGACATAATTATATGGATACAAGGGATCCGGGTGTTCTACCCCAGCTCGTTCCTGTCCGGTGTATAGTACCGTTACACCCGAAGCCCCTTCTGGATGAACCAGTTCCAATCTTCTAGTTAGGCGAGGAACGCTGAATTCGAATGGTATTTGAACCCCGGACCCCTGGATTAGCAATCCACCGCATAAGCACTGAGCCACCGCTCCGTCTCTACATTGATAGTTGTATTACTGAGAATACAATTGGATAAAATAAAACGAAATCCCGTAGATTATTAATAATATATTTCTTTAAAGATTGAGGATGGGTTGGGTTTTGCTAGGCAATGGTAATTGCCGTATTTTGACCAGCGTATGTGCCAAGAATGAAATGGCATTGGACACTTAAAGAGGTCTTGTCAAGTTTACCTTTAAATACTGCGAGAATAACAGGTTAAGTTTTCTAACAGGAAGTCTTTTGGTATACACCATATCTATATTTGAAGATATGAGGCAATATCACAAATTAATAAAGCTCACTTAAAGAGAGACGTCAAGACAACCGGATGATAAAACTATAAATGTGTACACCATTTTCAATGTGTGACGTGGTCGAAGGGTAACCGTATTTTTCTTTTATATAAGTACCACTGCGTTATTGCACTGGTCAATGGTATTATATCAACATGTAAAACAATATACTCGTGGCTTGATGGATTTTAGAGGAAAAGGGATTAGTGAAACAGGATAGGTACATGCACTTGATAAAAATGATAAAAGTTTAGATGTTGTGGCTTAGGAGTCCAGTGATTACAGTGTGCACATTATGCCAGAGGCTTTGGGTTCAAGTTTTGGTCGGGTCGCAATATGTTTCTGAATATTACAGAATCTACAGCCAAAACAGAAAATTTTCAAACTGATTTCCATTCGTTTGGATAAGTTATTATTAAAGTAGATAAAGTTAAATATTTAAAACATTCTTAAGGATAATATATATACACGTATATATCTAAAGTGACTGTAAATTACAGTAAATAAGTCCAACTCGTAAAAATATGGTACTGGTATAGCTCCCTTCCTTGGCGCTCAGGATATAAAGTTTGTTCCAGGACTGTTTCGCCCGGTGACAGGATAATGTGATATCATGTCACATGTCAAAGGCGTGATACTGCAGTGTGGCAACACTATATCTGTCTCAAGTAGACATCGTCTCAAAATTAATGAAACGCTGTCGTTGGGATGTTAAACCCAAGAAACACACACACACACACACACACACACACACACACACACATCAAATAAATGTAAAGACAGCAGAGTTGATATCTTATAAAAATTATCGCAATTGTGTATTTTTCTTGAATGAACTTGTCAATATAAATTAAATCAACTGATAATGAAAATGAATGAAAGCTCTAAATTTCCATTTTGTAGCTATAAAGCATAGCCGCAGCTCCTGAATGTCATATTGTACATATATTTCGCTATTTACAGCCCATCTACCGGCAATACAAGCTGAAATTTGTATATGTATACATTTATTCATTTTAAGGTTTTCTGCGGACGCTTTCAAATGAAAACATCTGAATGTCACTTCATTTCAAATAATATGCGTTTTTTTGTGTTTTTGTTTTTTTATCTAAATTGGGTTCATTCAAGTTAAGGGTTCACATAGTTTTTGCTGCTATGTAGTGTAAAACCCGAAATGACGTCGACGTCACGAATTTTGAATAGAGAAAATGAAAAAGGGAAAATGAATTCAAAGTTGCACAAAAAAGCCGGAGCACATGTCGATATAATTACATAATTCGTTTCTAAACTGATTAAACATCAACATCACATTTTCAGAGAAGGTCACCGAGTTAAATGTTGCACAATGATACAAGGAGTAGAATATATTTAAGGCCATTAACACAAAATATTACTGTCTTTCCATCGTAATATTTCTCCCAATTTGGTTATCAACAACAAACTAGATCTATCACTAAAAGTAATGAATACCCCCCACACAGCCTTTGTTTACAATCAAGTGCCCAGCTATAGGAAGTAAGTCACATTTACTGAATTGATGAAATCAAGTGACAAATTATACAAGACTAATAAAAAAAGAATATCTTTTTATGTTCAGTGGCTGTCTTTAACAAAAAATTCCAACATTCATCAATTCAGTAAGGGCACCGTAAACAAATTAGTCTGAACAGCATGCACATGCAAAAATAAAATAAAATAAATAAATAAATAAATTAATTAATTAATTAATTAATTAATAAATAAATAATAATAATAAAAATAGATTTAAATGACCAGCTAATTTAAAATTGTATCTGTAATAAAGTTCTAAGTTCATCAACAGATAAATGAGATGAGGAAAACTGTAGCTAAACAAAGTAAATTAGTTATTGGGAAATAATGCAAAGAAAATCAGCAAAGGGCAATAACACAAAAGAAAATCAGTCAACCGTAACCATTTCATAATATGCACATCTGTGCTTGATATTGAAGCCTTTTATGACCGATTGAAATCTATCCAGTAGTTATTGAGAAATAGCATGGACAAAGAAAACTCCAGAAAATCACCAAAGGGCCATAACTCAAAAGAAAGTCAATCAACCGTAACAATTTCATAATATGCACATCTATGCTTGATATTGAAGCTTCCTATGAAGTTTGATTGAAATCCATCCAGTAGTTGTTGAGAAATAGCGTGGACAAAAAAAACTACAGACGGACGGACGGACCGACCGACATGGTGACTCCTATATATCCCCCCAAACTACGTGTGTGGGGGGTATAATCAGGTCGATTGTATTCTACAGCATGTTAGGTAATAACTACAATTTAAATTAACAATGTCGGCCGGCGGATAGAAGAGTACTAAACATTTTAAATGCGTTTAACTTTTATTTTACAAAATATATGTGCACATTATGTACCATTTGTGCTAGTTTACAAAATGTCAATGTCATTTCATATTTTCCGTTTCATGAAAATTAAATCATTAAATGATATAATTGGCCTTTAAGACGAGAAGCCCACCTTTTAACGCAAGAGACAATACTGTTCCTAAATTGAGGTCTGAGGAAATACAGTTCACACTACATGATGCGAAATCAGCAAGATATTCAAAGATGTTATATTTACCTTATACTCTACCCTCCTATACTCACCTTGTTTCATGAGTGTAATGTTTCAAATGAGGAGTTTAATTATAAACGAGGAAGAACTTTAATAGCACCTATTAAACGTTGTACAATACAGTGTCTTGTACGCAGATGTCTTATATCTCCAAACGCGAGATCTTGTAACCAATCAAACTGTCTCGTATGCTCTGACCTTTCCACTTTTATCTGTATGTACCCGAAGGTAGTTTACCCGTAACAACGTTTACTGCTACATTGAACTAGCTCTTAATCTCGGCGTTTTAGCAGGCTAAAGGTAAAACGCGCCGCTACAAGTTGATACAAATCGATAAACCTTTATGCCGCGATGCTATCTACCTTCTCGCCTTAATCCGCTTATCTGTACGTTGGTTTCCACCGACCAATCGTAGGCCCTCGTTATCTCAGGCTCGGAAAGTTTTAAATATTGACCTCATTATAAATGTGGCGAAATCATAAATGTGGTAGGTGGTATTTTAATTCACCCCCAACTTATGCAAGCCGCTTGCATTGTCACTGCCTACATTATTTTTAATATAGCTTTGTAGTGCTTTTCCGAACTCTTCGGTTGTTAACCAAGATAAGATTGGTTCAAGAAATAGGTCAAAATCCATTTTATACAGCTTACGCCGAAGAAAAGAGAGGAAAAAACAATGAATGATGTTTAAATGATGTGATAAGTCGAAGAGAGTTAAAGGGAGAGGGAGAGAGTTCGGAGCATGTTTTCTATTAGTGATCGGAACAACTTTTTGCGCCCCTTTCTCTCAGCATATAACATGCTTGTCCTTAAAAAAATAATAAGTGCAACGCATGTATACATACAATATGTACAACTCGGTCACTGATAGCGGCGTTTATAAATACGTGTTCAAACACGTCAGGCTCTGTTTCTCCAAGTTTCATATAAGTGTTATATTATCTTCAAATTATGTGGATACATAGCAATGCGTACCAGGTACAGATCGTTTAATGTTCACCTATTTAGAAGTTATAACACTGTCTTAGATCTAATCCACATATTTGAGCTCACGCATTATTGTCAGTAATCGTAAACCCTGATTTCATATTCATCTTTCTTGAATATAACATATTGTGTGCAAATACTCATTAGCGAATCTTGCTGACATTCAATCCATAGTTTGATAGTATTATCATTATTATTTTTGACATTATTATTATTATTTACGTAAAGTAAATATACCGGCTGAATTACTATATACATGTATATCTTTCTGTCTCAGTATAGACGAGTACAAACACACACACACACACACACACACACACACACACACACACACAAGAAAGAAATACACTATACAGATACATTTTTATCCTATCATCAGACTCACATCGTGGTATAAACTGCTTATCGAATAAACTTAGCTTTATACTCATTCGTGAAATTTTATATACTCTGACGTCATCGGAACTACTTTCTTGCGTTCAAATGTGTTTTGTGTATTGTGTATTGTTTTGTGTATTTGTGTATTGGGCTCAACCGTGTAAGATACTATACTTTTTAAATATATTTTTTTCTTGTCGAGTATTTGAAAGTTGAAAATGCTTAACGCATATGCTTAATAAAAAGTTTCGAAAAGTTCGTGAATTGTTATAACCGTTTTTTAAATCCTTTGTTTGTTTGCTTGCACACGCGGAAGAATACTAAAGGGCAGATAGTTGGGAGAATCCAGATTTTTTTCTTTTATTTTCGTGTCTAATTTAAAATTATCAGATTATTAGTTAGAATGATAGGATAAATAGAATACTAGGTTAGTGTTGGATAAAGATAAGTTTATCCTGCTCGGCAAAGAAAAAAATAAACCGCTCGTCAAGGCTCGGGGTTTATATTTTCTTGGCCTCGCAGGATAAACTTATCTTTATCCAACACTAACCTAGTATTCTCTATGTATTTAAGAAAAAAAAAGTTAAAAAGTATTCCCTACTTCCAAGAATGACTGAAAGAATATTGTAAACAATTCCGTCTACGTTCAAACATGAAAAATCCATTCTGAGCCTTTGTCTATTATACGTTGTATGTAAGCTTGAAAATTTGAAGGACCCGATCAATTTACCTAATGTAAAAGCTTGTGCAAATTTGGACTATTTTACATAGGGGAATATCATGTAAATGTGGTGTAAACAATTAATTGATGTTCATCTTACTAAATGAGAAACATTTAATGGTCATGTACTAGATAAATATATGAATATAATACCTCTTATTAATTGTATGTCAAGGGGAAAATTGGACGACACATGTGACATACTTGTATTTCAAAACTTCAAACTTAATTTTACAATTATTGCACGGAAAGTTATGTCGCTTACAAAACTATCTCTCGTCGACAATTATGCTGGGTATGCTAGAGACCCGAAAAAAGAAAACGTGTCCAGTTGTTTATTAATTTTAAAGATATGGTTTAACTGGGGCAGTTGCATCAGAAATAACTGTCTCACAGTCAGTTTTCTCTCTAGTAATATCAAGATTTAATAAGTAATCAACACTTAAGAAAGGGTCGCCTATCAGAAAAAATTCCAAGTTTTATTTGAATCAAATTTTAACATACAAATATATACATTAGGCACAATAAGGGCATCGTTTAAAAGGTGATAAACTTATAAAGAAAAGTAATAAGAAATGTATTTTCAGCTTTGTTCATTTGGTGATAAAAATACGTTAAACAGCTCTGACCAAAATCATGACGACATTGTCATACGAAATTTGCTGGAAATATAA
>CM037783.1:39472370-39491932 GCA_021229015.1 Solen grandis | reverse complement strand
ATAAAGTTGAAGCAATGTGCATTATGAAATATGGTATATCCAGCAGCATAATGTGTATCATTTCACACCATATGCACATGTAAGCAGTTGTTTTTTCATGCATAAAGCAGGACGCATATGTGTTTTTACCTCGATCAAGACTCATTTCCATTAGGGTTCTAGTACAATAAGCCGAATATTTTACACCGTGACATGTTACAGTTTAGAAATCTATATGCAGTTTTTAACAGCTGAACGGTTAACACGTTACACACGATATAAACGATGCTACACGGACCACACGTTGAGAATGTTACACGGTACACGCACGCACGTTACACGCACATTACACGGACACGGAACGCACGTTACACGTACGTTACACGCTAAAAATGCCAACTTGAACGCGAGCCGCACTGTATGTAAGTGAATTATCACTTCGCAAACTGATAATGAATAGCCCCTGCCTACTCTTATAAGTTGAAGTTTTGATTTTATTCTTATATTGTCCCTACCATAATCATGGACATCATCAAGAATGAGAGAGGTGGTTTGAAGTTATGCTTTGAAGGTTACATGTACACCAAGAAGAACACTGGCAAAAACAGAATTCGCTGGGAATGTTCAAAGAGACGAGCGTATTCATGCAAAGGTGCTGCTACAACTGATGCTGAGGTGAAAGAAGTCCTTTCTACAACTCCCCATAGTCATGAAAGGGATGATGGTGCTGTGGAAGTAGCCAAGGCCATGATGAATGTGAAGGAAAACATCCCCATCAACAGAGGACGACCATGCCAGATTATAGCTGATGTTCTACAGACATGTTCTGCTGAAGCACGTACTGCCTTCGGGAAACTGGATACTGTCAAACGAAACATCCGTAGACAGAAGAAAGGAAGCCTCCCAAAAGAACCAGGATCTCGACAGGAACTCCATCTACCAGAAGAATGGAAGACAACTGGAGGTGTTGATGCAGTTCCATTCCTGATACATGACAGTGGTGCAGACTCCAACAGTAGGATGCTGGTATTTGGAACCGAGCAAGGTTTACAGCATCTGTGTAGGTCAAACGTGTGGTTCATGGATGGAACATTTTCTACTGCACCAGCGATTTTCTATCAGTTGTTTGTGATTCGTGCACCATTAGGAGATACTGCTGTGTCTTTTGTCTATGCATTTCTGCCTGGAAAATCTCAGGAAGTGTATGAGAATTGTTTCAGAGTGTTGTAAACGCGTGTGAAAGTTAATGGCTTCAGTCCTGATCCATTAACATTCCTCACTGACTATGAGCAGGCTATCATTCGAGCAACTGAAACTACATTTGGACAACATGTGACATCTCGTGGCTGTTTCTACCACTTGACACAGAGTACATGGCATCAGAAAGGATCAGGCAATTGTTTCAACTGCCCTCCTTCAGGACCTGAATGGTGAACCCCCACGTAAGCGAGTGAAGAAGGTGACACAAGACCTGCAGCGACGTCTAAAGAACCTGTGCCTCGACTTTGTGTCAGGACGTAAGACTGTTGAGGAGCATCTTCAAGGTGTTGGACGATGTATTAGATGGAAATGCCGTTAAATGAAATAATGCTGTTGAACATTTGAGCTGACAAAATGATTCTTTTTGCAAATGCAACTGCCAATGTATTTTTATGACAAATAAATAAATACATGCACATATTTTAAAGCTGAACAAAACAGAATAAAATTATGAAACATGTTTTTTTTTCTTTCTTGGTCCGAGTCCTGAGAGAGAGAGAGAGAGAATAAGGATGAAATAGTGAAAGACAGACAGAATGATTGAAAAGGGGAGTGATAAGGGAGTGATAGATATACTCAAAAATATCTATACATGCAAGACAGACAGAAACACACAAACATTCAAACACAATGTAGAAGAAGAAGAAAATAAAATATGAAATAAATATATGTATTATAAATTATAATACATTTATTTATAATATTATATAATATATTGAACTTTTATTATGGGTAGGGGCAATTGTCCTAAGGGGCAGTTGTCCTAAGGGGCAGTTGTCCACAGGGGCAATTGTCCTAGGGGGCAGTTGTCCTAAGGGGCAGTTGTCCTACACTCCAATTTGATATATGACAATGGTAGTTTGGAGCAGCGCATCCTGATTTTCGCCAAAGAGGATGGTCTGAAACTCTTGGACAGTGCTAACACCTGGTTTCTTGACGGAACTCATTCAACTGCACCAGCACAATTTGAACAGCTATTCGTGATTCGTGTTCCACTTGGAGATTCTTGTGTAACATCAGTGTATGCATTGCTTCCATCAAAACAGGCTGCATATGAGGAAATGCTCACTGGATTATTGGATGTGTGTCTTCAACGAGGGATCCGTCCAAATCCAGAGAGGGTATTATGTGACTATGAAATTGGAATCCATAATGCAGTCCGTTCAGCACTGAGGACAGACATGGACATACAAGGATGTTTTTACCACCTTACACAGGCCACTTGGAGAAGGGTTCAGGCTGAAGGACTTCAGGCAACATATCAGAGTGATGAAAATGTGAGGAATTCTGTGGGAGTCTGGATGGCCTTGCCTTCCTGCCTCCAAGTGATGTGTGTGAGGGCTTATCCCTGTTACGTGAGCAGGCGCCAGAGAATCTCCAGTGCTTGGTTGATTACTTCGATGGGAATTATGTCAATGGATCTTTCCGTACTGTGACAACCTCTAGTGGGAATATTCGATTTCGGAAAGTTCAACCACGATTCCCCCCTCCTCTATGGAATGTGCAACAGGCAACACTACAGGATAGAGACAGAACCAATAACCAGTGTGAATCATGGAACAATAGCTTTAAACATCTTGTTGGGCACAAGAATCCTTCATTGTGGACTGTGATTCTAAACATCGAGAAGGATGCATGTATGGTGGCTGCTGATGTTCTGAGATTTGATCTGGGTGAACTTCCAAGCAAACGAATCAGGAAAGGAACTAAAACCCATCAAAGCAACTGAAGGCTCTTTGTATCCAGTATGCTACAGGCCAGAAATCTCGAGAGGATTTTCTAGGTTCTATGGGAAAGCTCATACGTGTTAAGAAATGAACTGAACAAAGTGCCAGTATTTAGCTGATATTCAGCTAGTGTTGTTGAGAAAGTGATATATTGTCAATATCATAATCTGCTGCATTTATTTGTTAGAATATAAATTTATTTGATAATCATATACATAAATAAAATTAAAGAGGAAAGTAAAATGTGCTATGCTGCCATTTGATGATGTATTTAACTTTGTACACTATATGTATGAGAAAATACAAAAGATGAAATATTTAAACAAAATAAAGTCTAGATTACTGACTGTTTGTTTTTTTATATTTTAAAGAGTGAAAGAGGATGAAAAAGAATGCTCCACCCAATTACACATAGCTCATTGTCACTTATTACATATTTCATTACACACACAAATATATAACTATTAATACATATGATATACACTAACACACAACAAACTGCAAGTCAATAAATACAAATTGAAACTTTCAAATTGCTTTCTATTACACAAATAAATATATATACTTATTTGGATAGGGGATTTTAATCTAGGGGATTTTGACTACCCCTTCTTTTTCATCTAGGGGATTTTGACTACCCTTTCATTTTTACCTAGGGGATTTTGACTACCCTTTCATTTTCACCTAGGGGATTTTGAACACCTTGTCAGTTTTGGGCCTAGGGATTTTGAGTCTAGGGGATTTTGATGGTTTAGTCTCACTTTCCCAACTTTTAGATTTCACACCTTCTTCATCTACTGTTCACACCTCTGTCTTACCTGGATTTTCTATACTGTTCAAAAAAGTAACAGAAGCCACATTAAATGTTTACGAATATCATTAGTTTAATTTGATATAACTGGTGTTTAGATATTTAATTATCATAATTAACATATGAACACAAGTCACGCAGTTTTAGCAAACAAAAATGATAACCAGTTATTTTAATGAAATTAATTATTTAATTTATAAAAAACTATTATTTTATAGAAAACTGGTCAATAATTATAATCAGCAATGAATCATATAATTTATAACAAACTGTTTTATATTGTACACGAAGAGTATATTCTAGATCTGCTTAACATAATCATAACCTCAAAGATGGCAAATGCACTGGTAGATATACGTTTTATAGAAAATAGCAGGGGGACCCGAACCTTGGTACACAACGGTTACATGTTCAGCCTGAAGACAAAGAAGAATGAATCAAGATACTGGTACTGCGTAAACAGAACCTGTAATGCCAAAGTCAACACTAAGAATGATACACTATCAAAGATCTCCGGAGAACACAACCACCCACGGGATGAAGCCTCTATCACAGCAGCAGAAATCATGAGTACAGTCCGGAATAAAGTAAAACAGTCCACGGAGCCAGTACCATCTATATTCAATGACATGCTTGCAGATACTCGGTCTGTTGAATGGGATACAGAAGATGTCATTGTAAAACTACCAACATATTACTCTACTAAGGCTAGTCTGTACAGGCACCGCTCCAAAACCCGACCAGTGCTTCCTAAAAGAAGGGAGGATGTCAACCTAGATGGCAAGTGGACTGAAACTCTGTCCGGGGAGAGATTCTTACTGGCAGACAATGTCGACAATGATCGACTCCTGATATTCGCAACCACCAACAATCTGACTGAACTGGCAGCTGCAGAAACATGGTATATGGATGGAACATTCTATTCATCACCAACATACTTCTACCAGCTGTACACTATCCATGCCATGGTGGATGGCTACATGTGCCCACTTGTGTACGCACTGCTTCCAAATAAGCAACAACCAACATATGTCAGATTCTTCACTATCCTTAAATCAACAGCGAACGACATGAACATCAGACTCTCCCCAGAGGTCATCATGATGGACTATGAGAAGGCAGCATGGAGGGGTGTTCGCAGTGTTTTCCTAGATGTCACAATTCGTGGCTGCTTCTTCCACTATACTCAGTGTATATGGAGGAATGTTCAATCATGTGGACTGGTTAGTGACTTTAAAGAAGATCCTGTAATCAAGCAATTGGTGTATCGTGCAGCTGCACTTCCCTTGGTTCCACTGGAGAATGTAGAAGATGTGTGGTTTCAGTCCCTGCTGGAGTCTGACAGTGATGATTGGCGTGTGATCAGATTCCAAGACTATGTCACTGAACAGTGGGTTGAAAGTGACAGAAGTTCATGGAACCACTTCAACAACAATGGGCCTAGAACGACGAATCATGTTGAAGGGTGGCATCACAAAATCAATGCCAAACTGCGCCACAGCCACCCCAATGTCTACGTTTTCATTGACATGATTAAACAGGAGCAAGCGACAAATGAAGCGAAACTGCTACAACATGCCAGTGGTGGAAAGCAGCGCCCAAGAAAACGTATTTGCAGGGAGAAAGACCAGAGACTCATTCGTCTGAAGAATCAACTAAACAGTGGTGAGGTTGACTTACTGGCATATACTGATGCCGCATCTTACCTTATTAAGTTGGGATAAGAATCAGACAAAGCATCAAATTTATCAAATGCATTACCTGAAGTGAACTTTCTATTAAGTTGTATGAAGTTAAAATGTGCTACCAATTTATTTTATGTGTATATGTAGTTCTTTTAAATTGCTTACTTTTCTGTTCTATATTAAAATAATGGAGACAAACTGTCGTTATGTTTTATGTATTATTCATGACAATTTACGGTTCATCATACTCAGCACATATTACATATACAAAATTTGCTGAACCATGGTGTATGCAGTTTAACGAGAGAGAGAGAGAGAGAGAGAGGGAGGGAGAGAGAGATAGGGAGAGATGTTTGCCAGATAAATTTTACAAAATACAAATATATTGGCGTAACTTGTATTACTCAGTATAGCAATTTTCACACATTCAAACCTGCTAAACACCATTGTTCATCAAAACAATAGTCTCACTTTCCCAACCTAAAATTTGGCCCAAAATCCAAAAGTTGGGAAAGTGAGACCACACCATTTTGATATACACTCGATGGTTCCGTCGAGGTTTCGAAACATACTTTGTATTGTATATGTCCATTTTTCTGAACTTCAGCTGTTTTTTCTTCACTTTAAAATGCAATAACTTTTTTAATTTTCAAGATATTTTAAAAATAAAAACAGTTTTGGAAGCTTATCAATAGCACTTTCCATCTATACCACTCTTTAAAAGTTTTAAAAACAATAAAAAAATGACCTGGGGATGCTACTTTTAAAGCAAATTGTTGACGACGGACGACGACGGACGACGAATGATCCCAATAGCTCACCCTGAGCACTTCGTGCTCTGGTGAGCTAAAAAATCCCATTCCGTCAAAAAAATTTCCATTCCGTCCACTGCGCCGTATGCGTATAAACTAAACTGTAATAATATTAGGTTGTTTCACATATCATCATTAAAATATTTATATATATTGAAGATAGTACACTAATTGATGGTTTCTAACTAGTTTTGTATGATTTAAATCACATTTTCAGTATAAAAAAATCCCATTCCGTCAAAAAATTTCCATTCCGTCCATTCCGACGTAAAAATTTCCATTGCGTATTTTAAGCCAACCCCCCATAGAAGGTCAGGGGTGGGTGCTTGTCTGAATCACAAATTCACAATCTTTCATAAAATACCATTCCAAAAAATCCCAACTTTTACCATTAATACTATGCAACCAGAATGAATATAATCTATATTCAAAACTATAATTCAAATTAACAAATTACTATTAACGAATATTGCTAAAATTAGCCATTCCGTATCCTGGAGTTGAATAGGGTATCCGCAAAATAAACACAGCTCAAAATACCTGGAGTTGGATTTGGTATCCGCAAAATAAACAGACCGGTATAAGGTGGTCGGTAGACTTACGTTCAACAAATTAATTAAGCAATTAAGTCATATTTTGGTTGTAATTTGTACAGATATTGCATGATATCATTCCAACTACAATTAACAACAATCCTTCATGTGTATTGTGGTATAGAAATAGTGTATTTGGGTATATTTGGGTCAGGGTCCATTGGTGTATACACCATACATAGACTAAGTATAGATCGACATGAATTTTGAGCAATAAAATCACCCTTGGGTTATATTTTTTAAATATTGTAAAATACGACTAAATCACCATCATACATATTTCTTTTAGTGTATTGTGATAAGAAACAGAGTATTTGGGTACATTTGGGTGTATTTGGGTATATTTGGGAGTATTTGGGCATTTCGTGCCAGCATTACGAAACACCCAAATCCACTACAAATCCACCCAAATCCACCATAAAACAACTGTATATGCTATTTATTTATGAAATTTTATTGAAATTAATGCGAAATGTTTTTTTTAGATATCAAAATCTAAAGGTTAAAATAATGTATATAAAGAACGTATTTAGATCTGCTGATATGTATTGTTGTTTCCGTTACAGATCAACCGGTGTTCCCCGTGAAAACAAAAAAACTGTAAAGATTGCATAATATCTTGAGTTATTGGTATAGATAAAAACTTTTTGAAGATATTTATGAATTGTGCATGTTTACAGATATATTTTATTTGAATATGATTAGCGTCTGTTAAGATAGGGTAGCCTACATCTCTGGAGATATAAATCTACTATTTTCGGTACCATCCCCCACTCCCAAATCCACCCAAATCCATATTATATTGCCAATTAATATCTTTCTGTGTTAAAATCAGTGCAAAATCACCTATATCCTCCAATGCATTCCCCAAAATCGCCCCGAATTTTCCCCAAAATCCACATTACTCGACATTTATATAGATAGATGATAGTTATTAAATACAGGCAAAACCATCAAAATTGTATACTGTCTGCCCCAAATTATAAATTGCCTATTAATATCTTTCTGTGTTAAAATCAGTGCAAAATCACCTATATCGCTTTGTTTTTCATATAAGCTAGATGATATTTATAATTTTCTATAAACTGTGTTTATCTCTTTTACAATATTTTTGGGGTTTTTTCACTGAACAATGTACACGTTCCATTTGTTTCATACAGCATATATGACGATGTGCCATGCATATCAATGCTATAACTCTTATGATTAAGTATATACTGCTTTTTGATTTTAGAAAAATCATGTCTAATAACCGATATTTCCTAATCCGGATAACACAGCAAAGATAATAATATAAAAGTGACAAGGATTTATTCCTTTTCTTAAATTAAAGTAATAATAACACTTTTAAAGAATTTTCTTTTTGGATGATTTCTTTCACTGTCGCTGCATTCTTGTATACATGTATATTCAATAAACAATGTAATGTAATGACACAACACAAGACAAGACAAGACGCGTGCCATACCGTCTTATCAGTTGGCGCAGCATGTGTATTACTTGACCGGATATGTCACCTTTATGTACCGGTGGTACTAGGCCTGTATTTTTTTTGTCCGGTCATTGAGTTTTTAAATGTAACATGTTATCTAGCAATACAATAATACAAACATAATATATTTTTATGTCATATAATAAGTACACGTCAAAAGAGATGATTATATACCAAACTTAAATATTACTAAAAAAGCTTAATCGTCAGTTACAATGCATAACTTGCCCAGTGTCTAAGGTAATTGCGGACGTGGCTTACTGTCGGTGAAGTGTCAAAATCCTGTTATCTGATTGGTCAATTGGCCTGTCAATCAAATATTTGAGGAAGGGTCAATTGTATACACCACGCCCTATAATTATATCCATGAATATATACCGGTGGCAGATCAATTATCGCTGTAAAATTAACACAGTTGGTTGCCTATTTCTACTCAAAATTTGATTTTATTAAATAACTTAAATAATTACTGCAAATTGCAGTCATACTTATTTTATCAAAATTTGACATATTTAGACTTTAAAATTAATCCTTTTAGGGGTGAAGGGTCACACCCTGGGATCTGCGCAATGAGCCAGGATGGCAGTTCTGATCCTCATTAAACACCATATGCAGGGATTTACCGGACGCAGGATCCTGCGTCCATATACGCATGAATCACAGACTGTACGCACCGAAAAATAAAGTCTGCGTCCATGTGTACGCACGAATTGTCCAGAATATCTGTGCCAATTCATTATCAAATGTCTTCGTAAATCTCTTGGAATTTCCAACGCTATATTTAACTAGTTAAATTTACAAGCCAATCACTGTGCCTTTTAAAATTAGCGTCCAATCATTGAACGCTTCCGCTCATATGTCTTATCAAAGTTAAGCATGGCAAACACAAACTGACTTAAGAAGTTTATGGGGCAAAAGAAAAGATCGCGATGACGAGAAACATGAAAATTTATTGTCAACTGGTCACCCTGATTACAGTTACAATCTTCCTCAAAATCAAAACGTGAGCAGAAATTTCAGTATATGGCTTGAAAAATTTAAATGGCTACAGTTCCGTGACGAAGGCATGTACGTATTGTAATACCTGCATTTCGGCGAAAAGCTCATCAAATCCCTTTACAGAGGGTTGCATAAACTTTCAAAACTCCTTATTAATTCGTCATCAAGACACTGATGTCTACATGAACAGCTTACAAGTCTTAAATATGCGTTCAAATTTCGCAACCGCTATTAAAACTGATCACGATCAAAGCGTTGAAAATACTGTTAGTGAACTCAATGATTATGTGATTCAGTTGCAGACGGTGTATAACAGAATTTTGAATATCCAGATATTTTTGTTTTCTACAAGGAATACTTGTTAAGGATGCTTGAAATGATACTGTAAGAAAACAAGAATGTCTGTTATCCACCTAGTCAAATTTTAATGTGAATTCTCAAAATTTGCACTTATTAAATTTAATAAATTTCTCAATTTTAAGGATCTGGAATACATACTTTTAGTTAAAGATAATGGCTTTGGTATAGTAACAACACATCTGCGCAGAAAAAAAAAAGTTTTAAAATTTACTTTAACATTCCATGCCCTCAAAGTCGCAAGACTTATAACTCTTCTGGAAAATAGCTAGTGATCCTTAGCAAATTTTGAGTAGTATATTTTGGTGAGGTTAAATAGCTTGGACCCCCTGAAATTAATGATGGACCCCTGTTTTTAAGGATCCTGAGTCCAGTGGACCCCTGAAAATCAAAAGTAGTGTAAATCCCTGCATATGATAATAAAAATAAAAATAATAAATATTGCTGTAAGGCAGTCAACATTCCGTGCCGAAATTAGCACAATTGGTTGCCTAACTTATTTCGACACAAAATTATATTTTATTTAATAACAATAATAACTAGAACCGCAAAGCGGCATCTTGGTTTTTGCTTTTAACTTGACTAGTAAGAGTACTGGTTTCTACTGCAGACATAATTGATTGATATTAACTTTATTCGAACATTATTAACATATAAAAGTGAAATCTGTTGTCAGAAAGTTTGGAAGCTGAAGTTACTTAAAACAATACAATCATGTACTATATTACAAAGGGATATCTCCTGACCTTATTTGATGATAACAGCCTTAATCGAATTTGATCGAGAGAGTTTGTTAAAAAAATGAAAATATAAAGTTTGAAGATAAGACCTGAAGAGCGATATTTTTTCTTCTTTTGCTTTTTTTAAATATTCATGGGGGAAAATTCAATATATAATAGGTTGATAACATTTGTAAACCTTCTTGCCCGAATTTTAGAAAGAACACTGTGGTTAAGGTTAAAATTGATTTTTTAGAGAATATACTTTATCAAAATCTGGCCCACTAAACCTTTAGGAGAAAATATCGTAAGAAAGTATCCAAATAAAATATTTTCAAGGACAGTGCTTTAATATCCATTTGTCTATAATGTGGGTGTAAGGGAAATTAAGTTTAGCCACTATTTACAATGAAAGCATTGAAAGTCACAAATTAAAGACAACGTATAATGCATAGTCGCCATTAGGCGTACGGCTGTGAGGTATGAAAACTTTTCTGTACACAAGTTTAACCCGCTAGCATATAAAAAGTTATTCCGGAAAAATATATACAACCATTAAATAAAGGTTAACTTAAATTTGGTCTTTCGGCTATTATCTACATATTACAATCATGTATATCGTCAAAACATAATAAATATCTTACACACATTACTCACGTGAAACCAATTCACAATTATCTCTCGACTCACTCTCTCATCTACTACATAATACCCACTTCTATCTTCAGCAAGTTTTCTCGTGAATTGTAGTTACTAATGATCAAACTTAAAATCTTGGTTATGAATAAAATAATAATAATTCGAGAAAGGATCGTCATCTAATCCCTATTATAAACATAATAACTTATATCGTTTCAATAGTTTTCTAGTAATTTGTAGTAACTATGGATCAAACTTTATACCTTAGTTATGAACATATATAAAAATTGGTGAAAACTTTTATCAAAATCGATATGCATATGGTATTAGTATATATACATACATAAACTCAATATATATATACATCCCGATGATGCATGATAAATTATTTATGATAAATACACTTCTGGGAAAATAAATTCAACGTGCTTATAAAGGTTGAACATATAAGACAAAGGATATTAGATACAAAATAAATAAATAAATAAATGAATATCAAAAACTCCATTCGACTTGATGCATATTGTCTAATGGGACACAGGGGCCTCCGTGGCCGAGAGGGTAAAGTCGCTGACTTTAACACTCACTCAGCCCCTCACCGCTGTGGGTTCGAATCCCGGCAGGGTCATTCTGATTTTCATGTGAGGAAGTTTTCCAGCTGACTTGCGGAAGGTCGGTGGTTTACCCGGGTGTCTCTGTGCATTCGGGGTTTCCTCCACCTGTAATTAGCTGGACGTCGCTATATGACTGAAATACTGTCGCAGCGACGGTAAACCTAAAACACACACAAACACACACTCTAATGGGACACACGTCCAACTCCAAACAATATTTAGATGCAGTAACAGTGCAGTGGCAAAAATCAGGATAGCGCAAATTGTAAATTTTATTAGTCATCACACGATTTTCCCTTCCTTTTTTAAATTCAGTCATTTGTGTTATTACAATTTTTTATACATATATTTTGTTTTTCATTAAATTGTTTTTATTAATAAGACTAATTAACAGAATTAAGTTGACTTTGAACTGTAAAACGTTTTATATGTATATATTGCATATGTCAAGCAGGGAGCTATCTGTACAACTTCAACATTCAGGGATCGAACCAACATCCTCATGCCCTCTATGTAAGTTACTTGGCGATTGTTTTATATTAAATATCTGTGTGTCTATTTTCAGGCTGCGGCTAAAGGCCTGGATCACCTGAAAACAGCCGTTTTAAGGGAAACTTTGTTTAAGACTAAATACTGCGCCGTGTCCGACAACAACATAAATACACCTGCGTTGAACGTTGACTCTATTGGAAATGATATTATTAACACATTTTGCTCAGACATTAAAGGGGATGTAATCAAAACTACCGGCAATGGAGACTGTCTATTTAATGCTATTTCGTTGCAACTGTATGGTCGGAAAATCAGTCAGTGGAACTAAGGTATTTCACTTGTCTCAACCTCATTAAGAACTCAAGCAGCTACGTGAACCGCGAAAAAGGAAGTAAAATCAACTTATTGTCTCCATCGATTGCGAGTGCCTGTTTAGATTCAGCAAAAATTGGAGGATTTTCATGCGCGTGGACAATTCTGGCACTTTGTGACGTTATTCAACGGCCCATAAGATTAATACAACCTCCCTTCAACGGCATTGACATTGCACACGAAGAATTTAATAGAACCTTCCAGCCGACTATCTCACTCAATACCGACCAAGTGATGTATATACTTTGGTACCGTCTCGGAAGCTTTCCTACACCTGGTCAATGGTACACTGTCAACCACTTTGCGGCGGTGGCAAATTCAGAACCGCAACTACCGAAGACCAATACCGCGCCGTCTCCCGACAACAATGCACCTCCAAAAATCGTTATGAATTTATCTTTGTTACCTTCATCTAACAAAACAAAGAAAAGACATTCGAAGTCGCCGACATTTAATTTGCCGATTGAAACCAGGAATTCATTTGAAGTTCTTTCCGACAGCGACACCGAGCCTGACGTAGAGTGTGACAAGTTAGCAATTCAAAATATACAATCATCACCCAAACCTGGAAAGTTCTTATCGCAGACCGATATCGCGTTGTCTCCCGTCAATCATGAACCTTCGGAAAACGTTATGGATTTATCTCCGTTCACTACCCCTACAAAAACAAAGAAAAGAAGTTCGAAATCGCCGACATTTAATTTGCCGATTGAAACCAGGAATTCATTCGAAGCTCTCTCCGACAGCGACACCGAGCCCGACGTAGAGTGTGACAGGTTAGTAAATCAAAATATGCAGCCGTTACCCAAACCTGGGCAATTCTTATCTAACTCTGAGATTATTGACATAGTTATCAGGGCCTCTGCTGTCGATCGCCAATGGCGCCATTTGCGATTATTTTGAGATTCTGGCGCTAAATTTTGCCAGTTGGCGAAAGTGCGAATGCTTTTTGTAGAGCATTGCATATCAAAAACGCTGGTGTTTACACAGGAAGTATCCCGTCAGAGTATACACAGTAAATCTCATGCTGTGAGAGGAGCCAAAAAAATCAATAATTGAGGGCGGAGTCAGATTTATGTCACATTATCCAATTGACACTCGTTTTGCTGCGGAACACTCGGATCGTATCGTTGCGCCTATATGTTTGTTTACATGATTCACACGCATGCTACAGACGAATAAGGTGTGAAAACTTGTTGTTTTCGGCAACGAGGATTGATTGCGTAAGTATGTGCAATAAAAGTCCAATTTGTCCATTACATAACACCTTGTAGCTGTTCTTCTTGAAGTGTGCCGATATTCTGGCAAACTAGCGACAATAACGAATCACTTAATGACAAAACAAACACCGACAGATTAAGGTTAAAAACACCGATAGTCTTGTTTGCCATCGGACTTGTTAATGAATGGAAGATATTAGTTACGAACGTTGTCTAATTGATGCAAACATTTTTTAATGATGCTTTAATTATAATTAAAATATTCCCGAAAGAAAATAGACAAAGAACGTGAAAAAAAACTTTCAACAACTTTTAAATTACTTTAATTGCCGTCCTGACCATTTCTGTATAAAATGTCTCGTAAGGTAATGGAATGTATCAATTGCCATCATGGCAGCAAAGAGGCCTTTAGAAGGGTGTTTCACCCCACCCTCCAAAGTATCTAAAATTTCAAAATTCTCCAGTTAGGAAATTCAAAGATGTTTGGAAACTTGGTCACCCTTGGTTAAGATTTGAACCAAATTCTAATGAAATGTTTTGTGACATTTGTATCAAGGCACAAAACTCATATTCTTTCGTGACTGGTTGCAATGTATTGAAAAAGGATTCTGTCACTAAGCATGCAAAAATCAAAGGTAGGATACAAATGAAAATATGGAATTAAATTAATATATATTTTTTAATAATATTGGTTATAATATCTAAAGTAGTAAGATCTAGATTTATGTTTCATTATACATTAAAACATTTAAATATATAGAAAATGATAAAAAAACCGAAAAAGATGTGAGACAAAGAACATATTTTAAAGAAATGATATTTATGTATCTGTGGCATAATTACAGAAGAAAAGTAATGATAGTGGTACAAGAACATAGAACGTGATTCATTCCCATTCCCTTTAAATTTACCCATTCACATCATGAGTATTACACCAGTTTACATATTGCAAAGTTTCCTACTCTGGCTCTTAAAGTGGCTCTAAAGTGGCTCCAACTTTTCTCAAGTGGCGAAAATGTTGGCGACATGTTAAAAATTTCCAGTGGAGGCCCTGGTTATGACTACTAAAAACGCTTGTAAAACAACCCCTCTGGACTGAAAGAAAATGCATTCGTAGTGCTTGATCTGGACAACAGCGACAAAAAGAAGAAAAACGACTATCCGGATGACTGTGGTGTCTGGGACTGGAAGCACGCGACCACAGTTAATCAAATATTCGCCGTAGAAGTTCCCTCGGGAGATTTGAAAGCCGTTTATAAAAAAAACAATCTTTATTGAATAAAAATATCGTTAACTCGAAAGTTACCTACCCACCATTAATTCACCAGCCAGAACATGTGACTACATTTCATCGTTATTATACCAAATTGAGTTCCAACAACAACTTCAAGAAATGTGTGACCACAATAATTGATTTGCCCGATTCGCTTATATCAATAAAACACTTTGCAGTTGTGGAATACGTAGGAACAATGCCCACTGACAAAAGATCTCATGGAAATACAAAAGGTAAGAAAGCGGCACCATATACGAGGACCAAACCTTCAATTCTAAAGCGGGCAGCTGAAATGGCTAAAAGTGTCGCAGATGTATTTACAGAGCTCGAAGAGGAAGATAGCTTCTTAGCACCCAAAACAACGCGCCAAATTTCTGACAAAATATATCGAGAGAAAAAGAAAGAAAAAGAGACCTTGGGTACGAATACCCATTTAAATGTAGCCCACGACGTGGCATTTGCGTTGAGTGAGTTGAATTCAAATCCTCATATTCAAGAAGTGGTATTAACAAAAGACAAAAAGCCTGTGATAATAGTGTACAGCGATGAACAGTTTGCGGACATGAAACGGATTTGTGTAGGTGAAGATTGTAGTGTGCTAGGCGTGGACAGAACTTATAATTTAGGACGCTTCTATGTCACCGCGATTTCATATAAAAGTAGGACGGTGCTTAAGTAAACGGGTAGATGACTATCCAATTATGTTCGGACCGTGTTTGATTCATTTCGATGCTGAGGAAAACACTTATTCCAAATTTTTTTCTCATGTAAGTGACAAATTAGGAAATGTAAAATTGATTTTAGGCAGTGATGAAGAAAAGAGTATGACTAACGCGCTTCACAAAAAGTTTCCGGATTCTGATTTCCTTTTATGTAGCAAACACATCAAAGACAACATTCAGCGGTACTTAGAGGAAACAGGGACAAGCTTACGTGAAAGAGAACAGATCCTGAAAATTATATTCGCGAAAGGTGATGGTATTGTGTACGCGGAAAATAAAGAAGACTTTGACATTCACTATGATCGGTTAGACCCATTTTTTGAAAGAAATTCTAAATTCAAACAGTATTGGGAAAGGCACATGCACGAAAAATTAAGACAATACGTTTTTAGGCCCCTGTGTAGAAATATCGTGTCGCGATTATGGACAAATAACAACAGTGAATCAATGAATCATAAACTTAAGGCAGCCGTCGACTGGGACAAGAACAAGTTTCCCGAATTGATTGAAAAAATAGGCCAAATTATGAAAAATCAAATGGTTCAATTAAAATGCGCTTTGTACGGAAAAGGGGATTATAGGTTAACAACAAACACGGCGAAACATTCGGTCGAGGCATCAGTGTGGCATACTCTAAGTCAGCAAGAACGTATTGAAAAACTTAAGAAATTTATGACCGTGAAACCCAAATCAGATTTGAAAAATAAATATGTGAACGCAACCGATATATAGATTTCAAAATTCCTTCACTAACGGACAACGTAGGAAAAAAACCGGGTCAGAGAAAGAGACGTGTAGTCGAAGGGACCACCACATTTAATAATTAATTATAATTTGATCTTCACTAAGCTAGTTTGTTGCTATTCGTTGCTGATCTAGATTTAAGGACGGACAAAATGTCCACCCCTACAAACGCACGGGTAAGGGCTGTGCCCAGTGCGTTGGGCTGTTACAGCCTAAGGGAATAACACCCAAATTTAAAAGTTAGCTATCTAGATAGAGATATTTAATTTATACTAAAACATAGTAAATAATAGTAAAACATGTGTTCAGCGGAGAAGGTATAATTCAATATTAAATTACATTATATAATCAGACAGGAGAAGATTTTTATAGCAGGGCAGCCTATGAAATATGAAATATCATATGCACTTTAAACAATGAATAATTTGGATTTGGGTGGATGATAGGGATGAGTTTGGGTGGACTATAGGGGTGGATTTGGGGGAATAAATTTGGAGGATTAAATGTGCTTTTTGTGCAGGCAGGTGAAGATTTGGATGGTTTTGCATTTATTTTAGCAAATTAAATATCAACTGATGCAAATTCATTGATGAATAATGTGGATTTGGGGGTAACAATCGAAAGCAAAAATGAGAAAAGGGTCAGGATTGCTTTTTTCAATATACAAGATTTATAAACAAAATTTACAAATACAATGCACATGTATCATATAATTAAATATAATTAATTCATAAACATGCATTAAACGATCTAAATCTTTCATAAAAACAACTCCTATTGTTGTGATCTTCACAGTTGTATGGTCCAAACAGAAGACACCGAAAGTTATCTGGCAGACCTACGGAAATTTTTATTTGAACGCTAACACAATATTTATACATCCTATATTGAAAATGGTAAATAAATTGCCATTTAGCATATTATTTAGATAATATTCATGCAAAGACTGGAGATTATAGTTGATTTATGGTAGATTTGGGTGAATTGGGGTGGATTTGGGTGTTTCGTAACACCCCAATCAAAACCTAAGCCCATGGCAATTATCAAAGGACGTGAAGCCTACCTCTTCTAATTTCTGCAGGACATCAGCTGCTGTCATTGCTTCAACCTCGTCCCCACTGTCATTTTCTAGTTCATCCAATACATCAATTGCCGACGACATTTTCTTTAACAAACCAACAACACACGTTAAATTATAAACTGCAACAAAACGCTTATGTCTAAATGCAAATCTCCCGCCACTTGTGCCGGTGTAAACACAAGCACGGTGTACCGTTTATTACGAAAATGCGTGATAATTAAAATAATTTGTAAAAATCAAAGCCCTGATTGCGCTGAGAGAATAGGATTTATAATGCGATGGTGCCGCATTTCTTTAAAAAAGATTCAATATATAAATCCTCCTAAGACAATGTTAACTTTACTGTCCGAGGACAAAACACAGAATGAGAAAATAAGTAGAGCAGAGAAAGTAAGAAAGAAACGATACACATGACTGACTTACCCACCATACACTCGATCAGCACTCACAAAATGACACATCATGATGCACACTTTTCCTAAACAAACACACTCACTACTGACATGTACTAAATACACAAAACATGACAAGTGACATGCACAACATAAACAACAATGCACAATATCACATGAAACATGAATTTCTGTTAATGACATCAAATAATACCTGGGTAACATACATACCGGGTATGTATATAATATAGGTAAATTGATGATATTCAATATTGCAAATACTTATTCAATATTGCAAAAAGAGTATAATAATTAAAAAAAGAAGAAATACTCCTCGAAATGTTGTACGCTGTAGAAATATGTGCTACCATAGAACAGCGTTACAAGCAAACCAGTTCAAAAACAAAACAATGAAGGTCAGTTTTAAATTACTTAACTTATTTTGACTTTAGGAAAGTCGCGTTGAAATGTGAAAATTATATCGTCGATAGAGATTTATCAGTCAAATTATGATATCCGGTTTTTTTTCTTTCGACAATAGCTTTATGCGTTTGCTATTGACCCATATTTTCACCGGATTTCGGCTAATCAGAAATTTATTTCTAACCACACTAATGTTCTTACTGGCTAATGGTCCAGGCTGGTTTATTTACTCTTGGCATGAAAAATGTGTGTTAAATCGGATATTTTCTAGTTTTAACTAACATACATATGACTTTCCTCCCACCCCCCACAGAAAAAAAGGCATATATTTCTACCATAGCCTAGTTTTATTCTTATTTAGAAATTACCGTATATATATTTTACTCGCAGAGCACCAGACGACAATGTTAAACTGTGCAGTAATTTACGTGTACATGTTTGCATGTGGTAGTATGATTTTCATCTTTATCGCGGAAAAATAAAAAAACAAAAAAAAACAAAAAAACGAGAAAAATGATTTTCATATATTAAACGTAAAATTCTTATATTGCTGGAAAACAACTGTTTTTCTGCAGGGCCCGTTTCACCAAACTTCGTACGAACAAATTTGATCTATGTCGTAAGTCTTTTGTTCTGCATAGTGTCTACTAATGTCTAATTTTCAAAATAAAACCTGAAAAAAGATGGCCCAATTTATTACATTACACAAACACAGCACTTTTTGTAAAGAAAAAAATCACAGGAAAAATACTACTTTACGTTTGTGAATTTACTCTTACGAGGAATATTTTTTGTACGAAGTTTCCAATCTTGCTTACTTTGCATAGCGTGACTCTGGTCTTAGCTACCAAAAGAGAGGACTAGTGTAAATATTGCTGGCAGACATTTAAATATTTTGTGTGAACGAGAAAATATCTTGAGGGAGCGGGAAACTATCTTACTGGCACGAGATGAATGCCTGTTCCCCCAAGATATTAGGCTATCTTTGTCACACGTTCCTACAAGATAATCTAGCATTCCTTCCGTTCCAACAAGATAATTTAACGTTCCAACATGATAATTTCTTGCTCACAAAAGATATTCTCCTTAGGCCAAAAAAAAAAAAAAAAAAAAAGTTCCGTTTCTGGTCTCATGACTGACCCTCTTTTTTAAC
>CM037783.1:39459159-39472270 GCA_021229015.1 Solen grandis | reverse complement strand
TGGCATACATTTATGCCAGAAACTGTTCTGAAAATGTCGGAGAAAGTATCATCGTTGTCCCAATTTGTGGATTAAGTGACCTGTCAATTTCCTGTACACTTAATATAGATATATATTTTAAATAATCTTATAAATATGTAAGCAAATGATCAGATGAATTAACTTAAGATTTATAAGTAACAATACAATCAATTTATTAATTAATTTATAGAGTAATGATTTGTTTAACTATGAAACATCGTTATATAAATACCAGTGAAGATTTTTTTAAAAAAAATATACATCACAGATTAGAGAAACTATTGCATAAAGATTAATGGATGATTAAACAACGGATTAGTTGGGACTGTTTATATAAAAAATATGAAACGATATTATATTTGATTATGAATACATAAGAGATGATGTAATTTTAATATATGTACTGTATATCTGTACTTTATATGCTGTAATAAAATAGATAAATAATTGAAATATATGTAAATTAATCATCTAATCAATTAAATAGTAAACCAATAGATAGATGAATAGTATTGATAAATTTATAGATCGATAAATGAATACATAAATATTTAAAAAAAAGAAAAAAAAGAGTTTCTTTTATTTATGTATATAAACAAAATAAAAATGAACGAATGTATTATATGAAGAAAGCGATTAGAGAATGAATAAACGAATGAAGTAATAAAAAAAATAATAATTGGATAATGTGATAAATAGTGTATAATAAAAATAATCTCATACAATAGGAGGCCTTTACTATTTACCCCACCCTCGCCTTCATAGACACTGCACTCTGTCCACGGGATATTCATTTTTTTTTAAATTAGACGATTATGTAATTAAAAAAACAACAACACATGAAATAGCTTGCTTCTACTATTCCCCAACACCCGCTTTCACGCAGACACTGCACTCTTTCCACGAGATTCCCACTTCCTGATAGAAACACTGTCAGACCAGGCCTGGCCTCTGATTGGCCAACGACGGTGAAGCGTTGTCTAAAAAACAATGGTTACATCCGGCCACTGTTTGCTTACTTTTACGTAAAGCATCAAAAGAAACGTTTTGCACGATTTGCCCGTTCACTGTCTGAATAAATGTGAAATTGGAAAAAAAAATAATAATACTATCTTCCAAGTCCTAAGCGGAAGAAGAACGCAAAAACAATTGATTTTTTATGCCCCCCCCCCCACGAGATATATTGTTTTTGCTTAACATTGGAAATTACTTGAAAACTATACAAGTTATCCACGAAGGATTTATCAGGGGATTCAACGGAAACTGGTGAATCTGTATTTGCACGAGATATCTGTGCATTTAATGCAGATAGATAGTCACGTGTATGTGGTGTAGACTTTTTTTTTTTAAAAATTTTATTTAAAAAAAACGTTTGGCATTTTACATATAAAATGTTTGATGTATTTGTAGATATTTCACAAGAAAAAGAGGACTTATTCTGATTGTACATAGATCGTTTAGACAATGTTTCATAATGATTACTGATTTAAATTACACTGTATATCAAATGTGTACTTTTTCTAGTGATAAATGTATACAATACATCTTGGGTAAATCGGATAATTTATATTGTTGCTAATGGTTTAATTCACAGATTACTCTCGTGTACAAAATATTTGCTAGGTCAAGAGATGACACCTGATCTGCTCAGATCACAGCTATTTTTTGGAATTTTATGTAAAAAAAAAATCGCAATGTTATTTGGTCAATGCTATTCATTGTTTTGTAGTAGTCTTTAAATTCCTGATTAATCTATGGTTTATATTAAAAAATATAGGCACACCACAGTAACATTGAAAGTGGTTTGCCGCTTTGCCAGAGCAGTGGTAAGGGTGTAGTTCCAATTGAATTAGGGATCCGGGGGAACTCCCTTGCGATTTGCATTGGAACATTGTTTTTATACATATTAAACATTAATTGTAGACTACTACTAGTTGCCAAGTCAAATATTTCTCGCGAGCTCACAATGCTATACTTATGCACTAATAAAATTGGACCCCGAGGAAACTTATTTATTTTCAATTATGCTAATTTTACGGCTTGCGAGCGGTTGTCTGAGACATGCCCAGTAATCTCTACAGTATTGCTGGAAGACGATATTCCCGACTGACATCTTCATTATCGACATTTAATCTACTCGGCAAAAAAAAAAATAAAAAAAATGCTTGGTTAACAATAACTACGACTTGTACTTATCCCTCACAACAGCTTCTCTGCAGTACCAGCACCTCGTGCCCGGGAAGGGTATGTAATACCGCTCAAGTAGAAATTCAAGCCATTAATTTTCATTCTTTAAAACGATACTATAAGGACTCTTATCGTGTCGTGAATTATCCATCTATGATGAAAAAAAATCTTATGAATTGATACTTAACCGGTCCTGATTGCAGAAAGCAATTGTATACCTCCTCAAGGGGAATAATTCTGAAGAGCTTTGCGAAAAGCCTAGACGTACGCAAGGCGAAGTTAAGTCCCTATTCGGTGCCACAGGAAATATTGAAAACAGAACTTAAAGGACCATACAGAATACAATCTACAGTTCTATTTAATCACCAAGAAGTCTAAACTGCTTCCCTCTAGGAAGAATGTGTACATTGCGTTGACATTCAGTGAGGTTCCCCCAAAAGAAAACGTGCGGAAATGTATTTATTTCTTCTTCACAGAATAACCGTAATGAAATATCCCGTCGTGTCTAGTAATTCAATGGTATTCATTTTGTACAATGTAATAAAATTGTGAAATGGAATGTGATTTTAAGTTCGGATAAGATTGAAAATCAAGGGGGGTATTCTTTTTATATGTCAGAGTTTGTGAATGTTTTCAAACCATGAAATAAAACAACTTTTCCATGCGAAGATCTAGAGGGGTTTAAGGAGTCATAATTTTGTTGTGGCTATTTGAGTAATGAAGAAAAATTATCCCCTGTAAAACCACCGATTGACCCGCTCTGTAAAATCTTAAAAGAAGAAGCCATATGAGCTTCCCCCCCCCCAAAAAAAAAAACAACAACAATAAAAAAAACTTACGGCGAATTACATGATTTTAGAGGTGGGTAGATATGGTGATTTTTATAGTTGACCAACATATCCCTGTCGGACCCCCCCCCCCCCCCACACACACACATACACACATACACACACACACACTGAGAGAAATGGCTGAATCCGCGCATGTCTCTTCCATTCTTACACAATGTTATATAGGAGACTTCAATTATAAACTACATCGTTAAAAAACTAAAATTAAGAAAGATTTCCATTTCCGTGGGTTTGAGTCCGGTCTGATGTCTGACCGGTTTGGGTTTGAGTCCGAAGTGACGGCTCGGATTACGAGAAAGTCTTCCATCTGGTTTGCGGTACGGGTCGGAGCTTCCTTTGCCCTCGGAATTATCATCCACATATTCTTTGTGACTGAAATACACAAAGGTGTACCGTCGTGGTGAACAGCAACATTTGCACTAAAACTTAAACGCCGTTATCCAGTGGTGTTGACCCAAAGGTTGACGGTTCTAACTCAACTTGTTCTTTTTTGTACCCTACCAGACTCGAACCACTACTGCTATCCTAGGCCCGTAAAGTGCACGTGGGAAATGTCATGGAGATTTGTTTCTGCTTACCGCCTGGACTACTCACCTGACATTCAAAACGTACATATGTATATATACATGTATATTTTTTTATACAAGGGTTGATACTTGAGACTAAGGCGCCTAGTACTGACCCAACCCAAGACTCGCCAAGAAGGATTAGGATAAGTCCAAATCGTGCTAAAAGAATTCATTCGATGTACTGTTAAGTGTTATTTTAAATCTTACCCCTTTCTAGGAAATACACTGACTATGAAGTCAAACCCCGTGACCCCACCCGGCTCACCAGAAGTAAAACAACCTGGATATCTTCAGGGGCAACAGGATTAAAAATTCAGATAAAAAGACTTGAAAAGTTTCTATACATATCATATAAACAAACTAGCCGACTTTTTAAGTGGATCAACAATGCTTAAGTTCTTAAGTTATTTCAGTAGATCACGAGGTAATCGTTTGTTGAAAACAAAATTTAATTCTGAATATTGGTTTCAGAGGATAAGTTCTATAATTATATGGTGTGTTTCAGGAAGCTAGTTCACCCATTTTCCTCCCGGGGGCCTATTTTTAAAGGGGTAAACTGTACTTTAGTAATTATGGTAGAGGGCCATAAAATTGCCGTTTGTGCCATTTGCAATGAAATTCTAACCATTGGTTTCAAAAGTGAAATATTTTATAAACAATATATAATTGAACTTGCCCGATCCCCTAGGAACCTCATTTTTCAAGGGATCAACTTCATCTTAAGAATAATGGTAGAGGTGTCTATTTGTGCAAAATGAAATGGAATTGTGAGCATTGGTTTCAGAGAAAGTTGTAATTTAAAAAAAAAAGTTGCCTCGTTGGCAACCGGTGTTTTGCATGAATAAAGTTTATTTATTTAGATGAAGGGCCATCCAAGGACCATTCATGCATATTGGTTTCATTTTTTTTTAAAACAAATTGTTGACGACGCACGATGACGGACGACCAGAAAAGCATTGAGAACGTTGTGTTCTGCTGAACTAATAAAATATTGACTTTCTATGACTTCAAATGAAATAAAATACGATCTTATTGCCTTTTAGCATATTTTTCTTCTATGGTGTTTTTTTTTTAAATTCAACACACGAGTCCGTAATAATAAATATGGCGTCATTTTAAGCGATATGACGTCAATATAATAATACATTTAAGTATGCTTTCAACTCAACAACGCTACTTTTACAGGAAACACGTGTCGTCACGAAAATTATATTATCTCTTCTGGTTAATTTGATTGGTCATTTATGAATATTTCCCAGCGTATTACAAAAAGCATAGACTACAAATAAATACCATATTCCGTTCTTGATGACTCAATAATCAGGACACCAGAAATGGTCCGTGTGATTCACCGTGGCATGATAATGACTATGGTATATGCTATAGGATAGTGGTGTATTACACGAAGTTTGGGTTTTGACATTTTGTTAAAGACTGACAGGATAATTCATACATTAACCTTCTGTTAAGAACTATTCTATAGAACGATTAAATGCAAAAACGACAACAAAGGACCCCCCCCCCCAAAAAAAAGAGAAAGAAGAATAATGAAAAGAAAACACCACCAATAAACAACAACAACAACAACAACAACAACAACAACAAAAAGAAAGGGAACATTGTTGTTCAAAACTACTCATACAATATTGGAGTTATGATTTGTATTAACAGTTTCACGTGGCTTCGAACTGCCACAAGTGTTTGCCAATTGGCGGTCGTGACTTTGACCCACCTTTATCAGTCTATCAGTGTACCATAATCCCAAGTCTTGAAATTAAAATAAATATAGAGTCTCGCTAATGACCGATGTGTCAGTGTAGACAGGCCCGATTGTATGAATCGTATGAATCTAATTAATTTACACGCTTTCTCTTATTTTTGATGCATTATATATATATATAATAGATGATTATGCACTTCTAATTCCGATAAAATAATGTCGCTTATTAATTTGTGCTTATTATTTTGCAAGTATACACAGTTATTACTAATAGTATATTTTCCATAGTTACCTTTGCGCTGATATTACAACCAGAATTGAAATAACGCCGAGAATTGCAATAAAATTGCAATAACTTTATAGCAACTCTGGTTGAACAGGAACACGAGAATTGCAATAAAATCAAGAATTGCAATAAACTTTAGATGCATATTTAAACTTAAGAATAAGATTAAACAACATGTAACAAAGTGTTTAGAAATGGATTACGTGACATTCTCGTAGTCAGTGATCATTGGATACACTTTCTTTTACCAAAATATGGGGTCCGATATTTGCAATAAAATTGTAAGTCTGGTTGTACAGGATACGAAAATTGCAATAAAATCGAAAATTGCAAAAACTTGAAATACACATTTAAACTTAAGGAAAAGGTTAAGCAATGTATTACAGACTGTTTAGAAATAGATTACGGGTCAGCTTGGCTTTTCAGTGATCATGGGTTACTCCACTGATCAAAATTTAATATTGCGTTATTTTTCCTTTTACGGACATATTATGTAGTACATGTATTTGTCTAATTAAGTAGATATACGACTAACTACTGATGATATATATATATATATATATATATATATATATATGTGTGTGTGTGTGTGTGTGTGTGTGTTTTCAGATCTTGTTTAAATGCTAGATCATATAAACTCCGTATAATGATATTAAATTATAAATAAAAAGGTAAAATAAAGATTAAATATAGAGAGCATAGAGAAAATGATGATAAACATTAAGTTGTAAATTCGCAATATTTTGTGATTGATTGATACATTTGGTATAACAAAGCTGGGAAAAAAATTTCACGTAATCCATTTCTAAACACTTTGTTACATGTTGTTAAACCTTATTTTTAAGTTTAAATGTGTTTCTTAAGTTTATTGCAATAAAGTTATTGCAATTTATTGCAAAACTAGGTTCTCATATTTTGGTCAAATATATTCCCATATTAACTTGACCACCGAAATGCCCAGTGATCCGTTTCTAATTAGTTTGTAATATGTTGTTTAACCTTATTTTGAATTTAATTGTACCGTCCAAGATGGCCAAGTGGTTAGAAGGTCCGCCTCTGGAGCGGGAGGTCGTGGGTTTGGTCCCCGGTCGCAACATACCAAAGTCATAAAAATGGTACTGTTATAGCTCCCTTGTTTGGCGCTCAGCATATAAGGGTAGTTGCAGGACTGGTTGGCCCAGTGTCAGGATAATGTGACTGGGTGTGGTATCATGCCACATATCTACGACGTGATACTGCAGTGTGGCATCATTATATCTGTCTCAAGTAGACATCGTCTCCAAATGACTGAGATACCGTCGGTGGGACATTAAACCAAACAAACACACAAACAAATAAATTTAATTGTGTTTTTTTTAAATTTATTCCATTCACGATTTTATTGCAATTCTCGTATCTCTGTGCAACCAGAATTGCAATAATGTTATTGCAATTTCAATGCACTTCTCGGCGTTATTGCAATTCCGGTTGTAGCGTAGCCTTTCGTTTGAGCTTTTGATACTCGTATTGGCTCAACTTAATATGCTGTACATGGTCTTATGTGAATATTTTATATTGTGCGATGCACGTGATGGAAGTTACAGTCTAATTCCAGTGAAAATTTATTGTCCCTGTCTTTCATGCTGTATTTAGTGAGCTTTTGAATGTATTCATACTTAATGTTTGTACAGTCTCATTAGGTAGTGTGTTCCAATCGTTTATTATCCAATTTAAAAATCTATTTTGCTCAATTCTAGTCTTCATGTGTCTCTTTTGTAGCTTGTACATATGTCTTCTGTTGCTATTTGGTGCGAGATTTATGTTGTTTAACTGAACTCTTTCACACATATGCAATGTTTTAAACATTTGCAATATATCTGTACGGTTTAGTCTAAACGCGAGTGTAGGGAGACCTGGCTTTTTAAATCTTTCTTTATACGTGAAACCTCATAATCCAGCTGCCATTTTAGTGGCACGCCGTTGGACATTTTCAATAATCTTTCTGGTATCTTTTTTATATAATGGTTGTCAGATGATACTGGCATATTCCAAATACAAACTTTTATATAGAGGAATAAATACATCAGCCCCCAGTGTGTGAAGGTGCTCCTAATCATAGCTAGTGATTGGTTGGCTTTCTTTGCTTTAAATGCTACCGTCCCCGGTGGCCGAGTAATTAGAACGTCCGCCTCGGGAGCGGGAGGTCGTGGATTCGATCCACGGCCGCGACATACCAAAGTCATAAAAATGGTACTGTATAGCTCCCTTGTTTGGCGCTCAGCATATAAGGGTAGTTGCAGGACTGGTTGGCCCAGTGTCAGGATAATGTGACTGGGTGTGTTATCATACCACATGTATACGGCGTGATACTGCAGTGTGGCAGCACTATATCTGTCTCAAGTAGAAATCGTCTCCAAATGACTGAAATACTGTCGGTGGGACGTTAAACCCATCAAACAAACATACAGACAAACAAACATTTAATGCTACAAGTTCAGTGAACTTAAGTTCATCATGAAAGGTCACGCCAGTCATATTTATGCTTGGGATTATATTTTACTATATGCATACATTTGCATTTTTCAGCATTGAAGCGCAACAACCACTTATCTGACCAGTTTTATAGATTAACAATATCTTCCCATCAGAATTAAGGATTAATTTTATAATTTTTTGTATTGCCTCAAAATAAATTGACTGTATTATATTATATATATATATATATTATATATTATATTTATTATATATATATATATATAATATATATATATATATATTACTAGTATATAAGAAAATAGCATTGGCCCTGACACACTTCCTTGTGGAATACCACTTTTCACTTCAACCTAACCTGAATGAGTTGTGCCGACTCTAACTTGTTGGTAGCGATCTGACAGAAATGATTTTATCCAACCCTAAACTTTTCCACGTATGCCGTATGCATATAATTTATTTATAAGTCTTTGGTAAGGCACTGTATCAAAGGCCTTTACGAAATCTAGATATATACAATTCAAGTTGCCTCCATTCTCAATGATTTCTGACCAATGCTCAACTACTTCTAAAATAGTGTTTCACAAGAACGTTTTGACGAAACCCATGTTGATGACTTGTAAACAACTCCTTGCTTTCCATATGTTTCAATAAAGATCTCTTTATATGATTCCAGTATCTTACAGAGAATGATTTCAAACTCAATGGTTGATAGTTCAGCATTCGTTTTACTTCCTTTCTTAAACAGAGGTGTAACTTTGGTTCCCCGCCCACCCCCAAAAATATCTGGAAGTGATTCAGTTTGTATTGAAGATTGAACAATTTATTGCGAAAGTACATCGCAGAGTTCGTTTTTGCTTTTTCAGCAGCAGAGGAGGTATCAAGTCTATTCCAGGTGACTTATTTGATTTCAACACAGATAGCTTTTTTTCATTATTGATTCTGGTGTGATTGTAATATTGATCAATTCACTTTCAAAATATTTTTCACCAAGATCAGGTATATTCGACAAATCTTTTTTCAGTAAAACACTGGCAAAAAATGTATTAAATGATCCTGCCTTACGTGTATCACAAGATGTTAATCTACCGTTACTGTATTCTAGATCTCCAAGTCCAGATTGAGTCTTTTTGTGCACGTTCAAAACTCCAAAAGGATTTTGAGTATGTTTTTATTTTGTTTCTTTTTCGCCAACTTACATTATACACTCTCGTAGCTTTGTTACGACTTTCATCGTATGTTTGATAATTTTGTTTGGTTTTGCACATCATATAATGTTTCCAAGTACGTTTTATTCTCCGGAATAACGATTAAGGCGTCTTTGTTTAGCCATGGTATTTGCACACGCTTCTCGATTGCAGAGTTAATACTTCGAAGATATACATGTACAACTGTATATAACAACAAGAAATATTCTTGAAATTCGGTGGCGTGCTGAACTAACAGTGTGTAGATGGGTGTGGAAAGTATATGAAATTGAAATTTTCAGAAGTTTGTTAACAAAAAATATGTTCAAATGGTCAAACAACAATATTTATCAAATATTAGGCCTCGTATTCTGTTTGCACTTGCCGTTTAAAATCAACCATATCAGGGCACATAAAGTAAAATCTTATTATTCTGTCAAAGAAATAATAAAATCATAGAAGGTACTGAAACATATGAGGCAGTATCATAAGAAATGTTCGTATTAGTGATATAAACATATTGTAATCATAGCAGTAAGTTTTTTTTATACTTGTATGAATCTAGCATCTATCTTTAAAGTCTTGTTTCGCTGAAATAAACCATTTTTGAGAAGTGTTTTGTTGTCTACTTTACACAATAGACAATAACTGTAGACATAGCATACGTATTATTACCAAATATTGAGGCGATGGAGATAATTCTCTAAAATGTATATACACGTGTGTCTGCTTTAAACAATGTGTAGAAAATAGTATCTGGGTGATGTGGACAATACAAGGACCGAAATATTATTGGAGAGTTGAAACTTGTAAATGTGTCAGAAGCAGGTGTGTTTTGTTGTCTATGTTCCAGAAGTTTCATAAGTTTATCTTAACTTCATGTTCAATAACGTTTTCGATACATGAAATACAGTTCCGTTTTTGGTAATATGGTATTAAATTTGTTAAAGGACCGAAATTGTTTCAAGATTATTACTCGTATTAATTTGACAGTAGTCTAAAATACTGGGACACATAATATCGGGACCCCAAAATAAGCAAGCATAGGATATAAATGTTTATAGATTGATAAGTTATGGAAGTTTTATTGTGAAGGCACCAGTGTATAATGAATACTGACGAAAACTTTTGCAGAAGTTAATATTTGTGAAAATGTCACTATCTGTACCGTAGATCGTATTTAATTTTGGTATTGTTGCATAGCAAATAGTCTGCATCTCTGATTTCGCACAGTTTTCATGTCGAGTTACATTTGTGAAAAGTAAACGAACCAGCCTGGACCAGTAGCCAATGAAAAACACTTGTTTTAAGCAGGTGCGCTTGAAAATCAATTTTTGATAATTTATGATTGGTCGAAATCCGGTGAAACATCTGGGTCAGCAGCAAAAGCATACACCTGCCGCCGAAAAAATCGTTTAATAAACTCGTTCATTATTTTTTATAGCATTAGTTTGATAATAGTGTGTTTGAACTTACAACTCATGTCAGATCATTTATAGAGATGCACTACGTCTGCCTCAAGACGGGTTGGTTAAACCCGCTCAATCTATGTATTCGACATATACGTCTGTTGTCAAATACTTCAGTTCTTGTATTACGACTCTTACAACCTTCCTTTGTCTGTATTGGATTTGTTTTCTTTTCCTGTAAGTCCTCTGTAGACATACTGACTAAATCTCTCTCATCTTCAGCAAGACAAATGTGGCTTTATTGAGACAGGCGCTGATTTATTTCGCAAAATTCAAAATTCAAGAAGTAAGTCGCCTCAGAAAATGCCCGTAAATCTGCAAACTTCCAAAATATTTCACAGAAATCTATTATCGATTCTCACATTGTTTGTATATTCTTGTTGCACGACTTTCGGCCGAGGGATGAAACAAAAAGATGCTGTATACGATCCCAGGTTCCTAGATAAATTGAGTCGTGGGAGAGAAAGTAGGAAAACTATTGAATTTAGATCAGTCGGCTTGCAGTTTATCTTAAGTAAACGATGAGTCAGAAAAGATTCGACAATAGTCTAGGCTAGCTGCAAATGTACACCAATCAGCAAAATGCAAATCTCAAAATGCTTCCGAGAACTGAAGTTTATTGAATATAGGGTAGATGAATATATCGTGATGTTACATTTGCACATATACTTGTAAAAGTCACACCATTTCAGCCTTACGCTGAGATCAATATAATGCAGACACGGATGAAATGAATCGACAAGTTCGTTGTACCCATACAACTTTTATATAATCACGGGAACATGTATACGAGTACGTCTGCATTAGTTCCATACAGTATGTAGGTAACCCGCTTACGTTAGTGCAGTGTCCTTTGCCTCTTAAACAACAAAGTTCACGGATACATGTACATGGGTACATGTATACGCATATGTGAGGCACATACGAGGTGTCTGGTGCTATAATGAACTAACCACTTTATTTTGTTGGCTGGTTCTCTTTTGAACAAGACCCCTCAATTACTTGAAACTTGAAAATATGATTAAACTTTATAGATTTAATTTATAAATACATCTATTTATATAACAATAATATGCATTTTGAATATCAAGGTATATTTTGTATTTTAAGCGCGTTATATTATATATGTAACATGATACGTAGCCATGGTTCGTCATTGACATAGCTGTACTGTATAAGACTCAATTGGCTTATCACATCTTTTGTTTGGTTAGGTACATCTCACAAGATCATTTACACGTAAAATAATCATGGAGGTTTCAAAATAATTACTTTTCACAATTAATACAAAATACATGTATACTCTATGAGATGTGGTTTTGGTAGCATAAACCTAAACACTAAATTTTCCTACTGGTCATTGTATTTCCGTTTACACTGTATCATTTACTTAAATTATATTTATTTACCAAAACACTAGATTTATATAAAGACTATATTTACCTAAAACTATTTTATTACCAAAAACACAATATTTACACAACAATATGTTTACATTAAACTACATATATTTACCAAAAACACTATATTTACACAACCACTATATTTACATTAAACTACATTTATTTACAAAAAACACAATATTTACATAACACTATATTTACATTAAACTACATTTATTTACCAAAATACAATATTTACACAAACACTATATTTACCTTAAACTACATTATTTACCAAAAACACAATATTTACACAAACACTATATTTACATTAAACTACATTTATTTACCAAAACCACAATATTTACAAAAAACTATATTTACATTAAACTACATTTATTTACCAAAAACACTATATTTACATTAAACTACATGTATTTACCAAAACACAATATTTACACAACACTACATTTACATTAAACTACATTTATTTACCAAAAACACTATATTTACATTAAACTACATATATTTACCAAAAACACAATATTTACACAACACTATATTTACATTTAACTACATTTATTTACCAAAAACACTATATTTACATTAAACACAATATTTACACAAACACTATATTTACATTAAACAACATTTACATACCAAAGACACTATATTTACACAACACTATATTTACATTAAACTACATTTATATACCAAAAACACTATATTTACACAACACTATATTTACATTAAACTACATTTATTTACCAAAGACACTATATTTACACAACACTATATTTACATTAAACTACATTTATTTACCAAAAACACTATATTTACACAACACTATATTTACATTAAACTACATTTATTTACCAAAAACACAATATTTACACAACACTATATTTACATTAAACTACATTTATTTACCAAAAACACAATATTTACACAACACTATATTTACATT
>CM037783.1:39409059-39459059 GCA_021229015.1 Solen grandis | reverse complement strand
TATGCAGAATGACATTGCCAAATATGTTATCCTCTAAAATTAGTGATATTATTGTTATTACTATTATAATTATTATTATTGGATGTATTTAAAATTCGTCAGTCACAGCTGGTCAAAAAACTTTTAAATGAAAATAACGTAATTTTGTTTGTTGTTGTTGTTTTCAATCTATTTTTAATAAGTTGTATTCTGTTTGTCAATCTTGTCAGTGTGGTTTTAAATCCCCGTCTGAATCTCATCTTTGACTTTCCTTAGTGCAATCATGGAGCAACCATCTAGAAAGAAATGCTGTTTATCTGCTTTGAAATATGTTTTATGTTAAATTTCATTCGTTCCTCGGGATACGTTAGATCCAATTTAAATGTTGAGTTCATTAAATGTACATTTCCACCACACTCTTACGCCGTTTTTACAGAATCTAGATTCATCTGATGTTCCTCTGGAATTCTACCGAAATCCCATTGCTTAATTGAATCAATTAGCAATTTGAGGAGATGGACTTAGAAATATGTATGTATCTGTCTGTCGGATTAATAAACCTGCGTACCTGTCTCTACCCATGTAATCTTAAGTATTCTATCTTTCTGAAAAAATATTTTATATCATATCCATCCTCCTTCTTTTTGTTATTTCCTTTCTCCCTCACTTCCTATCTTTCCTGGCCATCATTTATTTATAGGATTCATTCCTCTATCCGCTGGTCTGTTCGTTAATGCCTTTCAAATACCAGGAACATATTTGGGAACCATTGGGAACATACACTAAGAATCATAACTGTCAGTACAAAGAACACACTCTCCTTTTTTCCCCTGTTTTCTTGACATTCATTAATCCTTGGGTCCTTACTCTGTTGACTCTAAGAAACACGACTTCAGCACGTTGACATATTTGCAATCGCAGAACTAATTTGATTATATTATTGTTATGAAAGGACGTGTGTTAACATAATTATGCCTTCAAGACATTACTGAGCAATAATAGCAAGAGGGATATGGGAGCGAGAAGGTCGGTGCACGGTTGAAGATTTTCATCTTGAAGATCAAGAACTTTGAAGGATTAGAGGTAAAATGGCAGAAATTCGTTAGAACGTTAAATGCAAACCTGCGATGATAGCCTCTCTTTGCAAAGACATGGGCATATACATACTTGTATACTCGTGCTTCTATATGTACTTTAGTACATGCGATTCTGATATCCTTTTTTTTCGCTTTCTGTTATTTTAAACGTATAATGTTTTACGTCCACTAAGAAACGAATACTTACCACACAAATACGTTTGGGAGGTTCCTGGGTTAGTCCGTGATTTTGAGCCTGGAAAGGTCATGAAAGGTCTATGTTCTAAAGGGGTTCGAATATTGGAAAACAAAGTAATTTTACGATATACAAGTTACAGAGTGTTGTTCTTATGAAATGGTTAACAGATAAAACACTTTTTACGAGGATTTCTGTATGATACTTTGGGAACCGTAATTGTCCTGTGGTTAATTTGTTAATAATTAATCTATTTTCCCTCTGATAAATTCATATGTTCTATGATATAATCGATCAATTTACTTTAACCAATAGTTGTAAACATGTCTGCGAGTTTAGAATCTGCGTGTTTATCTAGGGATTATTTTTGTTTGCTTCATTTAAACGACCCACCAACAGAACTTAAATCATTTGTCGACTTTGGTCTAAATGAGACAGTTGTATTGATGCTTCAGTGTAGACACGTGGTATCATACCATGCAGCCAAAGCTTAAGGGATTAGTTTTAACTTATTCATTTCACGTCGATTGGGAAACAAGTTGTTTTGTTTTTTTTACATTTTTTCTAATCCCTCTCGACGGTTCCTTGGTTGGACTAGTACTTTGCATCTGAGAATCCTTGTCTCAATTAGAGGCCGAACCAACAACCTCCAAATCCGCAGTCGTGTATGTAACTACAGGACCACTGTGTCATTCGTATCAAGAATTGAATGAACAGCAAACAGTTAATGGAACAAACTCTGTAACCACTCTATCAGTGGAACCAGTTATATATGTACTGAGTAATTAAACCCGTTTGTAAATATGGCATCAATTAAGGCTTGGGGTGTATTTACTACAAAATAAAACAAACGAGAACATACAATGCAGTTGTTTAGAAGTTTTAACGCACATCAAGTATATAACATCAAGTGAACCAGAATAACTAGTTTAACAGCCTGATAAATGCTCATCCCGGATTTAAAATAAGCTACAAGATTGGACTTCGATGATTCTAATATGATTCCAACCTGTCAAATATCAAGCTTATGAGGTTGACCCCGGGGATCAGTCCGTGAACTCAGCTGTCTGACATGCGTTCTTGTGGATTATTGGGTCTAACTGGCCGAGTCGTGCTTGCAAACCCGGTCATTAAAAGGCGATAACCTTCCGTCTAATGTCAGATTGATTGGAATGTGGCTTGTAAATTGGATACCTTCTTTTATTGCTTTTTGTGTCGCATTTTTTTCTTCTTTTTTTTTTGCCCTTTGAAGCAAATTCAGCAGACGATTTTGAGATCTTTTGGCGCGTCTGGGTGCACTGCAAAAGACATTCTTTTCGCTCCAAAATATCTACCTTTTCGCCAGCGGCTGCAGTGAATATCTTGTCATTTAAAGTTCAAAGAAGTGACAATATAGTTAAATTAAATAGCAATTTATCTGCGTTGAAGACTCTTAACATCTGGTCAACGCCTTGATAAACCTCGGGCGAGGCGTGTCCATGCATTTAATACACTCATTTGGTAAGGCAAAGCTTTCACAGGACATGGTTAATTGCTGGCCTTCAGAGGCTTAATTAATCACATGTTTTAACAACATGGCGGCCGCAAAGTGTGCAAACATTACGATGTCTTATAGCTGGAGAGTTTTCACGTTTGTAAACAAAACGTAAGTTGCGACTACGATTTATATATTGCCGAATGTTGGCAGCTTATGTATACTTCAGTAAGCCCATGTAATAAAATGTTGCAAAACTTTCATTAATTGTTAGTATCTATGTCAAAGACACAGTAAATAGAACACTAATCGTTTAGCTTCATTTGAATTCTTAAACTTCAGAGAAAACATTTTGTGAATATTTATAGTTTAATAAAGAATATGCATACACGTTATCCAAAAATTCACGTCTAACAAATAGAAAATGTACTTGGTATAAATCTAATTTACAAAATTGACAATCCTTGAATTTAATGCTCATTGTAAAATGACGGTTCTTATTTGATTAAAATTGTCTGGAATTTATATACACACGTCAATGATGTATACATATCTTCCATGATTGTATTAAAGAAGAATAAAACGCTTTCTCCAGATGTGTTCCGTATAGACGCACTATAAACACGGCTGTATATGGTAAAACCGAAAATGTTAGGGAGAAAATTAGTCTCTGTTTCCGTCACTTCCAACCTTAACTAATCATGCAATTAGGTTAATGAACATTTCCGACTGTTACATATTTTCCTACGCACCTTCTGTGTCTTGATCTAAAATGAGGTTGTCGCATCTAAATGCGTCATGCAGAAAAGGCACAATATCCTTACTCCTAGCTAATTATTATCATTTTTATGTTCTTTTAATTATCTTTATTTCTTTTTGATATACTTTATAATGTGCATAATTTTGCAAACACTTGGAAACAAAGATTTCAAGACATGCCATAACAATATCATTTTTTTTTTTTTTTTTTTTTTTTTTTAATTTGTAAGATCATTTTTTTTCTCTCATGGACATAAAAAGTATCGAATTCAAGACTGGAACAAATCTTTGATCTTGTCAATATATATTGTGTAAGAAGACGCCTTTATAACCTCTGCATGTTTTTGATATCAACAATTTTAAAAATTGGAATATCTTAAATGAATGATATTTTATGATATTAATACATGTGATAATGATAATCATTATCTTCTTCTTTATATTCAATTATTATTATTTTTTATCAGTTTAATTATTAATTTCATAATTATTATTAATATTATTATTATTATTTAAATTTGAAATCATAACCCTCTGAGAAAATTGAAATAATAAAACAGTTCAAGGTTTTTGTGGAGTATTGCTTGCACCGTCAATATTACCAACAGAATCACCCTCTCTGTATCTTATCCGGCACGGTATTCTACTGGGAAGCTAGTTTTCCCATGCCAAGGGTATAAGCCGAAACAAAATGTCTGCCTTTACTGTGAATGAAAAGCAGTTAAAAGCAGAAGGGGCGAGACGGTAGCATTTCCCCGAGGTTATCAATAAGGGGAGAAAAGGTATTATTGACACAAAATATCGGCAGGGGAAATTCTCACCAGAGGTTCATTTGATGCCTAAATACCACGGAGAAGTGATTATTGTGTTAACCCATTCATGTTTAGTGTCGGTTTTTGGCCGAAAACAGAAAAGGCAACATGGAAAACCAAATAATCAAGCCTTTATCCTGCATGTTGTTTCTTATAAAGCATGTCGTGTTCATTTATACTCATAAATATAAAATTCAAACAAAGATATGGGGACGTAATTGCGATGTCGTAAAAAGTTGATGTAAAATGTTTAAAACCGTATGATAAAAATATTTTCCTCAACTTGTCTTGATATATCATATTGCTTTATTGTTACTACAGTCTGAAATTAATTAATTTATTTATCATCTAATTTATTTATTTATCATCCAACTTATTTATTCATCATCTAATTGTTAACATAAATAGTAAATATTGTATGAAGACGTAGCGCTCGTTATAAACCAACGGTAGAATGCAGATTGGATATCCTGTGTTAAATACAATAGTTTTGTTCCTATCAAGTTTCTTGTTTACCCATAACACAACTATATGATACATTCACACATACGCTAGTCATCCGCGGGAAACATATAAGTGAGATTCAAATTATTAATAATAGAATCAAAATGTTGTTCTGGTCGGTAGCAAAGATATCGAAAAGCATTATTTTTAAGTCACTGCAAGTAATGATAGTGGTTACCTTCGCTGTGACAATAATTCAGTCATAAAGTGATGCCTAGCTAATAACAAATGGGAGAAGACCCCGAGTGTACATACACACCCAAGTAGAATCCCCGACCTACCGATAGCCAGCTGGGAAGCTTCCTGGCTCTTAAGAGCCATGTGACCTGACGGGGACTCGAACTGTTACCACTCGGTCACAGAACCCCCTTTGGTATTGGATATCCAATATTCTAAAGAAAAGTATAATGAGTGGGGCTATACATTTTACCATATGTTCTGTCAACGAGTAGTGTCGTTAATTTCTATGTTAACATGAAACAAAACCCCTAAGATGTTGTATTAAAAGTGCCGCACTCATTTTTCCCTATTTCTTTCTACAGAAAATAAAGCTGGATGTATTCATTAACTGGTACGATTGACAGCCGTTAAACTTTGGTATTTATACCCGGAGAAATTTGAGAGAAAGCGTGAAACTGAGGCTAAGATTTTATTGTAATCACAGATGGTCACTGTGTGGCGCTCCATGTGAAATGCTTCTTCTGGATGAAAATGCCCTTGAACACAAGGCTAAAACAACACTTTTATAAAAGGTGTCGGCGTTGGTTCAGTCCTATCCAATGTTTGTTTTTAATCCAGTGTCAATCTCTTATGCTATTTGAACGAGCGACCCGTCTTTCAAACTGTCTAAGCTACCCCACTGAAATCAAAGGGAGTTTTCTCCATTGGCGGACTGTCAGTGTTGGAAGATGAAGTGGAGAAACTTGTAAAACGCTATGAATGGGGCGCATTGCAAAGGCATCTGTTTGAATAGTTCAAGGAGTAAATTTCGATTTCAGCCGAAGTGCAATTCATGGCTATGTCGTTATCGTTCTTTATCGCTATCGCTTGATTTCACGCTTGCTTTTTATCGCTATTTTTTCTATCATGCATACATTTTAGGCAGCTTGCAACAAAATTTTAAAAACTTAAAAAAAGAAACTCGGCTTTCTGTCTCTCTTATCTATCTATTCACCCATCTATCCGACATATAGATTGCTCCGCAGATAGACTGTCCGTCAGTCCGCCTGTGTTCTATCATTTCATCCATCTTTCTGTCTATCCACTCATCTTTCCAGTCATCAATCATCTGACTATCCGTCTAGCCATGCACACTATCCAGTTGACCATCTTGTGGCTATTTTCTGAGCATATACCATATTACGATTGGAAGAATCACCATGATAAGCCGTGATCTCGATCACGCCACTTCGTCTCTGTTGTCCTCGTTCAGTATGTCGTTCTTTGCTAATTTTAACCTTGTAATATCGATATAAAGCCTCCCCCTCCCGTACAATCACTTAGTCACAGCCCCCCCCCCCCCCCCCCCCCCCACCCGAGTGGTTATACTAGTTGAATTACTACACTTAGCCTCCACCTCTGTGGGCCCGATTCCGGGTTTGGTCACTTGGACTGTTAGGAGTCCTTTCAGCTGGATTGCAGTAGGACGATGATTCTTACTGAGTGGGTCAGATTTCCTCCACCCGTATCTACTACACGTTGCTATTGAGCAGCAGCTGTAAAATAAAAAATCGTCAGCACAGTAAACTCTTTTAGGAAAGAAACACAATATATTTGACTCACAGTGGTGACACAGTTATTTTTAGACGTAACGCAGTCTTGTTTGTGGTATGCTGCGTTACGCAGATAGTAAAATGCGAACAATATGGACCCTGGTAAGTTATTATAGAACAACACTGCTTGGTCTGACTCTAAATGTACACCTTTGTGCTTAACATCATGGTACCACCTGCTTAGCGTTGTAGTTCAATGAATGTCGATTTTTTAATAATTAGAACGCATATTCCCATCAAAAAAGGTAACGTGTTCGTTCTGTTCATTATTTCAACTAATGGTTTCATAAAACAAATATCAAATACATATACATGATTATATATATATATATATTGTATATGATGTGTTCATTGCTCTGAGCAAATAACAATAGTAAGACAGCGTACAATTTTGTGCTTACTTAATTCAATAACACTAACGTGTAATGTGTGCCTTCACATGTAGTCACAAAGCCATAAATCGTTGCAATTTATAGCCAAAAAAATCCACAGTCTAAGATTACATAAAACGACGTCTCCCGTGTCGTTAATATTGTATTCTATACACTTAACCATCCTAATGGCTATTTAAAATCGAGATGTACAAGCCATCTTTCAAGAGTCTTCCTCTGGGTATGTAAAGGAATGGTTGAGTGCTGATTAAGTACGTGAAAGGACGGCCCATTGCTGTGCAAGCTATTAATTCAATACCCTTGCTATGTTACTGTTAAACTGTATACACAACCAGACGACTTCCCAAACAAGATTATAGCATGTTAATGAAGCGACACGGCTTAGTATGCACGCTGATAAAATTCGTATCTTAATTAAAAAAGAAATGTTGCTAATAGGGGAGGGTAGTCGGCTCATAGGTCATAAAGATGATAAAAGAGAGTGATACGTGGATTTGAAGCAATAATGATGTGACTTTGTTGTACTTAGATGCATTAATTCAACATTATTAATTCTTTAAATTGCAGGGAGAGAGAGAGAGAGAAGAGAGAGAGAGAATCTGGTAATACTATTTTTGTTGTGACCCATACCTCTCGATTGGTATGTATGGCATAGTAAATAGGATTGTCTAAGATAATCTGATATTATTATCTAAGGGAGGTACTCACTGGTGCAGTTTGTACCTCGATTTGTATGTACAATATCGACATATTTTTCGAAGGGATACCTTTGGTATGTAAAATTCAACATTGAACTAAACAATATTTCATTTTCAAACCAAACACTAACTACAAACACTAAACTCCACTCTGATCCAGATAGGGAAGCATAAGATTCGAAAAACGTGATATATGTCTGCCTCAGAAGGTACGTAAACACACACACACACAAACACACACACACACACACATTTTAATATTTTAATTTTCTGTTTTGTAACATGCCACTGAGTGTCCTCATCAGCTCATTTATGACAGTGTATGTGCCTTATTAAATCATTGAACACCGGAACTGTCACGCTGAATATATTAAATGATAATTTTGAAGCATTGCGGATGAATTGATTCACGGTTATAGATAATTCTTCACAGACAGCTTTGGGCGCATCAATCTAGATCTAATTCAGTCGATACATTGAATAACGAATTATGCTTAAATCCTGTGTCAACGAGATATCAATACGCAACATTTCTGGTTAATTACGCACACTTTACGGTCTGACAACGATAGCTGACGAGGATTTCCGAAATTTTTATGCACGGGGGATAAAAGTATGGCGGACGTTGGGGAAATTGGTCTTTATTATTTGTCGTATTTTTTTTTGTTTTGTCTTCTTTATATAAATGTATCTCGTCACAGGGATTTGTTATATATACGAATGGTTTCTGTAACATAATTAGATAAATAAAAAACGGCTGCATCGCAGCATATTTGTTTTCATTCTGGAATAAATTCAGCGATTACTGGTAAGTAAGTTTAGAGAAATATCAATTTGGATGTTAAATGTTGTGGCCCCCATCTCCCGTTTTGCAGTGTTTTAAACACCTCGAATTTGTTGTCCAACCGGAAGCAGTGGAATGCACAAAACAAGACAAACTGCTGTAATAGCTAACGTCATCATGGTCCATTTATGGCGAGGTCGTGGATTCGAACCCCATCGGGCACAAAGTACTTGCCCATCTGACGAGGCAGCATAAACTGTGGCAGTCACGTTAACAAGAATAGGTCTAAACATCAGCATTGCGCATTTTTTACGTCACGTATCATTTCATAACGTACTTCTCAATACGCCATATACCGTTTAAAATTTTTATGAACATACGCGAATAGCGTCATAGATAAGATGCAAATGGGCATTGGTGAAAATTATACTCATACGTCTCGTGTTCTAAATTTGTTCTCAGCTGTTTATTTCTTACTTTGTTATTACACAACTTAAGTTGGTATGAGATTATGCAGCCACATTTCCGTCCTCTTATTCCTAACCGAATCATTTTATTGTAATTGCCTAAATGACTGAAGTCAAAACATATTATAATTAAAGAAACCAACAAATTTGAGTTTATATAAACTCAATAAAACTAACTACATATTACTATTGCTGATGAAAGAGCAATGTGTTCCTGTTTTAATGTTTTAAGTACATGCAGCCATGTATAATTCAAAAACCTAAAACTTGGCAAACGCATTTTCTATATTGAAAGTGAAAGTTATGACCACTTTAATACCATTGCTTGCATACATTATAGACGTTTGTATTCGTTGTTGGCGGGTATTCGCGTATTCATGAACATATTTGCGCCGTTTTTGACATTTGTTAAATGCTCAGTGTTAATGGATTTCACATTGGAGGGTAATTATGAAGAGGACTCGAGTCAACTTGTTTCTGTGATATGAATCTGAAAATTTCAGTCATTTTGGCGGACAGTAAAAGCCTTATGCTTATTTTCCTTGATAGCTCCGTTTACAGTATGAACTTTAAGCGTATCGTGCATGTTTGTCTTTATAGAACATTTCTTTTCATTGCGAATTCGTGTTACGATATGGTCATTCGGACCCAGCCTTAAACAAGTCTTGGGTAGGGGGTGTGTGAGGTCGAACCTCGGTTACCCCAGTGATCTTGGGGTCTTCCTTTTCTTGTTATAAGCTTGACGTAAACAACAGCACGGCAACATTTCTTTTGCACTGACGCATGATTGTATAAACCTCTTCAGGTTGTATAAATATATACACGTGTAACTGTAATCAACGAAGAAAGAAAAATAAAGACAATCCTGTATACATTTTGCGCAACTTTTGTATAATACTTTGAAATACATTGTATTAAGTGTACATTATATTGATATACATGTACTAATGAACTTGAAAATGCACGCCTGTATTATTTGTATTTTTACACGAAAAGAAATACGAAGGACTCCATCACATGTATACATGTATTATGTATTTACTATAAAAATATAAATTAACTGAACATAAACTGGTTACATCGAATGTGTATAAATGTAATCATGTTGCAAGTGCTTTCGTTGCAAAAATACACTTATCCAAAGCGTGTGTATTCAAACTCCTTAAGTATACTATTTTTTTAAACCGCATTTGACTTTTTATGCAAATGACATACAATTCAAGATTAATATTGTTCAAGGGGCTGCATCGAATCATGTATCCGAGATCTTAGACATAAATAAAGATTAGCAAGAAATATCTTATCATTTTTTTTCTTCTGAAAATATTTCTTGGCTGTCACTGTATACGAACGAAACAATACTGGCCAATAATACAAGCCTTGTAAGCATTCTGGGACATAGCTACATTAATATCATGAGCGGATCGACTTTTTTGTCTGTTCTTACAGAATCTTATCGTGTTTAAATATCAGCTAAAATGCATGGTGCATTACAAAAAGTTTTTTTCTGTTATTTCGCTTGAGGAAAAGTTTCAAGAATGCTGGTGTGTGTTTCATTCCGCACCCAGCTCGTAGGCATCAAGGAGTTTGCCAACGGTGCCATGATAACGGGCATCGGAGCATCAACCTAATGTATCATTTTGCTGAAATGCTAAAAAAAGACACATAAAACTTAGTTTTTGCTTGTAGTCGAAACGGCATTGTCTATTAATTAGGACTAAATGAATCGTGTTGTTAAATATTAGATATCAACAGTTTTGCATGACGATAATTAGATTTGTTGTATACAGGCAGAAACATTTCCGTCTGGCATTATTGTTGGAGGCGTGTAACCAGATGAAAATGAATTTTGATAAAGGTTATGCTGTAGAAGAAGACATTTTGCACACAATTCCACAGCTTTCGGCTTGATATTTTAACTGTGTTTTTCTTATGTGGGAGGTCTGTGTGTTGCACAATTCTCTCTCCATCTGCGTGTATGATAGAAGCAATACCATATTTCATCTTCGACACTAATTTCTACTGCACAACGCCGGGAACTATAATATGAAAAGTTTTTGAATGGATCAGTCACAACAAAAAAATGTACTTTTGTCGTATTCTCATGTTTCCACATACGTATTTTGTAAATCTCTTTATATATGTTGACATATACCGCAAATATAACGTTAATTAGTTTACATGATACGGAGCCAAATTAATAGGTAAACGGACTGCAATCCCGAAAGCAACGCTCTTTGGCCATCGTCCAGTTTAGGCCTCACCTTTCGTCACTTTAATTAACGGAAACTACCAGAAATACCCACAATGACGGACATGGGAATGTTACATAGAATTATGATGGCGCTGGCACCTACATTTCGCTGGCTTGCAACCTCCCGTCATCTGAGGCAGAACAGCTGCTGATCAGCCACCGAACAATCTTTCCAATGGGGAGCATTGTGTTATTTCAGATAGCTATAGCATACTCGCATTTTGAGATTCTTCCAATTTTATTTCACCTAATAGCATTATTTACGTCAATGTGTTGTACCCACAAAATAAACGTGTGTCTATGTTGTATTCTACTTTGATAGTTGTTTTTTATTTCTTTTTGTTATTGCTTTTTGCCTAATAATCAGATTTTTGCTGTTTTGTGGACCCTAGTCGTCAGCAATTAGCACAACGATTTATGAAGATGCACCGCTGAGAGTTAAACTGTCACATAATTATGTAATCATAGAAATACGGTGATAATGCCGATTTAATGAGCCATGTAGACTCTGAAACAACCTGGAACGTAATAATGAAAGATAGTGTGCAAAAATCTAGTACTAGAGTCGGAATTGAATACTTAGGTGCATTCTGAATATGATTTAGAGGCTCTTGTGGTAGCGCTAAAGCAGTCACAGTTGTAAGACTTTCAATATAAAAAAATATCATTAGTATTACTTAACCATTAGAATAAATAATCATACGGGTCTCATGCCATTTCTTCGGTGTCTGGGCAATAACTGCGTGCTTTGTGCTTCTCCTTTTGATGGTCTATATGGGATGCCATCAATCTTCAGAAACTGGTGGGATACTTACCTGTGCATGAGATATTATGCTTCATGTCTTTTGAGCGAGATCATTTTGTATTTGTAGGTTTAGATATGGTCGGGATTCCTCGACAGATTTTTAGATATGTATACACTGTGTGCATTTTCATCACTACAGTTTTTGCTTTCGATAACAGTGTGGTTTGCAAGGCGACATAAACTTAAATGTTTTCAGTATGTGGACTTTCACTTCCTGTTCTCGAAATTTTCGATGATTTGTTAAAAAATGATATAAAGTTTTCAACTGTTAATAATATATTGTCATTATCAACACCTGGTGTGATCCGTTGACCATGAAATTCACTGCCATTTTCCATCTTTTTATCATTCATGAATCAAGTCAAATAAAAGGTTGCTTAATCATTTACATAAATGCGAAACGCAGTGACTTATGACCTATGTTTGACAAATGCTTTGAAACAGATGTCACTATTGTGAAACTCTGCACATCAGAAAACACAATTTGCAAATTATAGTTGTTGAATGGGTACGTTTTGAAACAGATTGTTTAAAATAAGGACAATTTAGATGGTTAACGTAAGCTTTGTATACATAAATATTCTCTTGATGCTTGGGTGAAACTTAAATGCACGTTATAACAGCCTTTGAGTTCTAAAATCACTGCTTTTAAACTGTGGCCAAGAAGTGAGTAGTTAAATTTCATTATAAATAATTACATTTTTATAAAAAAATATTACGATTCTTTTTTCACCAAGGAAAACACTCGCAAAAGATGTATATACTTAATATTTCTAAATTGTACGGAATAAATTTCTTCGCAAATGAAACAAACATGATTATTACTTTTTTAATCTCTTGTATTTTATGTTCAATTTACATTAATTTCTTTTTTATTGTTTATTGTATATTTGACATTTAAAATGCAATGGAGACATTGAAGCAATGGACTAAATTAACCTTACTAGGGCCCGTCGTTAGAACGTATGCCTCTTAAATGGGAGGTCAATGTCTCGATCCCTGACCGCGTCATCATTTGTTGTTAAATGAGACTGGTTTATCTCCCTTGATTAATCTCATGGTAATACTAGAGCTGGTAAGCCCGGTGTCAAAATAATATAACTTAGTGTGGCAGCATGCTATTTTTTATACGATGTGTTTCGCAATGTGGCATTACTATATGTCTCGTGTATAGACAATGACCGCATGACCAATGACGTCAGTGGGACATTTAACACAAGCAAACAAGAATATGTACGTGAAAGGTTAAATTTTAGTTAGAATGTTTGTGAAATTACATTAGTCTTTCATAAAAGAAAGAAAGAAAGAAAGAAAGAAAGAAAGAAAGAAAGATAGATAGATAGATAGATAGATAGATAGATAGATTTTATTATCATTCGTAATTTATACAAATACCATTTCGTTACATACACACTACAATCATTCATATAATGTATAATATATGCACACACAAAGTGAACTACTCTTTTATTAATCGATGTACTCGAGTCTAATGCAAAGAGGACCGATATTCCTTATACTTGTAGTTCAGCTTAAAATAATGGATGTAGCTGTTGTTGTTTTCTTTTTTCTTTTTTTTTTTCTTTTTTTTTTCATGAAACCCATTGCCACTCAGCACGTATCATCGTGGAAAAATAATCTAATATAGAAGTAAAAGGAAAATGTCAATTTAGAAATCCAGCATGGTAGTGGTTAAAAAAGTGTACATCTTTTTCTATGTTGCCGGCTGATCTGGTTTTACACAGGTCACATTGACATTCCCTTCATACTTTTCATGTTGTAAATTCTTTGCATTTCTATCGTCTCTAGTTCCGGTTAACCTGGGAAACGGAATCATAATGGCATAGTCTTTAAAAACAAAACATTAATTTTACTGGCAAACAATGTCTAGGAATTACCTTTTTTCAAAACATCGGAGGTTTTAATCAGAAATTCTTGAAAGCGTAATTAGTTTTAAAAACAATTTCACATTCCTATTGGCGGTAACGAGACAGCTAACGTCATTCAAATCATTCTTTTTGTTGTAAAACCTTTGGATTTGGTTTAGATTTTAACACGTCTGTGTTTCATTATTGCCAGAAACACAAAGCAATCAAGTTGCGTTTATTTACTTATCTAATTATTTTATTCATTTATTTATTCGTTTGATTGCAACATTTATTCATATCCACACTAAAATTTAAAAAAATATTAGGCTAAATAAATATCGTCAGGTATCTTGTACGTATATTTCGGTAAGATAAGATATACATTTATTATTGTTTTAAATTCCAATTACTTCAGTGCATAATTATATGAAAAATATATATTTAGTTTCTTGTTATTGTACTATGATGGAAAAGGTGTCATTTTCTTATTTCTTTCTTTCTTTTTTTTTATTCCGTCTTTACTTATTTTCCAAAATAATGATGTCTAGAATTATTTCTGGTGATCAAACCAGTCATAACAAAGCAAAATACTGCTTAATTATTAGTGCATTCTGATGGTTTATTTTCGTTGATTTCAATGATGGATTTAACCACGAACAATTATCCCCACGAAAACTGTGTAGTAAACCTTAAATAGTTTAGAAATAAAACAACTAAAACATGTACCTGAGAAAGTAAGTCATTGAAATTAATGTCAACGAAAGTAACGATTTTACAATAGTTTAATTCTCTATCGAGTTATACTATATTTCGTTTGGAAATAAATATCAGACTAAAAAGAAACTACTTTTTCAAGGTTTATGGAAACTAGGCATTTTCTTCTGTATGGCAATGCATTTAGTTTCTTGCCAATCCTTGATAATAAGTTCATTATGTTCTAAACTCCAACCTCAAATCGTATTTTCAATTAAAGCCCACGTGTTTTAAAGATTTAAGGGATTCAGGTGAGCGATCAAATGCCCATTCACCCCTTGTTTTAAGTTGTATTCCACGTAGGCTCGCACAGCGTAAAACCGACGACCCGTTCTGTCACAGTGGGACGCTCCTTTCTTCTTCCGCAACAGTATTGATAAACCAAACAGGAATAATATGTTGGTGCGCTCTAAAGCATGCACCGTCTTGGATTTCATTAGTGCTTGAAGTTTGATTAGTCCTTGATTACCAGAAAACGCATTTATGGTTTAGAAGTCGTATACAGCACGAGCATCGCCAACATGATTGATATTTTTTGTATTGTGAAGATGTCAGAGATATGTCTTCGACAAAGAACCTTTTCGTTCATTTGCAAGCCACAGTAACTGCTTCGACGGCTCTGCCAAGTGTTTGGCCAAAGGTTAATTACGACTTTTCGTAATTACTAACGTGCCGGGGTTTTAGTGTTGGATGTAAAAAATAGAGTCTATAAACTGAGCCCTGTTACTTTTCAGAGACATGTTTGTAAATTTGGTTAGTGTTTTGTTTTAAATTTCTTGTTGCGAATCACAGGAATAAATGTTTTATTGTTCCGTCTGTTGTCCGGTATAAATTTAGCACCATTTCGTAATGTCAAAAATAGTTATGTTTCTAGTAGACTGTCCTAAATACCGCTAATCATATTTTTAAAGCTTTGAAATGTAACGTAACTATTCCAAGGTACAATATGTTCCCGGAGTTCTGAATAATAAACTCAACAACTTTTCTAATTGGTCACCTGATAATTTCATCAAAATATCACAAGGAAAATAAGTGTATGAAAATCTAATGTATTTAAATTAAAGAACTGTTTATTACAAAATAGAAATCATAGGTTAATTTACGGATGTTTTTGTTGGCAAAATCCATGTATACCTCAAGGTTATGTTCATGGTAACTCAATTGTGATGGTTTACCATCAATATATTCACCAGTATTGAAAAATATCAAAATCAAAGGGTGACCAATTAGAAAAGTTGTTGAGTATATATGATGAAATGATAAAAAAGAAAATAAGATGATGCAAATGGTATTAAACAATTTTAGTATTTTTATTTAAACGATATATAAAGGAACTATTACCTGGATATGAAAAAAGTCAAACAACCGAAAGTATGTCAAGAATATAATGCCTATGCGTGCTGTATAAAGATGATAAGCAATATTTTCTTTGAAGTGTACGTCCAACCAACAACTTACTGTTCTCTGACTTATAAGAAACGAAGATATGTGACTTTTTCAAACAAAAAATACTTACAGCAAGGGCATTTTCTATCTCTAACACATTTTAATACTTTCATTAACAACGACATTCCCGTTTGACTTTTATTCTGCAAAATTGCGTTGTTCTGAAGACGGATAAGAATACATGATAAAATCGAATAACCGCATGTTTCGAACTGACGAGAATATTTCCATCTTTTCGAAATATCACAGTTTTATTGTAGTTTTTGTTTTATATTTTCTTACATTTTTTTTTAAAATTTCAACAGGGGGCAGTTGAAATAGTGAAGTTGTTATTTATTTTGAATCTAGATCAGTGTCCTGACTAGTGTTGGGCATGGTGTCTACTGTCGATGACGTGCATTCTGACGTCTCCGGGTAATTCCGTTTCAAGATGATCATGACAAGTCGTTCCGTTGGATAATTAACATGTATTTATTTAACTTGTTTAATAAAATCATCCGGAAGTGTCATGAAATGATATAATTCTCGGTATGAAGTTTATGGAATGTTAAAACAACAAAAACAAGATATATTAAAAACTTTCAAGGTGCGTGTTGTCACGAATCACATAAGAGAACAGTATAACGTATTTTTCAAGTAATCTTTTCATTTAATTTGGCATATATATTTCAGCCATTTAATTTGCTACACCTTGACCATTAAAGCCATGATTTATTTAACATTCCTAGATACATTTTTATTCGCTGACATTCTAAAAAATGTACAGTATTTAATAAATCTTGTTTATAATGTTTTGTGTTTAATCACACATATAATTACCATAACTTCAGCATCAATGTAATCCTCTTCAACACCTTGTTGGATATTAACTGAGGAGGGATGCTCTTCTTAATTAAAACAAATCATTTGAAAAACTTTCATTTTGTAAAGGCTAAAAATCTGAATTCTTACGCTGTTCAGTTTGAAATACTTTCTTTTTCATAAGATCGTGTGTCTGTGGGCTTAACTTAGTTCCAGGCAATATCTTTTTCATGTTCTGCTATTTTTCCATGCAAGTTTATCCAAAAGAAAAAATAATATTGGGTTTTGTTACATTAAGCGAGCTCCTAATCTATTAAAAGCAAATATGTAGACGATTTAGTTCTAAACAAGAGTGAATTAAACAAATAATCATTGAAATTACAGCCGTCTGTCCAGATATTCTTTGTGCCTGTGCAAACAAGTTACGCGGGAAAAGAATAGAGCTGTGTTAATTAATCTTTCCAGTCTCATTACTCTTGTGAGCCTCGTTAATGAAAACGAGGCTCGGTTACAATGTAATTTTCCCGATTCTCGCATTTCGCCTTTTTCACACGTCCGCTAACAAGAAAGTGCCATTTTTTAAAAGAAATTTATCAATATTACTTAATCAGACATGTGAGATATTGAAAAATGTTTCAATTATCCATGGTAACAAGGAGTATGAAAAAACATATGAATTCGTTTGATTTTTGTATTGTCGACTCTATATAAAAGACTTTAAATGAAAGCAAAAGTGCACTAGTATGAATATCACGTGCAATAACTTTTATAATACATGTATGATTATCAATCAATCAAAGTTTTTTGGCAAAGTCGGCATTATGCCTTTTGCCATCTACAAACATCATATGATAATGAATTATATATTCATTTTATTATGTAATGCATCAAACAAAGATGATTTTGATATGCTTTTATTATAGAAATTTCAAATGTCTTGGTTATTTCCTGCGTGATGCATACGATTCTTATTTGAGATGAACTCGGTGTGATATTGCACTTTAATCTCTTTAATGATTCTTTTCAAGTTCGAATACTTACCAATTCATCCCTGCGTGGTAATGACAGTAAAGACCGCAAAGAAATTTGGGAACTTGAACGTATAAAAATGATAATAAAAAGTCCATAATTTAACGCCTATCATAATTAACAGCATTTGGTCTAAACCCAGTATTGAAGTGAATGCATATATTTGCCAATTTAATGAGGAAGCTTAATTATAAGATCGTCTATGGATTTCACCTGCCTAGTTGTCTTGTAGTTTATGCATTAAGAGATGTAATTCAAGACGGGAAAAAATCGAAAGATGTTCTGAATGTTCTTGGGTTTCTAATGATCATAATTATGTTTTTATATATTTAGATATAGATTATTAGTTTCCTACTTAGACTATAGTGTTTGAGGCTATCGATCAACATTTTTTCAATTAATAATTTGTATCTTTAAGCTAAATGGGATTTACTCACCTGAGTACGATCAATCAAGGGACGGATGTACGTATGGGTGTGAAATTTGGGGATGGTTTTGGCTATGGTTTTATCGTGCTTCTCAAGTATTAAAATATAGTTTATTTAAATCAGTTGTTGTTTTAGATCAGTCATTAAGGTCGAGCCTATGCCATAATCTAAAAGTACCATTAAATAATAATTAATTGTACCAAATAGGCTAAACAGTTGTCCTTAATGACATACAAGGGTAGACCAGATGTATTAGAATGAACATAATGTATCATAATACTTGAATTAAAATCACTTTAAGCTTTTAATTTCCAGCTTTTATTGGTTATATTTCTTCAACTGAAGTAGATTTTAGATATCAGCCAAAATTGAAATGAGTTCAGATATAACTTGTAAGTAGTCATAAGTATTTATCATTGAACATTACTTTCCCCCTATATTTCCGTGTAGGGCCAGTGCGAAACCCAATAAGTCGTTTGGTTCATGGACTACCTTTTTCTAGTCCTAAATTTGTATCTCTCTGTATTAAGCTCTACTGATCATATGTTGATTTTTTACTGACCCTATATAGAAATACAAATCTCTCAGCCCCTCACCGCTGTGGGTTCGAATCCCGGTAGGGACTTCGGATTTTTCATGTGAGGAAGCCTTCCAGCTGGCTTGCGGTAGGTCGGTGGTTCTACCCGGGTACCTCTGTGTACTCGGGGTCTTCCTCCACCTGTAATTAGCTGGACGTCGTTATATGATTGAAATACTATTGCAGTGACGGTAAACCCCAATACAACAACAACAACATAGAACTATTTAGAGTCATCATGTGGGTGAAACAAAATAATATATAAGCCACAAGTCAAATACATGTAGACAACTTTTAATAATATAAACAATATTTCATAGCCTTTTAAAGTTGCAGAGAGAGAGGGGGCGGGCTTTTGCAGGTGAATGGGGTACCGTTGGTTATTTTATCACGGTTTTCGTTCGCAGATAAAAATTGCACATTTATTTGTTCTGAAAATGTATATCGAGGCATTTAATTCATTCAGTCAGTCAAGAAGTCAAGTCAATCAATGAATTCGTTCAATTATTTATTCATTGTTAACCCCCCCCCCCCCCCCGTCTCTCTCTCTCTCTCTCTCTCTCTCTATTTAACGTCAAGAATAAAATCTTCAAAACTAGCTGCATTGTTACACTACTTAATATATCTTTTTAAATTTTTGCTAGCCCAAGCGTGAAAAAAAAAAACGACAAATATTGCTACTGCAGTGTGACATAGACTTAAACACTGAAAGCCATCATAAACCATGGAAAAAAAAATTAAAAAAAATATTCCAATACGATTTTTAGTACGCATCAATGTCATTCCTGGTTGGGTAAAATTTAAAACAGACCCCGTGCTCAATTTACGTAACAAAATGCAAGCCTCAGAGGATAGGCCCAGCGTGGTAGCCCGGCTGTATTGATCAAGCATGGTGTATTTATCAGCTTTAATCCTTTCTATCCAACATGTGTGAGATATTGTGGAATCTAAGGTAAAAAGATTCGGTCGCTTATTTAAACAGACGGTTGATAAAATCAGATTATCATTTTTGCAAAAAAGATGTTGTTTATCACGCAGGGCAAACTCTTAAAAGAGCTGTGTATATCACATGCTGATATGGGGCCCCCAGACTTAACGTGCATCACGCAAGGTGACGACCCTGTTTTTATGCACGTGCTATGCAAGGTCACGGTATTAACGGAAATCGTTCAAATGCACGTGAGACGGAAAGTCAAAACAGGAAACGTAATCTGCATAATCTAAATTGTTACAAACATGTGATGTGTCCGCTATGATGCTTCTTAATGTCTTATTTTTCTTTCGCGGTCAGTCAAGGACACAAGGTAACCGCTTTATGCAGGTGACTGTTACAAGGAGGTTTAATGAATTTTATATTGTATATTAAATATATTTCGGAATCTTTAAGCTGACTGCTTAAAAAAGTGGGTTGTTGTAAAGATGACATTAACAGAAGTTGAAATATATATATTTACATAAAAGTATCTGCATACACAAACATGGATGTCAGTATTTTTGGGGTTGTTGTCATGCTGATCGATACTCTTTCCTCTTCCCCTTCTCTCCTTTTCTTTCTCTCTTTATTCCTTCCCCTGTCCATTCATCCTTTTCTCTGTTTGATTGTCTGTTACTTTGTGTGATTTACACCCCCGCGAACGCACGCACGTGAGAGAGAATGGGGTGGTGAATAGACGACGACAACGACGCAAAAATGAGAATCAGTGGATGACAAGAAACACACAAACAGATAAGAAAACATCTTTCACTACTTTCACTAGGTGCAATGCCTTCTACACAGCTTGATAGCAGAAGATCTATTTCCCCCGCCGGTAATGTTGGATAAGAGGATTGGGTGATTACTCCGAGGCCCAGACAAGCTAAATAGTACAACAAGTGTTGGCATTAGACGGGCAAATGACTGCGTGACAGGTCAATAAATAACCTTAGCCTTGGACACTATGTGTGTACATCTTTTCGAATGTTCATATGTTTATTTTATGAATGAAATTTTGCAGGAATTTTTGAATATGGTTGTTTGCAACTCTTTCCTACGGTAGCACACAATTCTGTATCGGACTACATTTCGTCGCTATATTTAGACACTTAAATTTTCATCCTTTTTACTACGCGGCGATATAGTTCCAAATTTTGCTTTGACTTTTTATTTACTGATGTTTATGTTTATTTAAATACATTTGCCTTTTGAAGTTGAAATGAAATTGAAATATGCTTATAATTGATGCTGGAAATAAGGTGTTAAAATAACTTAATAAAACAGTAAATACGCAAGCGAGTTAAACGCAATTCATTCAAAGATATTTGAATCCTAATGAAAAAATACCTATAAATATACAAATTCGTGTCTTTGAAGCAAAGGCCCCAACATCTCACTAGGAAAGCTTGCTACTAGTGGAACTTTCATCGGGCGCTGCAATGGGAATGTCGCGGGTATGAATCCTGCTGGGTGACTTTTTTTGTAATTTAGTGATTTACATATCTTAATACAAATGAAATAATAAAAAAAACTTTACATAAAAATGATCGTTTGTTGTTATATATTTGCTTCCTTTTGATTTAAATACATACATTTATGTAAATCTTAACATTTAGATCTTATTTTAAGATACTTAAAATTGTAGGAAAGAGAGAGGGGGCAATGTGCTCATTGTAAGCATCCATTAAAACAATTGTGATTATCTTTTCTTGGTACGACCGTATTCACGCAAGTCAAAGTTTATAACATTGGGTTTATTTGCAGCGCTCGTAAAATTTATCATCCTTTATCAAATTTACTTTAATATACAAAATAAATGCGACATCATTATATTATAAACCTGTTCTCTCAGCGCTGTCGTTGCTTTAGTTTTGCCAATAGATAAGACTACCTTGACAGTAATGTAATCATATTTGGAGACAGGCTCCACTCGGCCTCACTGCGATATCACGTCATATGATGTCATGCGTAAACCATTTTTATTACTTTGGAATGCCGTGGCTGGGGATTGGAACTAAAACTTCTCACGTTCTAGGCAGTGTCTTTAACCACACGGTAAATGGACAGAGTTTAGAAAGCAAATTATAGTATTATACCCCCATGCATAGGATAAGATAAAATAACAAAATAAAACATAATATGTGCTGTCAGCTTATGTTAAAACAATACAACTATTCACGTAACAAACACTCACAAAATGATAAATTCATGTGTTACATTGTTGTTTCCGGTGTTGCCATGCCAAATCAGTAGGCCATTTTCATTTTTCATATACCGCTTGCTAAAAGTATAAAGAACAATTTATGGCAATATTAATCACGTGCTAAAAGCTTGGGCCATAATTCAAAACTTTTTTGTTAAAATCTTAATGGAGCCGAAATCGTCTTGTCTTTCCATGTATGACCCCCGTCTGAAGAGGCTGGCCTATTCACATCGACTTCATCCTTTAAGTCACTTTAAGCCTCTGTTGTAGCTATCACACAGTCAAAAGTATCTTTCCTACTTCTTTCTTTTTTAGTTTTATGAATGCCTGATTGTTTGTTTGATGTTTCAGCGGTTACCAAAACCTCGTTTTAGCGTAGTCCGTCATTTATCACTTTGTCAGATATTACCGAAGTGTTTTGACTCAGAGGCATCTGAAGTCAAATATACGCAGGGTAAAATGAATGGGCTTGGGTTAGAATCAGTACACGAAGTATCCATGTCTATCTATAATGCAGTGTTTATATGTTCATAATACATGTAACAACATATACCTAACAAATTAGCGTACTGGCAATGATAAATAGTCGAGAGGGGTAAAATCTTTATCTGGAATGTCGCAAAAGACAGAAAAATATCTTTCTCACACACACACACACACACACACACACACACGAAAACTGCGCGTTCACTTGTCTGCTATTGCAGTGAAAGGTGGACGCTGAGAAATCTTGGTCCTGAAATGACAGGAGCTATACAAACTCGTTTGAAACTCGTTATTTTAGCCGTGGGACTACCGCTGGTTTTGTAGTATATCTTAACCGCAATGAAATTTGTTATGTACATTACGTCCTCAAATACCGCTTACGACGGTGGGCCGTACACGTCATCATCCCACAGACTACCATCACATCGTTTGATGAATCACACCATTTCTTTAACTAAAATAACCTGGTAATTTTCTCATGCGTCGTTTAGTTTGCGATTCGTCTGTTCCCCTCTCGTGCTACTTCGCTTTTCTTGAAATCACCGATGACGTCGCAGAGGACGATTTAAGACTTTGTGCCTGGAGAGGTCATTGCGTTATTGCATCCTAGTCAGCTTCGTACCCACACACGTCGGCTTTAGAAGTCATGTGATCTACCAAAGGACATCCCCCCCCCCCTCCATTTTATTTCAAATACAAACACATACTATTGATGCGTGTCATTTTATTCCAACATAAAACTTTCAGAATGTATCGGACTTACTCCCTTTAATTCAGAGTAATGACATAGATAACAGTATTGGTTGAGTATTGTCGAATATCTTTAAGCGCAACATGCTCGCGAAAACAAATGACGCATCATAACATTAATCTCTTCAATCAAAACAAAATGGAGTAAAATTCAGCTATGATGCAAAGTACAGTGCATTGGTATTTAAGACGTTTAAGCCTTTGCGCTAGTTTGAATATTAGGTATTATTTATTGCGTGACACTCATTTGAAACCCAGGGAAAGACTTGATATTGTATAGGGAGGATTTCATTTCCTACGATACCCTTGTACAAGATAGTTTTCCTAACTTTTCATTAGAGGAGGCCATTAATACAAGGTATCTTCCAAATCATTACACACACTGAAAGGGAATGAGGCGGGCAGAGATTGAGGTAAATAGAGGATAAACGGGGCTATATATGACCTGAAAGATAGATGGAGATGGTGTTGCTACAGCTGCTGCCGCTACTGCTGCTGCTTATGATGATGACGAATATAATATTAAGGACGACGTTGAAGGAAATGATGATGATGATGATGATGAGGTTTTGGTGGTGATGGTAGTGATGAACTTGTTGTTAAGGTTATTGAGAGGATAAATGTGATGATGACGTAATCAATTGCAATTCAGCTTGAAATACTGTATACGTTTTAGGAAGTATGTTGTTAATCAGTTCACTACCTTAACATCGCTAAGTGAATTTTGTGTTTAGTATGAAACAAGATAAATGTGAATATCAAAATGTTTGATTGTTTGTTTGGGTTTTTTTTAGTTTAACGTCCCACCGACAGTATTTCAGTCATTTTGAGAACAGTAGTCCACCCACCTACATGCCGAATAAATCTACAGACTTCCACATCCAAACATTTTTAAAATGGTTATTAACATTTTCAGCACAAATCCGCTCAGTTAATTACCAAATTTCTGTTGGATTCTAAATAATAATATCTGGCAAAAATAATACAATCCTGCAAATCACAGGTTTAAATTCCAAATCTGACCTCATTTTCGGATTTTAAAACAAAACCTTTAAGGAGTGATGGGTCACACCCCGGGGTTTGCTCACAAAGCCAATTAGGCAGACGCACCCTAATTAAACAAGATATCAGTCAGTCAGATGATTACTAGAGACAGATATAGTGCTGCCACACCGCAGTATCACGCCGTAGATATGTGGCATGATACCATACCCAGTCACATTATCCTGACACCGGGCCAGCCAGTCCTGCAACTAACCTTATATGCTGAGCTCCAAGCAAGGAAGCAATAACAGTACCATTTTTTACGACTTTGCAGAATATCAAAATGATTGACGATATTTCTCTCGTGCGACATTTCCGTGACATAATATTTTACCTATTCAAGATTTTAACTACAGTAATTTAATTTAAACGAAGAAAAGTCGGTAGCTCTTTGTGTGCGCTCCATATTTTGCCCGGTGTCACGCACACGAGTGTAGCTTACAGTGTGTTGTTGGCGGTAGCAAGTCCGTGCCTTAAGTTCTCGAACATAAAAATGGTTCTTAAACTCAAACTATGTATATTAGTTTCAAGAGTGATTTGAGTATAATACTCAAATTTGAGCCTGAAACCGTACGTAAGTATTTTCGAGATAACTTCTCAAGGTAAAACTCGCACGTGGTTGTTCTGTTTTGACTGCATGTTTGACTCTCAAAACTGTGTCCAAAATGTTGTTTTTTCGAAAGCGTATAGCTGTAAACTTACTATATCAACGATATATATATATATATAATATAATAATATATATATATATAATATATATATATAGTATATATATTATATATATATATATATATATAAAAAAGAGTATATTATACATTTCTTTATTTACAAACTTATCTGAGATACAAATGCATCTACAAGCCAAAAGTATCAATGTGACTAGTGGTTTACCTCTTTAACAATCGAAATGAAATCAAAGACATAAGACCAGATCCGGCATGGTATTTTTTGTGGCTGGACGCAAATCGTCTACTAGCAAGGTTTGTAACTGGTCGCTACTCGCAAACTTGTCAGGTTTGTAGTCGGTCGCTGTTCGAAAACTTGCCTGTTTGAAAGATCTGTTGCCGATCGGTCCTCGCAAGCTTGTTGCCGATTCCTATGCAGCAGATATCGTGTTGAGGTAGAGTTGTACAAACTTCCCGAAACTGCTAAGAATAACTGTCTGATCAACCTGTCTATCAGGTATATAACTGTTATAACATGTTGTAAACAATCGTATCAGAGAGGTAAAGAGATACGGTATCATGACAGTGTTACAAATGTAAACTTCGTCTTTTTTTGTTCATGTGTATGTGTGAATTTTCACGATGTTTCAATTTGCATACATGAAATCATTAATATATTTCAGATGTGAAATTTAGTTTCAACACCCATACGACAAAGTTTTACAGGTCCCTAAAATAAAATACCCTGCAATTGTAATAAATTTTTCTTGATAAGATATCTGTTCCACATACAAAGGAACTTTGTGTGTTTGACAGTAGACTGCATGATGTAAGCAATGTGTTCGAGAATTTAACGTATTCGTTAAAACAACACGTAATCACCTGCCTGTATTAAGGTGAAAATTAAACGCTTCAGTTTCCTAGTGTATTGACTTAAAAGAGGGTTTTCGCTCAGACTCATCAAAATAAATGCTTTTTCACAAGTAATTAAAAGATACACGTATATTGTCGCTCAATTCAGTTAAATAACGTCTGTTGTTGAGTAATACTGTATGAAATACAAAAAAAAAAATGAATGCAATAAAAAGTATTTACATGCACTGGGCGATAATTGTACAAAAATAACAACCTACCTCGCTTATCAACCACTCTGACTATACAGTAGTAACAACAGAGGTTGATAATGGGATACGAAGTATAACGTGATCCTTCTAACTTTGTAGACATGTGTGTGTTTATGATTATGTACATGTACTTAGATATACGTCCTATTTAAAAATTTGACTTAAGGCTATAAATTATGAGTCTCTTTTTTCTTTAGCCACCGACTTTGTTATCACAACCTGTGAAGTGTAATTATGAAGTATACGTTTCTCTCCAATGGAATCTCGTGCCTTGCATTTTTCCTAAGAACACATATTACACATGCTCAAATTATCTCTCTAATTGCAATGCTTAATGCTCACAAAAGTGTTATTCTGTCGGCAATTTGGAACCAGAGTACATGTTGACCTTTACATTGCTGTGGGCAATTGTGGCTTCCTTTGCGACAAATGCAGACCAAGATCAGTCTGCACATCCGTGTAGTCTGGTCGTGGTCTGCACTGTTCGATATTCAGTCAATAACTTTTCAGCAAGCACCCCAGTGAACAACTAATGGATCAGTCCAAAATATAGAAAGGATAAGTCCAATTAAGAAATTCAGCATGTAAAGGGTTATTGTTTTGATGTGCTTCCCTACCAGGTTGTGAAAATATTTCTGGGGTTCTGGATTAATGGAAATGGATCATCATGGAGACATGGTTTATCCACAAAATCCCAGACTTCGTAAATAGTTAGAAACTATCTGAGTAATATTTTTTATAAATAGAAAATATTTATCTTATTCTTTACACGCTTAATGAGTTAGATCAAAGGTTCTAATGCGGCATATGTTTTGAAATACTTTGTTTTGTTTCTCTGTCCTTTGGTGGGAGAACATTCCCTTGAGTTGTTCAGTATAGTAGTCCTGTTAAATATGCTTTGTCTGAAGTCATGTAGGTTGGGATGAAAAAATTCATGAAAAAATCTGAAACGAGCTCTATTTATCAACAAAGTGTTCCTTTGAACCTCATACAGAAAAGGGGTTGTACATTGTGACGTTTTCTAGCTTAGTTTAGCAATGATATAGAAGTTTTAAATTTTTCATGGTGATATCATCATTATACAAAAAAGAAAACCTTCTCATCTTGAAATGCACGTATAAGACTCCTATATCAGTGTTTTTACGACCTGGCTTCCATACTTAGCAGAAAGTAATGTTTGACTACTTAGGAGCGAATTTCACCCTTCTTGTCTCTATAATTATGATACCAAATCTTTCATTTCTTAATATTGTTATTCATTAACGTAATTATTTTTGTCAGCTTAGATGTGATCTTAAATTTGTCGTTAAAAAAATTTAAAAAAAAAGAATGGTGGCGTGTGTTTTTACCTCATTTAAGAATTTTAGTTTTATTCTTATAGCGAAATTCGAGACTGCTATTATTGCAAGAACATATAAAACCGACAACAGTGATGCAATACAACTACATAGCATGCATAAATTAAATATTACTTTATATTATATTTATGTCCATTAAGAATATTGACAATTGCTTTTCCCATGTTGCGGCAACTAAACAGGTGTCTGAGAGTTAAAGGACATTCCCTTTACGACTTTGGAGAGAAATAAAATGGCCGGTATTTCTGTAGAATTTTTATTGAATATCAATTTATATATACAAGTTTATGCGATGAAAATGTGTGAAACATCAAATAAACCTCATTTTTAATTGAAGCCGCTCCTACATAGTAACTGGTTTTGACATTTCTTAGAACAGCATGACCACTAACTGTAACCAGATTTCGCGGATTCCTGTAGAACTTCCTGCGTGGAAATAATTGGATGTGCCGCCATCCCCATTTTAGTTGGACTTTAACAAGGTGCATACTTGATCCCTGTAGAATGCATAATCTAATTTCAAAGACAAGTTACAGAAGGGAACGTATGTGTCATGTTTATTTTGCTCTTTGAAGTTTAATGAGCATTAGTGCGTTTCATTTTGTCACTTTCCTGCAAAAACGCTTTAGAGAGGAATTATTTCCTTTCCGTCTTGCTTTTGTTTTAATTATGGAGGAAAAAAAATCATTATTTGTTATTTTAACATCTTCTTCTTTTTATTTGTTGATCTTTTCTGTACATACATGATAGTAGTCATACACGGATTATTATTATATTATTTCTACAATTAAAATTACATAGAAACATAAATTATCCTTTCCTTTCTTCTAGAACATATTTGTTCAATTCTTACTTACTAAAAGAGTCCACCGCGACATTGAGTCTATACACTCTTGCATGTATTTCCTGTCACTTTGCCCCTCAACGCTGTTGGTTCGAGTCCCTGACCGACCCCTCATAAATTTCAGCCCTCCAGTTGCCTAACGGTGGGTTGTTTGTTCTACAAGGATGCTCTTCGAGCACTCGAGCCTTCCTCTACTTGCTATACGCCGGAAGTCGCAAGATGACCGAAATACTGTCGCAGCGTCGGTAAACTCCCTTTATACGAACTAAAGAATCCGGAAATAGTTAATGCTCAGGATATCAGCCGGTCTTGACTGTCTGGCTAATATTTCAATTTGTCTATCGTCGTGTCATACTCTCACGCGGATGTAGTAATTTCAAAACCACCGGGTTGCTGTGATAATATGTTGATAAAGATAATTGTACAATATGTGTTACATCACTCCCCGACCTTTATCGCCCTGTGTGTCGCCTTAATTGTATAAATTGTATGCAAAGGTACGTACATAAATATGTATGAACAATGTTCAAAGGAATTTAGTGTTATTTTGTTCTCGAGATGAAAGTAATTTAATGAAATGTATTCAAAATTTAAAGTTTACTAAAGCAGAAATTGTGTTTATTTACAAAGAATTGACAGTAAGCAATACCGTGGGTTGTGCCTGGTCATCGTATAGTGTAGAGGCACTTCCCTCCTCGCCAGTGTGTTCATGGTCCAATTCCTTGTCATCTGCTGGAGGGATAAGATGGCACCAAGTCGGTTTCTGTGTTCACCACACACTCCAGTCATTAAGTCATTCAGTCGGTGTAAAATGAATACAGTTAAATAAGAATTAACATTTTCTTTAGATTTGTGTATAATTTCTTGAATATTCTAAATAAAATGCATATTTTTATTAAATACAAACTCTTACCCTAAAATTAAATTTGGTACATGTATATAGTAAAAACTAATTACACACGATGGATTATTTTCCATGAAAAAAAAATAACACGATATAATAAATAAATATATTTGACATTGTTTTTATCGTTGTTAAATGTCGAGTTGCTATATAAAGATAGAAAATTAAATCTTGATGAAATATAAGGATCTGTACTGATCGTAAAAACCGCTATCCGTTCGAGTCCTGGTCTAGACTTTGATTTTTCGAGTGAGGATACCTTCTAGTTCGTCTGTAGGTAGACGGATCTTTGCAAATGGTGTCTCCTGCTATTTGAGGTCGTTAGTTCGATCCCCGGCAGCGACATTCCAACGACTGATATAGCTCCCTCGCTTGGCGCTTAGTCCAGGACTGGTTTGTCCGGTGTCAGCATAATGTGACTGGGTGTGGTATCATGCCACATGTCTACGGCGTGATACTGCAGTGTGGCAGCACTATGTCTGTCACAAGTAGACATCGTCTCCAAATGACTGAAATACTGTCGGTGGGACGTTAAACCCAACAAACTTTTTCTACCATTTGTTAATAGCTGAACGTCGCTTTGTTTCTGCCATGGTAAAACATAAACAACGATACAATGTCAATCTATTTTACCAGTTACTTAATTATAGGGAGATAGTCGGACAATCATGCTTGACTCCAGTCGATTGGATTGTTAATAAGGGAAAAATTAGTTTTAATCAAGAGAATTTAGAAATGAAAAGGAAATATTTATATACAGATATTTTAAACATCCAATTTGGATTAATGAATAAAACATATCGATCGTGCAATTAAAATAACAGAGCATTTACAGTCATTTAGCTGCGTATATTTTGTTTGTTTGCATGTGATAAGCGTCACATTAACATTATTTCAGTCATCTGGAGACCATTTCTACACAAAACAGATAAAGTGTATAACGCCAGTGTCAACTGGCATGACACCACGCCCAGTCATATTATCCTCAGGTGTAAAAGTGCCAAGCAAGTAAACCGACTTTGGTAGTTCGCATTCGGGGATCGAACACGCGATCACCAGATTATCTTACCGCTCGGACATTTGGTTCGGTGAGCTCGTATTGTGCGATAAAACTAGATTTTACAATAATTGTATGAATAGCACATTCCCCCTCAGTTACGTATGTACTCATTTATCTTATAATGAACTTTTGATCCAAACTCATTTCTTTGAAATTATATACGTTTGTGTCATTCTTTCCTCCATATACATACATACAAAAAAGTGTGACATTGTCACTTATATGTACATATACATTTTGTGTTTATGACATGCTAAATTCCTATACATTTCTGGAGAGAGAAAAAAATGACATATACTGTTGTATATTTAGCTATAAAATGTTCTATAGGCATTTAAATGCTAAGTGAATAAGATGTGATGTGTGTTTTAATGGCACTGACGTGATAAAATAAAATTTAATGAAGATCATGAAACTTCTACCAAAGTGTTCCCAGACATCAGAGTATTCCGAATGACAGCTGATACTCATTATAATTCCTTAGCGCCGCATCACTCACGATGAATGATTAGTTTATCAGTTGAGGAGAGGTTTAAAGTCGTGTTTAAAAATGCAATAATTTATTGCTCGGTTAAATTCATGAGTGCTAACCCATTCGTTTCATTTCGTCTAGAAAATAGGATCATGAACTGCTCGCTGATAACGTAAATGTGATTTAGATATTACTTTAGTTCTGTATGCTGGTTTCCGTCTCTCTGTTATATGCAAATTTGATTATATAATCATCCGCCGTTGATTCCCTTTTAACAAAGCTGTTGTCTGCGATTATGTACCAATAACAGAAACGTTGCGTGAAAATGGAGGATGTTTCAAAATTAGGAAATAATCGCCAGCACTTGTTGACAGTGCTAAAAACAGACCTTGAGTGAAAATGTTATACAGTGCAAGTTTTTATACCACCCCCTCCCATTATTTTGCAACCTGGATCATCATTAACAAAAACATTTCCTGGATTCGAACCTTCAACCGTCGGCTCCACAGTCAAGCACTCTACCTCTGAACTATGTCGCTCTTCCTTGCAATGCAATCGATAAAAAACGTTCATACAACGCTGCTAATGTCTTCAGGCACAACACGTTTATTGTTATCAATGACCTTGTCCTTCTCATTACGATTATAACCAAGAAAAGGTATAATGATTTCTCTCAAGAAAGCTCAGGGGTCATTGTTTTTACTTGTTTATCAATTCTAGAATGGTCACAGTTAAATGATATTTTTTAATGAAACTCTAATTACTGAATACATATTTTCCCCAAGAAATTCCATTACTCAGGTTTGATATGATCAGAAAGCGCAATGTCAAAGAGTGAGTAGTGATACTTCATATTTTATTCAATAAGTCGGTCTTCTCCGAGAACGCCACGAACATTCCAGCAAGCATCCAGATCCTACTTGGCTATGTCGGTTATGATCTATTGAAGGGGCACTATATTAATAACTGGCCGGGAAATATTTCATATTCATTCCGGAAGTCATAATCAATACCAATTTTAAGTATCTTCGGACATACTTAGATTTTTGGGGGGATGGTGTTGGAGTAAATGATGCAAGCATATAACACATGTATACAAACGTTTTGATGCTTATAATCTCACCAGATTTCTTTGTATGTATACATATTTCGTAATAGCTAATTACTCCTGTATTCCCCCCTCTCTCTCTCTCTCTCTCTCTTTCTCTCAATATTTCCCCTCTGGATGAGACAAGACAATGCACAAGAATGTAAAAATCAACATTAGATAAGTTCGGGTTTTCCATTAAAATATCGATGTCAAAAAAACTCATAAGAATGTTTGATCTGTTACAATTTTATCGCCTCGACTTGACATCACCAAATAATTCCTGTATCAAAAATGTAACTTTTATCATCACTGTTGACGTGTAAATATTTGGATGACACAAATTATTTGAAATAATCACATGCTGTAATTTTTATCACAGGGGATATTTTGACCTTTTTGTTTTCTCAACTGACAGGAAGCCTCGAAAGAGATAACAGAATATCCGCGTAATAATGCACTATCTCCAATATATATACAGTTTTTGCTATTTCTGTTATGTCCATCGTGTCGTAAATACTGCTCTAGCTACATATTTAGGGATATAAGGAAAATTCGTCATGGTTAAGGTATTTTCAGGTTACGTCCCCGGTTAACATTTCGTCAGAAGCCTTACTGCACAAAAGCTTAATTCTTTTACAGGTCACCTTAACGATAGATTACATTAGTTTGTTTGTTGCGAGAAACTATTCATGTCATTTCAATAACTTGATATCATTCTTTAAAAGGTCTAAGTCATAAAACCGATGTTAAAACATCAGCTTTTCTCGGCGCGCAGTTATCAGCGACAAGTAGAAAAACTAGCGGCAACAATTGAAACTGCTGTTAATGTAAAACATTGATCTAATTTCTTCTGGCACATTTATGTATTTTTATGTAGTTTATTCACTGCAGCAGTAAAAAAGAATATCTCAAAGTATACCAGATTTTCATTATTTGATTCATGATTGTATCTATGAAAACACTTTAGTATGTTTTCAATGTTTGTAAAGAGAAATAATGGATATTTAATTGGATTTTATTTAGAGCAGGTTCTCTCTCTTGTATATATATATAAAGTATTTAAGAGACCCTGTTAAGAGGTGATAGAAATTTAGCCATATCTAAAGAATTTGTGAGAAAAGCAAGAAATAACATAGAGCTTAAGTTTAAGTTTCTTCTCATGTGCCTGTTTGTGCATATGACACTAATTGCACCAGCGAGCACGGTGTTAAATAAATAATATATATGGACGTGATCTTGCAGTTTCTCACACTGGTCCTCCTGTGGGGCCCATTTGTTCGGATATTATTGTTTATCAATGCCAAACACGGCGTTTTAGAGTGTCCGGCCTGGTGTCACACAACCAGGTGTCCAGCTGGTTAAATGTTTGTCTTGACCCCACTAACGTAAGGTCGCGTGAAGCTGTGTGACGTCACCGGCACAGGTGCATCGGAACGTACCGATAAATCGTTCTTAACTGTCAAAGATAACCAATAAACATCCGTATAAGCACGTTGGGATTCTAGATCGAACTAAATATGTCATGCCTCTAATATTCTTAACAATTTAAAGAATGGTAAAGTTTAAAATTATACCATTGACAGTCGCGCCACTTCTACTAAAACATAGGGGAAAGATGGTTCCGCTATCGCATAAAAATGAGGAAAGAAAAGCATGATGAATATTAATAACATTCATAACTCATAGAAATTCGAATACAGCATGCATATATTTTGTATCAAAATGAAGTTGTTGTTTTTTTTCCTCGAAGCAAAACAAAAAACCTTAGGTAATTATCACATTTTGCCAAGCATGCTTTTCCTTTTCTTTGAAAATCATTAATAACAAAGGCACAAAAACTAAGAGAACAAAGAATACCTCCCCTTAGTTCTGTTTACAGGGAAATCAGAGTTGTGCGAGAAAAAAAAAAGAAAACCGTTCATTTTCAATTACATTCTCTCTGGAGGCTTGTTAGGGACATTAGCTCAAATGTCTACAATTGTCTTCATTTCACTTGAAATTTGTAAATTGCATCCGTGTATCTCGTTAACAAACTGTCAATCTCCTCCGAACAATGCTAGTTGGAATGCTCCACGGAGCGTCTCAATGATTTAGATTCTTAGTCTTTACAGACTGTTTAGACGCTTTATTCCCAGCTTTCACCTATTACATCTCCTTCTCATTTTTTTAGATAAGTTATTACTTTTTTGATGGTGTTTTCAAATAAAAATAGTAAATTTATACTGATTTAGGCAGTTTCAACAAAAATGCCACGATAAAAATAAAGCATTTTGTAAAAGATGGAGGCTTGATCTTAAATTAAATAATGTGACGTAAAGTGTTAAAATAATCTCGATTTATTATTCAATATCTTTAACATGACATGGAATATAGTTCTTTATCGGATTGTAAACTTTCTTATAACAATGGTATTTGGAGGGAACAATATATTAGGACAGAGTGACATCATGGAAATTTTTACCTGTCACTTTTATCTTCCTTTAAAGACATCGGCAATCAAACTCTGTCTAGTTAATTCAAGTTAAAACTTTATTTATGTTTAAAAGATATGAAAGAATGCACGCACGTTTTCAGATTCTGCTTAGCTGGAATTCGTCTGCTGCTTTTACTTAAATATTCTGTCAGGCGTACTTCCGTCTGAAAGTTTTTCGATGTTTGTTACCCTGTAGGTTTTGAAATTTATCACATGGTAGTGTCACGACTAGTTAAGAAACAATTTCGTCTTAAAATATCTAGACTCGTTATACGTTAGTTTTCCCACTTTAAAACAATTATTTAAACAAGATTTAATGATTACAAATATATACATTTTTGTATCTTTAACTTACGTATATGGGTTGGGGTTTTGATTATATCTCGTACACCATAAAGGGAATGATTTACAAGTAGACATATATTTTTACGAGTTTTTAATTTAATATTTATATTTATTCATGCCTGATTTCAATATTTAATTATTTAGAGATACTCAGTAGTACATTTTCAAGTTTTGATATGAAGTAGCAGTTTAAAATACAGCTGACGATGTAATTAAATACATGCGCTTTATGCCTTTATACTTAATGACCGGTCACGCAGTAGTACACTTTGTTTTCAAGTTTTGATATGAAGTAGCAGATTATATTCAGCATTCTTGCAGATATATATGAGACATTTAGATTAGTCATAGTGTATTATAAGATAAAATAGGATAAACATCGAAACTTTTTTGTGTCATAATAATGCAAAAACATCTAAAGCTCGAATTACATTAGATACACTCCTACTGGGCTAGCAACTGCCAGCAGGTCTCGTCTGCAATCCTTCCTTACGTTTTAAAGATGGGTTTCCCAGCGTACTTTCGATAAACGGTGATTTTAAATGTTGTGAAAATTGTGGAAGAAACTCAGCAAGATCGTTATGTCAACATCATTTAAGTAAAATACTTCCAGCAAGACTCAAACCAACAACCCTCTGATAATCGAGTTCGTTAATGGTACACGGATGTCTAAGTTTATTTTTAGGCATTTTTAAGAATTGATCTCCGTTGTCATTCCATTATGTCTCGTTCTTTCTAAAAGTTAAGTATAAAGCAACCCGAAATATAACAAGATCCCGATGGATACATTTATAAACGAAATCATTAGCTTCAAATCTCTTTAATACAAACTGGATTTAAATGAATCAAAGGTAGACGAATATATTGAACAAATTGCTTTGCACCGAAACCTTGTCATGACGTCTTAGTACAAAATCAGTCGAATATATTTTGATTAACCGCAAACGATTCAATTACAGCGGTTTCAGATTCATTGTTCGGGACAGAAGCAATCGTGTCCAAAATATGATTGATTTCCTTCGCTTAAGAACTGGTACTAGTATATGATTCTGCTATGGACCGTATAATTGAATGATTGTAATCACAGCAAACTTGACCGATCCTGATAACCTAAATATGGCGGAGTCTTGAAGTTTGATACTCAAACCGGGGGAAATCTTCTATAGTAATGTTATAATCACATTGATTTTTCTATAATCGATTACATTCACGAAGATACATAAGGGCATCGGTTTTTGATATATATTTATGATATATATGATTAAATATGTTAAATCTAATAATCAAATACGCTGATCATTCTGTTTCTTGGACTTCATTAAAGACGTCGAGAAAAATATACAATTAAATTTGGGCTGAAAGATTTTCATTTGTCGATTGAATTTTTTATGTTTTAATTACACCTATATTAACGAATATAAAATAATATATAAGGGTAAAGTAACAGCTCAGTATCCAATCGGTTCTTGTTGTGAATTTCATGCTTGGATAGGAAGGTATTTTCACATTTCATGAATTGTGATTTTTTCTATATAGAAATATTGCTCATTTTCGATAATAAAAACGAAGAGAATATTTTGTCTGTTCTACTCCACAAACCTCTAGATCGTTAAACCAAGGATGGTTTTACGATATCTTTATGAAACTATCATTGTCAACTAAAAAGATGGAAAACGAGAGGAAATGTTCATGTAATATATGTGGAAGTGAGCATATGTGTGTGAATGAATAATAAAGTCTCAAATGAAAGTAGATTAATACCATAAATTACTGTTTCTTTGAGAGAATCGCTGGAAGATAATTCATTCGACTGGCGTGCACGTGTTACAAGCCATCGAATCAGAGAATTAATGGCGAAAAACTAATCTTCTTTGTTTTGTTTATGCATTTTAGTTCCCAATGAAACGCCATAAATTTCTAGACTCTTGCAGACACGAAGTGAGAGGCCAGATGTCTTGTGTTAGGACGACACGACATGGCACTTAAATAACTGTTGTTGATTTTCTGCATGTTATAGTAAAAGAGTTATTCTTATATCATATCCCTGTCATGTGCACAGCTTATGTATTCCTTTGTCTTATTTTCATTAAATTGTCTTTTTTTTAACTTTCCTTTTAACGTTATTCGCCTTCATGTTGCAATTTTTTGTTGTTTTTTTCTTTACTTTTTACTTGAATATACCATTGTGGCAAAGGGGGAGGGGAAAGGGGCGGGGTAAACAAGGAGAGGAAGAAGTCGAGGATAGATAAGCACAAACACTATCCAAATACACATGTTTGTAACTCATTTATCATAAAACGCGTAACGTTAATAGGTGCATATTCATATTTTATTGTCATAAAACACGATACAATATCGCACATTTTTCCCGACATATACTAAAATAGATAATGCATTACGACCGCGACCAAAGCACAACAGATTTCAATGAAATAGCTGATTCAGTCTAAAGGATTAAGCGTTCTTCAGCTCAAGCTGTAAAAAGTCTCTGATACCTCACGATGAGCTGGGATCCTGCTGGGAGATATTACCTCATACCTCGATATTTTCAGTGATTACCCCGACGCCTGTGTCAACAACAAATACCTTTAACTTATCGTCACTTTTACAGACCACTCAATCAGTAAACAACTATTCTTATCTGCTTTGATTTTTTTTTGTCTGCCTCGAATTGCATTTCTTGTATTTTATGCATTTTTTTATGTCTGCCTTTAAATGTAGTTGAACAGATATTTCTCGTTGAAATTGCTACGTATGTTGTAGATAAACGTTGATATCTGAATAGAAAAAAATGTGGTTTTTTTTCTGTGTTTTTTAAACCGTGGTGTCATTTCCTGTCATCGATTACAGATTAACACAAGAAAAAAATGTAACCGAAATCCAAATCTTGTTCGTTGAACTTCTGTTATATCAGATCCTGCCCTTTATTCATAAATACAAATTATAAGATAATTACAATGTAAATACTTTAATTTCTTAGCGAGAGGAGACATTTAATGTACTTTAGTTTTTATCCACTATCATGCAAACAGCAAAAATAATTTAATGTGATGAAAATGAGTCTGGATTTTAAGTGTTTGAGTCGAAATTTCCCGGGACGAACTGATTTTACAAACCGCATAATTGTATAATAGCCTTCTTTCATTCCCTGCAGTTTGTGTGGTCTTGATACCATTTGTACACTGTGCTGAAGTATACATAGGTCCTCCGTGGGCAAGTGGTTAGAGTCGTTGACTTACTATCTTAAGTATTAACTCCCCGTGTTGTTGGGTTAAAGTCGAAGCTTGGTCACTAGGATTTTTAACGTGGTCGCTAGTTGTATCCGGTTTCTCCTTGCTTTACGTCGGTATATCATGACATGGTGAGGTAAACTCTGAAACAATAATAGCTAGACTTTAAATATTGTAAAACTTGTGTACAAAGGAAAGCTGAGGAAACCCGAGGACTTACTATATTCTGGGTGTTCAGACAATGCATGGTTTATTTGGATGGTTGATATTCAGAAGTGACTGATTATTCCGGTTTTACTATATACATTTCATTAATTTGTTCTCATAGTGTGATTTCTGTCTGGAGACATAGAGTCAATGAATTACGAAAACCAATTAAAATGGTTTCCAAATTAGAAACGAGTCTGCTATACAGTGGTTAGATAATCATAATTCAGAAAATGGCTCAGTCATATTTCGTCTTTTTTTTTCTTTTTTTTTTGAAAAGATAAGAAGTAATTCCTTTTTAATGACAAAAATTTTACCCAGGTGTTGTTGTTGTTATAATATGAAATCATCTTACTTGTGTACTCTTAAACTTTAGTGTCACTTATTTACGGCATGTCTATAGGATGTATCGAATTCTCAATGCAAGTCATATTCAATTATTAGATAACTTTCCGAAAACGAACTTGCAATTGATTTTTCATATAATAAATTAACTTGCTTAGGTGATACAAACCTAACATTTGTCCCGTATTATTACTGAGGAAATCTATTTGAGAAGAAGTTTGTATTAATACTCTAAAGTAAATTAGCAACACAACTTTTTAATGATGTTGATTTTTAGATACCGTATCTCTGTAACACACGGGTGGAGCAGGTGTTTCTTGTACTTAATTACAACATCACATCATTCCAGAGCTGAATTAGTAGGCCAGTGTCATCATGAAGGATTTTAGTGTTTCTTAAAAAATCTATCGGGGCATCGTATGTATATTTTACTGAATTTTTAAAAAAAAAATATCATCATCAATATCATCGTCATCATCTCATCATCATCTTTCTACTACTTTTAGTGCTACTATTATCTATTGATGGTGCTTCGTCATCGGTTTGTGATCATCGAACACAATGTCTACAACAACTACCTCTTTCTTTTTACTTCTTTTCAACAGATTAAAATATTGTCGGTTGGACGTTAATCTCAAGCAAACAAAACTCTCCTTTTCTTCGTGTCCTATTGTCTTTTCCATTTCCCATGAATTAGTGATTTGCACAAACATGTACATAAATACATGATAATCATGAGTACTTTATAGATTTCTGTCAGCGACAAAAAAACCATCTGAACAGCAGGCAACTTTATTGTTTTCTTATTCTATTGCAAATTACACAGTCCTTGTGTGCGGTCGGTCGATGCTTAAGGTAGACTCAGCACATGCTTACTGCAGATTTGTTAGGACATCAGTTAAACCCCCATCCTCCTTGTACAAAGGTCTATGTAGCCATTCGGAATACCCATGAACTATTGAACGAATAACTTTACTACAATTGGGTTGAATTGCACGACGCCACGGGCATGGCGTGCATTTTAGTAGGTTTTTGCTCTTTGGTGTTTTATACTGGAATATGGAATCAAGCTGCAGGTAATTCCCTATAAAAAAAAAAGCAAATGGTCTCTTCTCTCCGTGATGAGCCTTTTTTTCGAACATAAGAATTCGCACTTGATTACCCCGGTGCTGAGATCAAAGTATAGACACTGTTGGGGGCTGTTTTGATTTCTGATCTATGAAATATTGCATATCAAAATCATGCTGTCGATTAATAACATCAGGCTTGATATTTGGCCATATCCGATTTTTCCATCTTGTTCACCTTGCTTTTTTGATAGAAATTTACACGCGTGATTTGAGTAATTGCATTTATACGAGTATCTTATACGTTTATAAAGATTTGCCATCATTTATTGATGTATTCTTATATACGTATGATATTAAAGCAAACCTAAGCTGGACTGGACAATGAGGTCAGAATTATTAGATCTAATAAATATACAGTTCTGTGCAAATGTATTAAGAGATCATGCAATTAGTTAAGAAGACTTATTTGAACTACAATATCATTGTCATTCGAAAACTTAATGATGCTTAAAAATGGATTAAAATGTTACATAATAATAAAGCAGGAGGGTTTACCAGTAAGTCATTATGACATGCAATAAAAAACAGTATTAGTATCTACAATGTATTCTGAGGACTTCCTAAATCTGAGAAAAAAAATCGTGCATTATAAATACCATACTGATAGAAGGAAAACCAATAAAGACAATTTTGATTGAATTGAAGAGGACGCAAGAGCAGTTAAACAGGTTTTACTGGAATGGGAAAGAGGCTTCAAATTAATCTGACATTCTATTATAAATTAATAAAACTTACAGAAGTTATTGTACATGACCGATTTGTAAGAGTCACATGTGTGGTCTCCACTCACGTGAATGTGAAAATGTAACCCTTTGTGGTTCAAGTGCATAGGACACCATGATCATCCTTGTTGCAGGAATAAAAGCGGAATTAAAATATCTATTAAACTTCCGATATTGCCACAAGGAAAATGGGCTTTGAACTCATCCAAAGAGTTTAAAGGAATAGGAAGATTGAACTGTTACCTCTTTTTATGGACAGACAATAAAGCGAAACGCTACGAAATGAACAGCATTTGATATCTATCAAGTAGAAGAATTCATTTTATTAAATAATTGAGGGATGACTCAACAGTATAATGCCAGCAATTGGATTTTATCATTTGCAGTTTTCAATCCACTTCAAATGATTCCCCACTACTAATACTGCATTCCCATACAAAAATAATATGTGAATATGCCACCATATGTTTTAATCTACAGATATTAACGATATTGGCGAACATAACGCATCAAGCACAAAAGACCGTGGTTTTGAAATGATCATACCGCACATTTAGGGGGGCACACAATACCCTTCAGAACTTTTGATCAATCAAAGTAATAATCCATTTTTATCTAATCCTGCCAATATTTCGTCAAAAAGTCATAGCCGTAATACACAAACCGCGAAAACCGCAAAAATCGCCCATTTTCCTTCGTTTCACAAATGTGGCACACCATCCTCAATTTGTCCAAATAATCACGCTGGGAATAAAACTGCTCAATTACCGGAATATATAGCCGGACCTGGTATCGGGAGAGCGCTACTGGAGTTCCGTAGAAATACCAGTGTTTAAGACTAGCTGTTTTATGACGCGATGGTGCTTTGTCTTGAAGTCAAAGTTCATAAAATGAGTTTGGTAGAACTCTGCTGTACTCCAATATAGCACCTAGCCACGCTTTTAACCTCTGCTATCAAGAGTAATTAATACAACATAAAAACAATAAACAAACGATGTTTGGCCATAAACGTGTTGTTTGCATGAGTATAATGGCATAAAACTAACACCCTGGTCGTATAGTATGAGTTTAAAAGCCGCGGTACTGAGAAAAGCCTCGGAGATATAACTTATTTACTATGACGTGCTGAACTAAGCCTGCCGTTTCCACTCTTGGTTCAAATTGCCTTTACGATCACTTTGAAAATGTCTGTTAGTATACCACACTGCTTAATGCATACGGTGAACCGTCTGAAATATTAGGACATGAAATAAGAAAAATATCGCAATATATGTAATTTATTGGCTTGTGTAAACATTGAAGTATGAGTATAGCTTTTCGTTTTGATAGATTCCGAGGATTATAACACTCTAGTCAGCTTGAAGAGGGTTTCTTTAACGTTCTCATATTGACATAATACATACGATAAATAACGTTTGTATTTGCGGATCCATGGGATATAGTGTTAATAAATTTGTAATAAAAACAACCGAAGGAGAAAGGTGTGAGTTGCAGTGGTACTTACCTGGGGAACAGGTTCGGTATCTCGATCCATTCACCAATATCAAAAAGTGCAAGTTTTTTTTTTTCTTACTGTTTTTCTGCAACCTGAATGATTTTTTTTCCACTTGGGAAAAACTGTCTAAAATGATACATATGTGCGATGTTTTTACGTAGTGTAATCATGATATGTTCATTTTGTATGAAAACAAAAAACAAAGTGCCTCGGCAGGCTATGCACCGTGATATTCACTAGTACCGCATCCTTAACGTTTCCTTGCTATTGTTGTTATACCGGATATCTCGGAGCTATCATCGTAATCTCGTTATCTGATCTCTTATTATCTCGAATCTTGTCTGAAACAGGACATAAATGCATTTTTTTAGCGTTGATCTATTATGAGCTAAAAAACGGTTGTACATAAGCGAGTTTAAAATTATATACATGTATGAAATGACACATGACAATATGACGATACATTATGATGCGTAAAGAATTTGCACTTAAAATGCATGCTATGCTTATTATATTTGAATGTCGTCTGCAAAGGTCGGGTTAGCGTGTTTCTGACGAGCAATGTGTGCTTTTGTTGTACGAACAAGTTTTAGTTTCATTAAAAATCTGACAAGAACTCCCGTCTGCGAACAGTGCCAGATGGCGCCATGGCGTTTGATTCTTTTCGTGTGCTAGCCTGCCAGAGTGTCACTTGTATTGTTAGAAACTGACTGACAACAAAAATTAGAAGTGGAAGAAAAGCATCTTTGGAATTTAAAACTGAAAAACTTTGAGAATACTATCTAGTTTCTGTGGAGGAATAGTTCGTGTCGTGATCTAAGGATAACCACGCTACTGGTACTTACCAATATTTCTTCTCACAACTCTTCATTTTGATAACTCTATCTTTAATCTCTAATCTGCCTGCCTGTTTGTCTTTCTGTTTTGTCTAGTATGATCATACTCATTTTCTAATGTTCTAATGCAGAAGGTGATTCAAATAATATTTCATAGGGGCGTATGTATCTTAACTTTATTAATCAAAGGAAGCTAAAAAAATATCGCATGAATCGTATCTTTCATGTTTATACTTGATAAAACATTTGTACCAGTAGTATTAATGAAATATTCAGGAGAAAATGGCGGAAAAGACCTATGATGCGATTATATTTCACTCTACAATTGCACCTATGTTATCGCAATCTGAAATGTTGGGAATTTTCATTATTGCCGTGTTTTTCAGAAATCGTTTTTCAATTACAGTTTGTATTCAAAACATATCTATGTAAGATCATGATTTATCTCACCATACCCCGATACATATGTCTTATCAGATAATAGCATCGTATTACTTACCGGTTAATCGCGATTTTTCCTCAAAGCTAAGTAAGCTAATGGCGACGCTTTCAGAAAATAATCGAGACACTATTTGTGCGGTATAACCTGTATATTAAAAACCCATAACGTCAGATATATCGCTTAGAAGATGGAAATTATCTTGCAAAATTAAGAAAGAACAACAGTGATACCGATTTAACAGGATATCAACTTTAATTTTTACGGCGTGGAATTTACAAGCCGCTAAAATTTTATAGTTTAAGCTCATAATATATGCGGAATTCTAGACGTTTTTGAAGGGTAGGTTAGATGAGCCCCGAATACATTATTGGTGCTGTTAAGTCAGATGGTCCAAAACATTTAAGATATGTGAATAAATAGCACTTTAATTTTACTTCTGAATTTTTTTGTTGTTGTATTGCTGTATTGGGGTTTACCGTCGCTGCGATAGTATTTCAATCGTATAGCGACGTCCAGCTAATTACAGATGGAGGAAGACCCCGAGTACAGAGAGGTACCCGGGTAGAACCACAGACCTACCGCAAGCCAGCTGGAAGGCTTCCTCATATGGAAAATCCGAAGTCCCTACCGGGATTCGAACCCACAGCGGTGAGGGGCTGAGAGATTTGTCTGAATTTTGTAAAGCGTCAGTCAATATGGTTGTTTCTTTACCTTCCCCTACAATAGTTCGTCCAAGACAAATATAATTTTCATATTGAAAACGTAAAAATCATCAAATAATGTACAAAACTCACATTCATTATTCTAAGATACTTGAAATCGAAATTAAGTAGTGAACTGGATTCCACCTACAATTCCTTACTAAAATATTTTTTTTCTAATGTTCTAATGTTCTTTTAAGGTTTGGGTAAGACCATTAAATACTTGTGTTTTTAAAATATTTTAATATTGCAATGGGTTCGGGCCTCACGTTCTTGAAATACTACTTGCGATCCTTCTCTTTTTAAATACATGTGATGTAATTTTAACAAGCTCTTCAATTTTAATTGTTACAACCAACCAGATGGTACAACACCAGCTCGTTCTCCATATTGTTTGGCCCAACACTTCAACATTCACGTCACAAAAGCTGCCCCGTACTTTCCTCTTGTGAAACCTTACAAATACCCCCCAACACCGTGTAGCCACACTTCACAATCTTACTTAAATAATACAGAGGATTACATAACCAAGTTTAACCATCTTGTCACTGATCCATGGCTGTTTACATAGGCTTTTTCATCAAAGGGTTAAAGTAATCATTTCTACCCCAAATACCCATATTGTGTTTCTTTTGAATTCTATTATTTTCCTTAATCGACACAGTTTATTTACTTTTTTCTCACACTAAGATCGGCTCTACCGCAGGGAACTGCCCGCGGCCCTTTCCCCATCTGTCTTGTGCTGTAGAGCCTGTTAGTTTAAAAGATTTATTGCCATCCTAACATACCGCTCGGCTCATGGTCAACATTTCTCGCCTCAATTGCCATAGTTGTACCCTCTACTATGCAATCACCAATGTCCGGTAGACGTTTTGACAGTTGTTTGACAAAGCGACAATTATTAGGTGAGAAAATCTGTTAACTTTTCACGCTGTCCCTGTTCGGCCCCTTCTGTATACGGACGAAGCACCATGCCGCGAGTCTGGATTACCGGGTGTTCTCGTCTTAAGAGGGATTATTGCATAACCCTGTTGGCTTAGCGTAAATCAGGGAAAAGGATTTTTGTTAATACTTTATTCTGACAGGTCGGGATGGAATCAATTTTGCTCCGCGGTGATATTTAGCTCAGATGTGGTGAAAGCGAGCCGGTTCGTTTCTGGATTTCTTGTTGTACGCTGATTATAAGTTTCATTATTTGTTAGTTTAATTAATTTGTTCTTACACTATGACAGTAATGAATATTACCACATATATGTGGGCGTCTTTTTTGTTTTTGCGACATGAAAGCCTGACTTTTTTTTCCTTTAGCAAACATTATGTTTTTGTGTTTTGATTCAGGTATATAATTAGCTTCAGGTGTGTGTAAGCTTTATCACTGGACTGTATAGTTATATTATTTGTATGTAATCTGCTGTGGGGCACGTGCGGGAAATTCATAAATTATCATGCCTTTGATTGTATTTATTTATTTATTTATTTATTTATTCAGAATGCATTTATTCATTCAGTATTTATCTATTTATTCATTCAGATTGTATTTATTTTTTCAGAGAATTTATCAACACGTATTTATTGTGGAATATATTCATTTATTTATTTATCTATTCATTCATTAATTATTCGGTATTAACTGTACATATTCACATTTGTATGAATATTTTTAATCAATTTCATTTTTTTTTGTATATTTGCACCATATACGTGTATACATATCTATAGATTAATCGGCTCTTTTTTATTTTATTTTCAGGTTAGCATCTCGCTCTTCAATGTTATCGGTAATAATGTGAGGAAACTATTCACTGACCCTTGACCTGGATTAAATTAGTGTTGGATATTACCTCCTGTGCCATCATTGAACAACTGTGGCAAGGCAATTTCGATCACCCTACACCATGACTATACCCTGGAAATTAGCCGTGCTTCTATTCGATGGATAACCACAAAATGACGTCATTCGCAATGAATTTGTTACGGATTATAGTGTGCGCGATTGTGTTCTCGTCCGTGTCTGTGCACGGAGGGCTCGTGCTACGTATTAACACGCTGAGCGTGAAGGCGGGACGGACGGTGTACTTGGCGACGGATGACGTCGTGTTCAAGCCGCCTAGGAGAGAGGATGAGAGTTGTCGGGTCGAGGTTGTACAGAATGACCCTATCACCCAGAGGGTCGGGCAGCTGTACCCGAAGGTGAGTAGCAAATATAGTCGTGGAATCTCTCTGATCTCACTCACAAAATATTCATCAAGTTTTCATTCTTATCATCGATACACAGCCGTCCATTATTATTCACAGTGTGGTCAAACATTCAATCTGTTATTCCCCGACTAATCCAGTAATCAGAGCCTGATTATTCTCATTGTCTGATTTAATATTCAGTCTGATCATTCTCATTGTCTGATTTAATATTCAGCCTGATCATTCTCAATGTCTGATTAAATATTCAGTCTGATCATTCTCATTGTCTGATTTAAGCCTGATCATTCTCATTGTCTGATTTAATATTCAGTCTGATCATTCTCATTGTCTGATTTAATATTCAGCCTGATCATTCTCATTGTCTGATTTAATATTCAGCCTGATCATTCTCATTGTCTGATTTAATATTCAGTCTGATCATTCTCATTGTCTGATTTAATATTCAGCCTGATCATTCTCATTGTCTGATTTAATATTCAGTCTGATCATTCTCATTGTCTGATTTAATATTCAGTCTGATCATTCTCATTGTCTGATTTAATATTCAGTCTGATCATTCTCATTGATTTAATATTCAGTCTGATCATTCTCATTGTCTGATTTAATATTCAGTCTGATCATTCTCATTGTCTGATTTAATATTCAGTCTGATCATTCTCATTGTCTGATTTAATATTCAGTCTGATCATTCTCATTGTCTGATTTAATATTCAGCCTGATCATTCTCATTGTCTGATTTAATATTCAGTCTGATCATTCTCATTGTCTGATTTAATATTCAGTCTGATCATTCCCTTTGATTTAATATTCAGCCTGATCATTCTCATTGATTTAATATTCAGCCTGATCATTCTCATTGATTTAATATTCAGCCTGATCATTCTCATTGTCTGATTTAATATTCAGCCTGATCATTCTCATTGTCTGATTTAATATTCAGCCTGATCATTCTCATTGTCTGATTTAATATTCAGCCTGATCATTCTCATTGTCTGATTTAATATTCAGCCTGATCATTCTCATTGTCTGATTTAATATTCAGCCTGATCATTCTCATTTCAGCCTGATCATTCTCATTGTCTGATTTAATATTCAGTCTGATCATTCTCATTGTCTGATTTAATATTCAGCCTGATCATTCTCATTGATTTAATATTCAGCCTGATCATTCTCATTGATTTAATATTCAGTCTGATCATTCTCATTGTCTGATTTAATATTCAGCCTGATCATTCTCATTGATTTAATATTCAGTCTGATCATTCTCATTGTCTGATTTAATATTCAGCCTGATCATTCTCTCATTGATTTAATATTCAGTCTGATCATTCTCATTGTCTGATTTAATATTCAGCCTGATCATTCTCATTGATTTAATATTCAGTCTGATCATTCTCATTGTCTGATTTAATATTCAGCCTGATCATTCTCATTGTCTGATTTAATATTCAGCCTGATCATTCTCATTGTCTGATTTAATATTCAGCCTGATCATTCTCATTGATTTAATATTCAGTCTGATCATTCTCATTGTCTGATTTAATATTCAGCCTGATCATTCTCATTGTCTGATTTAATATTCAGTCTGATCATTCTCATTGTCTGATTTAATATTCAGCCTGATCATTCTCATTGTCTGATTTAATATTCGCTGATCATTCTATTGTCTGATTTAATTTATATTAGATATTCTACAAGATAATCGTTTATATTTTTTTTTCACGTTAAATGTACTTCAATATTGGTCTAGTTTTTTTTATTGCTAATGTATTTAGTATCGTAACAATCTTAATTATAGCTCAAACATACGTTAATTTATCTTATATAATCATTATTTTATATTCATCCTTCTTTTGAAAAAAAAACCGTAAAAGAATACCTGTGTATTCCACACAAAAAAACACCTAATTCATATTTTGAAAATGGTTGAAGTTTTTTTATATCATTATCATGTATTTAATCAAACAATGTTTGTTTAGATTTATTAGACACATTGTATGTTCCCAAACAGGTGTCAAAAACCACCAAATAAATAACAATTAAGTAATAGTGTCACTAGACATATTTACAACTAAATTCATCCGTGTTTAAGTAATGTTTCTCGTAACAGTTAATGACAGCTAATACTTGTAACATTTTTGTATGTTTGAGGTGTGTATCAAACAATCGGTTAAGTATTATTTTTTTGTGGTGAGCATGGTTAACCATTTAAATTGTTACAGGAGAAAAAAATGTATCACGCGCATATTTTCATTAAATTTCATTCTCATCGTTTAGAGACAGGATATACAATATCATTAGGTATATATATTCCTCGCCCCTTATATAAATAGTATGTTCGAACCATCAATGATGTGGGTTTTAAAATGGCAAGTGCAGAAAATCGCTAAATAAGCAGTTCATACTAAACCAGACTTCTTTCTGTTATCAAAAGCTATCTTTAATATCTTCTAAATTTGTAAGTTTCCCGTCGAATCCGTGTGATATAAACTCGTGGAGAAGGCGCATTTAACTCCAGTTTTTGCTATTGATATGCTAACGTGCCTTGCCATCTGCCCTACATATATCAACTGAACGATTTCTTTATCTTACATACGACCAGAGTATATTTGTTAACTTTACCACCTATACGAGCGCCTCGCCTTCTCTTGACTTTTACTTATCCTCCGTTTGCATTGACCTTTGACTTTTACCTACTTACTCCTGCTTTTATTTCATTTAAAATGAAGACCTTGCACATTAGCTTGTAAACTAATCTTAGTGGAATCTGTAAATAAGATCAGAAGGCCATACATCTTAATTTACTAGTGTGGTGTATTGTAAAGACTGAAATCATCTTATCTATCCATCCCTCCTGTCTGTCTGTCTGTCCGTCCATTAACCCACCCATTCAACCAGATATCCTCCCCTCTGCCGTCCGTTAAAATAATTTCTTCCGAAGAAATAAGTTTTTATATCCTTTCCCAGCAACTGTACTCTCATTTATTGTAGTCAATTTAGAGAAGCCTAACTTTTTAATGCCCCTCATTATTAAACGATACAGAAAACACAGCGCTACAAACTCTCAACACTGATTTATTTTCTAATAGTGAGCGGGTATATTGCAAAACATTGGATAGAATATGGACAAAATTAATAAGCATTTTTACATAAACCTTTAAAAATCGCAATAATTCACTTGATACAAATACTATGTGTGATCAAGCGACGGTTCATTTATTCGGTATAAGTGCGAACACATAAACCCCTAATATCTTGACTCTTATGGAAAACCTATTTTAATCATATCTGCAACAAAATTAAGCTGATTTTCTAAAAACCTGTTACGAACTAATCTCTTTAAAATATAATTGACTTTTGACTGTTAAAATAACTAAACGATTTACATGAATTTTCAATCTAACGTGAGCGTGATATGAAAGTGAGGCAGTACTATTTTTTTTTTTATTTTTTTTTTTTTTGATGTAGACAAAGTCCAAAAATAACTAAAATGCAGTCAATTTTGCGTTATATCCGCGCAAAATTTGCAGTTTACTATCATCTAGGGGAATATTGGAATTGATGGCTTCGCCCAGGGGACTGTAAGACACTCTTTGAAAATAAATTCTATCTGATTATAAAATGGATATCGGTTTAATGACATGCAAATATCGGTTGCTTTGGTAATGTATGAACTGATAAAAGGAAACACACAGCTTATTCAAACAAATTTCAGCGTCATAACAAAAATATCTCTAAAAGTTCCCTGGTAATTAACTTTTCACTGATCATAGACATCTTTGAAGTTCTCTGTGTTGCTACTAGAACGAAAGAGTATGCACTCGGATTTGTAATGATATATATTTATACACATGTAATAATGACTCGACAGTCTTCTAATACATCACAGATTTACCTTCAGTAAGGGTTCTGCGATTTCTTTGATATCTTCAAAGATGCCGATCAGGGTATATTAGTTATGACAGAGGTTATAAATAGCATTTTTTTTTACCACGCAACATAGTCGAAATCAAAGAAACTCTTATGAT
>CM037783.1:39358959-39408959 GCA_021229015.1 Solen grandis | reverse complement strand
CAAAGGATTCATATGAAATTTTGTAATTTAACTGGTTTTGTATTAAATTTTACTGGTCTGAATTATTGGAAATAATGTTTGTGTAATAAAGAACTGTGAGCACTTTTTTGCAAACTTTGTGGACACTCCTTGTATAAACTACAACCATGACCTTTTTTTACTGATAATATACAGGTGTAACATACTTAAGCTTTTTAAATCTTAATATTTTTGTCTTCATAAAAAGCATTTTTTTTTTTTTCAAAGGGAGTACCTAATGATTACTTATTCACTGTTCAATACTTTTCTTCACAAAAAGTTAATGTAGCATGGTCAAGTTTGAGCTTGACTCAAGATAATTTATGCATGTAAATTGCGTTTTAACAAATGTTCGTGCGTGTCATTCATATCTGTTTTGTTAGTACGCTTGTCCCTTTGTTTCGTGACACGTGCTAAAGGTCTCGTGCTCAGTGTTACGTATAGTCCCGTGATGAGAGAAAATCATGAGTGCATGTCAAGTGAAAACAAGTTGTTATGATGTGAATGAATGATTTTCTGTTTGATTGGTCAGCCCAGCCCTTTTCTCACCATAACAAGATTTGGCGTGAATAATTTTACCTATATAACATTTCCTTCTAACATTTATTTTATTCGGATTGCCGAGCGGGACGCAAGTTCCATCGGAAACTGCTTAATTGGTCATCAATATAAGAGATTAACTTTGTATTATTTGTGTTTTCTATTAGAATTGTCCTAACCTTTGGACATTGCATTTATACTGATATTTTGGCAGTAGACGTGTCTGGTAAGACTTTTATACAATATCATTGCTGAATATGTTTAATTTGAGTTACTTGCTTGGTATGCGCTGAATTGTAATTATGTCGTAATTGTGAACTGTTTAATATGTCCATTAATTTTATTTGTATTATAATATTTGTAATTTATGTTCTAGGTTTTTATTATGTGTGCACTACATCTAATTATGGATTGTTGTTTGTAAATCCCGACTACATTAATCAATGCACAAATTTATGACTAGATGTTTATTGATTTACTGAACTTCGAATGGATTTTACTTTGCCAAGAAGGCAACAATCAAAAATCAGAGCAAAAAGAGGATACCCTGGAAGGAGCTGTCTGACCTGGGTAGGTCCTGTTTGCCAATATGTTTAAGATGAGTTTTCCATCTTTCAGTTCATTAATTGTAAATGCTCTATATCAGAATCTGTTTATATATGCATATGGATGTTTTATTTTGCCATAAATAATTTTGTCAAATATATTTGAACACAAATTCTGTTATACATGCAGCTGAAAAATGCAAACCTCAGTATGTCACTTCAAGAGGAGACAAGTAAACGGGAGGACATTTTACAAAGGTAAGATAACATGACAGAACAATAAAAAAAATGTAACAGGAGAGCATTTTAAAGTTTAAACACCATAATAAATACACACAATCCTTACTTTGTTACTGCTCACTGTCTCAAAGATGCACATGAGTTCATTTTAGGTAAGATTTGAAGATCCTCTCACAATTAATTTTGCATCATATCATTTTTTTTTTTTCTTTTTTTTTTTTTGTTAAATGTATTTAAATTGATATTCAAGTTCTTGTTATACGGCATAAAGCTGTTTATGCCTCTTATAAATTGTCTGTCTGTTGGAACTTGTGTCCACTCTGTGTCTGTTGAATCCTGGGTAATCAGAATTTTCACAAATGCCATCCGCAGTAAGACAGTGTGTGCAGATATCAGGCATCCACTTTTTTCAATTGTCAATGATCTGATTAATCATCTAACTACTAGCTGAAACTGCTAAAATATCTGGGAAAAAGATACACTTCCATAGGTAAAAGTTTTCAGGAATTTTCCTGAACTTCAGGTTTTTCTGTCTTCTCCTATACAAAACAAAACATGTATATATTAAATTGCTAAAATAATGATTTTCAGTTTTTTTTTTTTAAATTTCCAACTTTTACCCATGCAATCCTCAATTATGTACATTGATATATGTATATTTTTTTTAATCAATGACCAATCAATTTACAAACGTGGAGCAATATGGTTCTCCAATAAGAATGCTATACAAATTTGTAAATTAAACAAGAAAGGATTAAAACAAAATGTTTTAATGGATGGCTTACAATAAGCATACCTCTCTCTCTCTCTCTCTCTTTCTCTCTCTCTCTCTTCTACATGTACCTTTTTGATCTTCTAACTTAACCTGTTTAATAGGTACATGATTTAAATCAAAAGGAAGTATATACTCATACAAATTAACAAATGCAAAAAGAAAGTGAATGTATAAAACTAGTATTTAAAATATACTTATCAGTATTATTTTTTTTATTTAATATTATTTCATTATTTCTTTTGATAAGGAAATTGTAATAAGATTTGATAGTAAAAATTAGAAGAAGAAAACAGTCTGAGCTGGAATAGAACTCAGGACCCCAACATAAAAATATCTGACCAACTCATTTCTTGATTGAGCTAATTCCACAACTGACACTCAAATGTGCAAATGAGGTAATGTATAGGTAATTAACTGTATCAAAAACAGCAGCACTACACAGTCCAGCAGTTCACATTTCACTAATTCACTACATTAACTATGCCAAATGTTCATCTGACTGTTACATATTGATATTAAGATAAACATTACGCATTACTTATCCCAAACATTGTGTAATAAACAAGCAACCACATATTATTACAGGCACAATACAGTAGACATAAATGTCCATTGCCCAGACCAAGAAGTTAAGCGATAAGTAGGTCATGACTTATATGTATAAACATCATTAAAATACAAACATCTACTAACAATAACTTATAAAACATTATCAATCCCATGTGAAACTATTTAAAACAAACACAAAGCACATATTTAATACCCCCATACAATCGCATAGAAAATTATCGCTCACTGAAAATTATTGCAATCCCAACTTTACATTTGACTAGAATACCAATTTGCACATGTGCAAATGGTAGTTAAAACTCATTTTGATAGATGTTATCTGAAACTCGTCAAATTTGGTTTTTCCCATCTAATCCGGGGGTACAAACAAACTTTAACTGTTTGTTTATACCCACGGATTAGCTGGGAAAGTCCCAAATATTCTTAATTTGAGAGTTACTCTATTTTTTTTTAAGATATATAATTAAATAAATTTATTGATCAATATCTAAGCCTTTAGGTAAATGATTTTATCGCAATTTTTTGCATCAGTGTATTTTTCTTCATTTTTATGTGTCTTTTTTTTTATCCCCCCTAAAATCAACTTCAATGTACATTATTTTTTTCTGTTTTGACAAGATTCTTGACCCACAACCCTCTAGTCATTGAGACGAGATACTTTTATGAGTGACAAATAACAATTCTGCTTGGAGATTGTTGTATCAGGCGGGCAGTTAACCTAACCATGGTTCTTGGAAAGGACCAGAACTAGACTCCCATCCTCCATACATATTTCTCTCATACAACCATGGTCGATATTTGGGGCTCAAACTCATAGCACCTTAATATAATTTATAGATCAGTGATTTTTTTTTTATATTTGATTTATATATTGCAATTTATATGAATTTTATGGCACTAGTTGCAAGGCTAGGTTGCAACTTCTGATCCAGCTTGGGGGACTTTTTTTACTTTTTTTTATATATATTAAAGCTCATTAAAATCACACACACATACACATGAAAGAGTATAAATATGAAAATGAAACTAATTGATAACGTTATTATTTTCTTGACACAAAACAGTAATGGAGCTTTACATGACATTTTTGGGCTCAATTAAAAATAGCATTATTGCCTAATTGAGTTATATTCAAGTTATTAAATTTTATTTAAATTGACATATCTATTGTTGTCAATTTGTTGTTTTAAATATGATTTCTTTAGATTCAAATACATATCTTAATGTTTATCTTATAATCTAAAAGAGAGAGACGGAAGGGATAGAGAGAAAAAGTGCTTAAACCGTCATAAAATAAATGTTAGGAATTTTCTTAAGGGAAAAAAATAGGGTACTCTAAAAAGTAATTTCTGGCAAAATTGCATTAATCTAAAGAGGTATTCAGAAAGTATGTTACTAGTCCTGTGAAAGACCCCTAATAAATAAGAAAAAAAACTGTTGTTAATGTATACTAAAATAAACAAAAAAATATGCATTCTGATTTTCAGTGTTGCCGCTACAAGGACTCTATGTTCAGTCTTAAAGGATCACATGACAAACACAGAGGCCAAAGTAAATGCTTGTAAGTATCCCTGCCAATTCCGTAGTTATTTAAGATATATACAGAATACTGTGGCCTAGTGGTTAAGGCATCCGCTTCGGGAGCGGTAGGTTCGATTCCCGGCAGAAGACCATTCTGATATGGCCAGTTGTTAGCCATCAGCTAGCCCAGCTAGTTAGATAATGGTTACCAGTCGTCTTCCTGCCTAGCGCCTGGCATATAGGAGTGAACTGGGGAGGTAATTGTTAAAGCAAAGAGGTGTATCATAAGTCAAATTTGGCTGGCTCTCTCAATAGGGGTGACACTATAATAAACAAACACTTTGCCTTTTACAGAAACTGCTCTGGCAGATTTTGTATGACGTTTTTTTTCTTTTTAAATGAACTATAGCCATAGTCCAGACGAAGGCAGTCTATTGTTTACACATGCAAAGGTGGCATTTTGATTTTGTTGTGGGAAAAACACAGTACTTGTCTGGCCCTGAAACTATCAAGGAGAAATAATTGAAATTAGTTGTAAAAACATGACTGTTTCCCAATTGACTTAGTAGAAATAGTAGATTTTAATATCTTTTTATTGTTTTTAATATGAGGCAAGTATGTTCATGAATCAGAATGTAATAAAGAACATTCAATTTAAGTAATATCTGGCTTCTGAAGATGGACAAAGTAAAGGTCTTCATTTGATTCTAGGGATCAACTTTTAACAGTGTTTAGGAAGTGTTTAGGTATTCTGAAATATATAATTTCATACATAGGTGAAGGGGAGAAGACAGAAATACGCTATCAAGAGGAGGAACACAGGAAGCAGTTTCAGGCATGTCTATTTTTCCTTTTGGTTTGTTTCTATTTAAGCCAGCAATTTCTTTGAAAAAAAAAACACCTACTAAATCACTAGTAAGAATTATATGTCAATAATGTTATGATATACTTCCTTTCAAAAAATAAAAAGTGACATATGAATTGGTTAATACATACATCTGTTATTCATCTATCCATTATGTGGTCAATTCATAGACCATGCCTTGTCCAAGTGATGACTTAATATAGCTTTGTACAAGTCACTGAATTTGGATAAATTTAAAGGCCAATGAAACATGTTAAACTAAAAGAAATGACCAGGGCAGTAAAAACAAAGCCCAAAAAGCACCAAGTGAACAGGGTTTTAATGTTGTGATGTGGCATTTCTTTTATTTATCAAAGTAAATTTAATAAACAATGATCAAATTTTCAAGCAATGCCAATAAACCCAATTTTATAAACCCACTTTAACCTTATGTGAACACGGTAGTTACAAGAAAAGATGAACACACCATTTGTTTCAATGGACTTCTAACAATAAGCACATCGCCATTTTCACTCTATTTCTCTTGCCTACAGTTTATAAGATTTATATCAATATGTGTATCTGAATCAAAAAGAAGCAAATCTAAAACAATAAACTTTCATTATTCAATTAATGTAAAAAAAAATTCTTTTTTTTTTCTATAGACACATGCATTTAATATAGGTAAATTGATTATATTCAATATCACAAAAATATATATGTAATATTTCAAAAATATTTCTGAAAAGCGTTTGATATCTGGGAATCAAACCCACAACCCTCTCTTGCATCTCTTGTATGTCAAACACCCACTGGACCAATGGGACACTGTCTCATAGACACAAATTTTATCAAATAAGTTTACCTGGTGCTGAAAATTCCAGCAAGTGATGGTTCAAAATATCCCCAAATGATTTGCGATCCCTTTTTTAGCTCACATGAGCACAACGTGCTCAAGGTGAGCTTTTCTGATCGCCTTTTGTCCGGCGTCCGTCGTCCGTCGTCCGTGCGTGCGTGCGTGCGTCCGTGCGTCCGTGCGTCCGGCGTCAACAATTGCTTCAAACAACATCTCCTCCTAAACGGCTTGGCCAATTTGAAAAATATTTTGCAGGAATGTTCCTTGGATGAAGCTCTACTAAAGTTGTATAAATGGTTCTGGTCCATCGCATAATTAGGTCACAGGAGCTAAAAATAGATTTTAAAAATGAAAATTTAAAAAATCTTCTTCTCTGAAACCACAAGGCCTAGCCTTTTGATTTTTGGTATGTAGCATGATCTTATGACTCTCTACCAGGATTGTACAAATTATGACCCTGGGGTCAAAATTGGCCCCGCCCCAGGGGTCACTTGATTTCACATAGGCTAATATAGGAAAAACTTGAAAAAATCTTCTTCTCCGAAACCACAAGGCCTAACCTTTTGATTTTTGGTATGTAGCATCATCTTATGGGCCACTACCAAGATTGTACAAATCATAGCCCTATGGTGATAAATGACCCCGCACCAGGGGTCACTTGTTTTACATAGAGTTATATAGGAAAATCTTAAAAATCTTCTTCTATGAATCCATAAGGCCTAGAGCTTAGATATTTGGTATGTAGCATCATCTTATGGGCCACTACCAAGATTGTACAAATCATAGCCCTATGGTGATAAATGACCCCGCACCAGGGGTCACTTGTTTTACATAGAGTTATAAAGGAAAATCTTAAAAAATCTTCTTCCATGAATGCATAAGGCCTAGAGCTTAGATATTTGGTATGAAGCATCATCTTATGGGCCACTACCAAGATTGTACAAATCATAGCCCTATGGTGATAAATGACCCCACACCAGGGGTCACTTGTTTTACATAGAGTTAAATAGGAAACTCTTTAAAAATCTTCTTCTATGAATCCATAAGGCCTAGAGCTTAGATATTTGGTATGTAGCATCATCTTATGGGCCACTACCAAGATTGTACAAATCATAGCCCTATGGTGATAAATGACCCCACACCAGGGGTCACTTGTTTTACATAGAGTTAAATAGGAAACTCTTTAAAAATCTTCTTCTATGAATCAATAAGGCCTAGAGCTAAGATTTTTGGTATGTAGTAGCATCTAATGGTTCATTACAAAGATTTTCAAAGTCTTGGCCCTACGGTAATAAATGACCCTGCGCCTAAGTCTTCTCTGAAACCATATGGCCCATTGCTTAGATATTTGGTGTGTAGTATTGTCAGGGGTAAAATGTTTTAGATTAAGTTATATCAGAATCCTTGTCTGTTTAAAAACCTTGACATCAGTTGAAGCAATGGTACTCAGGTGAGCGATTCAGGGCCATCATGGCCCTCTTGTTTTATTACAGTGTATTAAATACATTATACTGGCATTAATTATAAACACATTATATTCAACTTCAACTTCCAAAATGCATTTGTATTGAAATCAACATGAAAATTATCACCACTTTGTGATAATTACAAAATTTGGAACAGCGTAGTAAAAAAGATGGAAATCTAAATATTGATGTCTAAATATAGCTCAGATGTTCCTTGTTGGTGTTATGTTTACTGAAATAACTGTTTACATATGCAGATTAGCATATTCCGATGTAGAGTGGAGTGTGTAGAGTGGTACATATGAGTACTGGGTAATGATGGCGCTATATTGTGGAAAAAGAAAATCAGCAGTCTTATATATGTTGACATCTGGGAAATGGGTCATAATATTAGTGGACTAAACAGTATTTTTCTAACCCAGTATCTTTTCATCAGTGGGAAAAAAAAAAAACAACACAATCTGCAAATATGTATTATTATATCTTATTTTATGCACAGTATTATAGCATTAATGAATAGCATTAAAATAGCATGTGTTATAAAATTTGTGTGTAGGTATATTTTAGTTTTTATTTTGTTTTTTTTTTACAAATGAATATGATACAAATTATATGTGTTTTAATATAAATATATAATTTATCATGAATTCACATTGTAACTTGATACATGTCCGACCACAGGTAAAGTGCCATTGATCTGAGAAATGAAATGTTCTCATTCCAATAACTTAGATTTATAGTATGTAAATATATACATTTGTATACATGTACTTAATGTTCAATTTTTGTCAATTTAAATACAATATTTAATCAATTGCAGGTACTATCAGAGAAGTTTAAACAGTTAGATACTACAAGTAAAGAGGACCATCAAAAACTCTCAGAAAGATGTAAGTGATATCATTCCCTTTGCATAAAAAACATCAACAAAACACTCCAAAAAACTTAAGCATATGAAAGCATCTTTTTTTCAAAATAATAAAAAAATAATTTACACAATTTTTTTTTAAGTTATTCAAGGACCATAGCTCTGCACATACTAAGCGATATAAAAATGTATTTACTATCAGAATCAGTGTAGTATCTTGAAACGAGTATATAATCTCAAATTCTATATAAACTAGATTAAAAAACTTAAAACGATATATCACTAGCACTCAGAGTTGGATTTCAAAGTTTTTTGGCACAGATAATTCTTTGGTGACTTGCTACCAAGCTTATAAAACATAAATGGATCCATCAAAAACATGGTTGCTAGAGGGCAGAGCCTTTTCCTTATATATGTATATAGAACAAATTTGAAAAATCTTCTTTTCCAAAAGTACTGGCTGGATTTCAAAGATTTTTGGCACAGATGTTCCTTGGGTCACTCTTTTTAGCTCACATGAGCACAACGTGCTCAAGGTGAGCTTTTCTGATCGCCTTTTGTCCGGCGTCCGGCGTCCGTGCGTCAGGCGTCAACAATTGCTTCAAACAACATCTCCTCCTAAACGGCTTGGCCAATTTGAAAAATATTTTGCAGGAATGTTCCTTGGATGAAGCTCTACTAAAGTTGTATAAATGGTTCTGGTCCATCTCATAATTAGGTCACAGGAGCTAAAAATAGATTTTAAAAATGAAAATTTAAAAAATCTTCTTCTCTGAAACCACAAGGCCTAGCCTTTTGATTTTTGGTATGTAGCATGATCTTATGACTCTCTACCAGGATTGTACAAATTATGACCCTGGGGTCAAAATTGGCCCCGCCCCAGGGGTCACTTGATTTCACATAGGCTAATATAGGAAAAACTTGAAAAAATCTTCTTCTCCGAAACCACAAGGCCTAACCTTTTGATTTTTGGTATGTAGCATCATCTTATGGGCCACTACCAAGATTGTACAAATCATAGCCCTATGGTGATAAATGACCCCGCACCAGGGGTCACTTGTTTTACATAGAGTTATATAGGAAAATCTTAAAAAATCTTCTTCCATGAATGCATAAGGCCTAGAGCTTAGATATTTGGTATGAAGCATCATCTTATGGGCCACTACCAAGATTGTACAAATCATAGCCCTATGGTGATAAATGACCCCGCACCAGGGGTCACTTGTTTTACATAGAGTTATATAGGAAAATCTTAAAAAATCTTCTTCCATGAATGCATAAGGCCTAGAGCTTAGATATTTGGTATGAAGCATCATCTTATGGGCCACTACCAAGATTGTACAAATCATAGCCCAATGGTGATAAATGACCCCACACCAGGGGTCACTTGTTTTACATAGAGTTAAATAGGAAAATCTTAAAAAATCTTCTTCTATGAATCAATAAGGCCTAGAGCTAAGATTTTTGGTATGTAGTAGCATCTAATGGTTCATTACAAAGATTTTCAAAGTCTTGGCCCTACGGTGATAAATGACCCTGCGCCCAAGTCTTCTCTGAAACCATATGGCCCATTGCTTAGGTATTTGGTGTGTAGTATTGTCAGGGGTAAAATGTTTTAGATTAAGTTATATCAGAATCCTTGTCTGTTTAAAAACCTTGACATCAGTTGAAGCAATGGTACTCAGGTGAGCGATTCAGGGCCATCATGGCCCTCTTGTTTTTTGTTTTTTTGGAGTTTAACATTTTATTGTTCCCGTCACATAGGTAGCAGTGGGACGGGGATCCATCCCACTGACTACCTTACAATAAATATTTATGCATATAGTTGTTAATTAACTCCAGTTTTGTTATATATAGAATATATAAACAGAATATGAACAAATATAGAAAAAAAAATAGAAAAAAAACATGAATAGTTAATCAAATTTATCTTTAGTAGTGACGACAACCTTGATTATACATACATAAGTAATAACATGACACCCTTTTCTAAGCAGTAACTAACCTTTTTCTAACAATATATTATAATAATAATTTTTAATAAATATGCATATTTTATTCACTGCAAATTATTCATGTTGAAAATAAAAGAGTAAAAATACATGTCTCCCTTCAAAGATATATCCTAGACATAACTGTTTTTTATTAATAGCAATACTTTATAGTTTCTACCTATACAACCTTTTGAATGTTTCATTCTTTTTTTTTTTTCTTTTTTTTGTATTTGCGACATAGATCACTGACTGTATTGTATACTACAATTTATTCAATGGACATGATTACATTAAAACTGAGCTTACAATTGTCCATCTTGTATTTTCTGCTTTGGTATATTTAGTATTTTTAAAAATGTTGATTGTTAGTTTGAAGCTTTGTTTAAGACCATATATGGTTGGTATTACATATTTCATCTTGCTTAAGTAAAAAAAAATTTCATTTGTAAAAACACTAAATCATATGTGTTGTCTGTTTCTCCAGATCCTAATATCACAAATGATTTGTCAATGTTTATTGATGGTTCATATTCTTTTATTTTATCAATCAAATATTCTATTATTGGTTTAGTTTTTGCACATTCCCAAAAAAGATGGATCATTGTTTCTTCTTTATTTTTACAAAAAGTACATAAATTATTTTCTTTTATTTTCATTTTATAAAGAAGAGAATTAGTACCTAGTATTCTGTGTAATATTCTTATTTGCAACCACTGAATATAAGTATCATTAGTACATTTAAAAGTGTAAGTGTAAATAGCTTCCCAGTTTATATTCGATTTGCTTAATTTTTCAATCCATTTACTTTTACTGGTAGGTATTTCAGTGTTTTTTGACAGTATATTGTAAACATACTTGTTCATATCAGTACAAGTAATAATAGGATTTATGTAAACATTGTTTCTAGGATTCTGAAATAGAATAACAGAACAATTATTAAGCAGTATTTTCTTTTTCTTAGCATAACTTAATATTGCACATTTTAAACTATATAAATGCATATAATTTATTTTTGTTTTAGTAATTTTGTTTAAGTATTCTATATCAAAAAAATTTCCACTAACATCTATTAAATCCTTAATGAATCTAATACCTCGATTATAAAGTTTGGGTAAAAAGATATGATTCTTACTATTAAATAAACAATCATTATAAAATAGTGGCATATGTAAAAATTGATTAATATCATCAATACGAACTTTGTCCATATAGTACATATATGATGTAATGACATCTATCCAGAATTTATTTGAAATTCTTTTTTTTAATAATTACACAGTATAACTTCCCCATGTTAAACAGTTTATTATATCAAACAAGGATTTTAACGATATAAAACATTAACTATTATTGTCACTACAATATTTTCTCAGCCATTTTATTTTGAGACTGCGTTCATAACTGTAAATATCAATCATGTTTAAACCACCATCTTCATATTTTTTTGTAAGAATCGTTTTTTTTATCTTACTTTTTCCATCCCATATGAAATCATGAAATATATTATTCAACAACTTGAATTCTGTACATGGTATAGGTAGACTAATAAATAAATGCGTAAAGAGTGGATGTTTTGATAACAGTAATTTTTCCTATTGGGGTTAACTTCCTTTTTTTCCAGTGACTGATGTAAGTTTTACTTTTGTCAATTTAGAATTAAAGTTTAAAGTTTCCATTTTAGACAAATCAACATCAAATAACAATCCTAATAATCTGAATTGTTTATCTCCCCAAGTTAATTTCCATCTTGTTTTTATTGAGTGTACTGTATTTTAAAGAACCAATCCGAACTACTTTTGTTTTATCATAATTTGCTTTTAATCCAGACAACAAAAAGAATTCATTAAGTATGTCTAAAACTGAATTTAGAGTTTTTTCTGTACCATCTAATAACAAATATGTATCATCTGCAAATTGTGAAAGTTTATATTCATTACCATCAATTTTTATTCCTTTTATATTTTTACTATTTCTTATCTTTATGGCTAAAATTTCTGCACAAAGAATAAAAATATATGACGAAATGGGATCTCCTTGTCTGCACCCTCTATTTACTTTAAAGAATTCAGACAAAAAGCCATTTATTTGAACATTTGTTTCAGTATTGTATAAAAACATGTTAAAGAATGTTAAGGTTTGTTCAATGAATTTAAATGAAACTGAATCAAAAGCTTTTTCAAAGTCAATTAACATTACTAATCCAGGTATATTATTATCCTCAGTGTATTTCATGACATCATACAGCAATCTTGTGTTGTCACCTATGTATCGACCCTTAATAAATCCTGTTTGGTCTAAGATATTAGTGAGCTTAAGACTTTTTTCAGTCTGTTAGCTATTGTACCAGATGCAATTTTATATAAAACATTGAAAGGGTTATTGGTCTTAAGTTTTTTAAAAAATGCTTAAGTTTGTTTTCTTTAGGTATGCATGTAATGATACCCATTTTAATATTTCTTGAGAAAGAATTGGATTTAAAAGCATAATTTAACCCTTTCCCTCATAGAGGATACCATGAAAAGACCTATGAGAACAGCATAAAACCAGATCAGCCTGCGAGTAACTCGCAGGCTGATCAGGTTTTATGCTGTTTGCTGCTCTTCAGTGGTCTGGAAATGAGGACTTTATAATTAAATTTGGTAAGGTTTAACTGTGGTTTTCTTCAGATCAGGCTTTATGTGGTACCTATTGAGTGCATCGAAATGAGTCTATATGAGGGAAAAGGTTAATGCTCGAACTACAAAATGTCCAAGTTTACTCCAGAAAACCTTAAAAAAATTAAAACTGAAACCATCCGGTCCAGGACTTTTGTCATTTTTCATATTTTTAATACTTTTAATGTTGTTTTGTTTTCATTATATATTTTTTCTAAATTACAAAAATAGCTAATGACTTTTTCTCCAAGTTGAATCCACTGTGCTCTTGATCTAATAAGTGAACCTCTAATTTTTATGTTTCTTAATTCATTAAGCTATTTTGTAAACATACAAGTTCGTTTTTATTTTCAATGGTTAAATTTGACCTTGGGTCACTCATTATCATGACTGTAAAAATTATTTGACCGGAGCCTGTTTCCCTTATATGCGTACAGTACAATTTTGCACAGATGTTTCTTGGGTGATCACTCAGTACCAAGTATGTAAAATTTAATTGGATCCGTTACAAAACATAGCTGCTAGAGGGCAGAGCCAGTTTTTCTTATATTTATATACATGTATATGTATATAGTACAAATTTGAATAATCTTGCCCAAAAGTACTCGATGGATTTCAATTTTTTTTTTCCTTGGGTCTTTCTCTATCAAGACTGTTAAAATTATTTGGACCTGTCTAAAAATATGGCTGGCAGTGGGCGCTGCCAAGCCCATTTTCCATCATATCATATTAAAGATATTTGCTGTTTCTTTTCCTCCCACTAATGATACCTGGTTCTCAGGTGAGTGATTCCAGGGTCTTCATGGCCCTCTTTATAATCCTGCTCTTTTGAAATAGGATAGCTAGCTGCTTCACTGCTTACAATATTTATTTTTTTCTTAAAGTATCCAAAGTTACAGAAGAAAAGGAGAAAATTGCTATAGACTTGAAAGAAAAAGAAGATGCAGCAAATGAAAAGGTAAACATTATACACGTATATCATTATGTGCTTGTGATTTTGAGCGGTCAATTATGAAGAAATTGTATGATGCATCCTAAACTTTTCCCCCTTACAACACTTGTATTATAAAGATATTGAAATATGTTTATGTACATAATTATAAACAACTACGTTATCATTGTATGCTTTATTTTATGCCTAATACCACAGAATTTAGTATTTGCTAAAATTTAGATACATCATTTTTTGCCAAATTAAACCTTCAAAACATAAGATAAAGTTAAAAGCAAGTAAAGTGTCTAAACTTGTTTAAAGTGTTGCCTTATCATCTAAAAGGTCATTGTCGGACACCCCCATGATGAATTCCTTCTGTTAAGCCAATCATGAATATCTGGATTTTCAACTAGCAATTCAACTTTTTTACATGTTAAACATGAAAATATTTAAGGTATTCCCATCCTAAATGTAATATTTCTACAAATTGTTGTCACATTAAAAACATTAAAAAAAATAAAAAAATATTTCACTGAGAGTTTTTTTAATTTTTGTCAGATTTGGGGGATATAATCCGTATTAAAGTCAACATTTGATCCTATGGGAAATAAACTCCTTAATTGCTAAAAGAAAAAAAAAAATGAAATTGATTCTTTAAAAAAAATCATGGTAAAAAGCCACATTTTGTGAGTCTATTTCAAATTTCAATAAGAAATACAAATTTCATCTTAGAAAAATGGAGATAATCACTTTATTTAAAATTTCAGGGGGAGATAACTCATATTTTTCATAGGAGAAATTAAAAGAACTTTAATCACTATGTAATCTTGTCAATATGTTCTTTGGGTTTGCATAGTTTGACATATCTAAGCTTATTTTGTCAAGTTATACTTTTATGTTACGTTTTGGTGGAATTTTTGGCTCTAAGGATGGGAAAACCTTAAGCCAGTCAAAAAAAGGACATTTACATTTTGGATACTCTTCATGTGGAGGTAAGAACAATTGTGGTGGGGGATTTTATTATGAGGGATATTAATTACAATACAAGCATTTGGATTGGCAACCAGGCAGGACAAGGCTATCTTGCATCTAATTGGATTACTCTGTAAAATTGGCTTTCGATCCATTCAACAAATGATAGTGAAAAAATCTTATGGTCGATGTATGGAGAGTAGCATAATCAGCAGCCTTGGGATATCTGATGATGCTGTAAGTTATTTTTAGCTCACCTGAGCACAACGTTCTGATGGTGACCTATTAGGATCACCTGTCATGCGTTGTAAACAATTTGCTTAAAACAACATCTCCTCTGAGACAGAATTTGATAAACTTAGCAGGGATGATCCTTGGATGAACCTTCACAATAGTTTCCAAAATAAACTTGATCCATGTAGAACTCTGGTTGCCATGGCAACGGAAAGAAAAAAAATAAGAAAAATTTAAAAATCATCTTCTTCAAATCAACTGGCCAGATTTCAAAATGTTTTCATACAGATGTTCCTTGGGTGACAGTCTACCAAAATAGTTAAAATTATTCTGATCTGTCAAAAGACATGGCCACCAGGGGCGGGGCTAATTGATAGTGAAATATTTAATCGGCATCTCCTCTGAAACCGCTGGGCAGAATTTGATTAAACTTGGCAGGGATGATCCTTGGGTGAACCTTCACAAAGTTGCTAAAATAAACTTGATCCATGACAATTCTGGTTGCCATGGCAACGGAAGGAAAAAAAATGAAAACTTTAAAAATCATCTCCTTCAAAACTACTGGCCAGATTCATAATGTTTTAGTACAGATGTTCTTTGGTTGACAGTCTACCAAGATTGCTAATATTATTCCAATCCGTCAAAAAAATGGCCGCAAGGGGTGGGGCTAATTTGCCTTGTAAACACGGTGGGGGTAAGTATCGAACACAATATCGAATCTCCTTTACATTTAATGTCAGTAGAGCAATCAATCTGATTCAATTACCGTCAGAGACTAAGGGTCTCTTGACATGACATAATACAACATCCGTCAGCATCAGTGGCGTACTTCGTGCTATAATTGTGAGATATGCAACCAGTTAAACAACGAAGTTTACTCGGTGACGACTGGCGACGGACTGACCACCTAAGCCAGAACAAAGTCACGTGAGCATTTTACCCGCCAAAACTACCGGTACTACGGATACAGTACACTATTTGCATTTCAATAACGAAGGTAAAGCTACACTAAATTAAAAGAGCTAAAATCAACACTACTACATATGTATATAGTAAAAACTTTAGGCATCTCTTCTGAATCTGCAGTACAGAATTTGAGTAAACTTGGCAGGAATGATCCTTGGGTGAACCTTCACAAAAATTTGCTAAAATAAACTTGATCCATGTAGAGCTCCGGTTGCCATGGCAATGGAAAAAAAGTATGAAAACTTTAAAATTCATCAATCACAAGTAAAAACTTTAAACGACATCGCCTCTGAACTGCTAGACAGAATTTAATTAAACTGGACAGGGATAATACATTGGTGACCTTCACAAAAGTTACTAATGGCCGCCATGGGCGGGGCTAATTTGCCTTAAATGTATATTGTGAAAACTTTAAATGACTTCTGTTCCTAAACTTTTAGCCAGATTTCAAAATGTTTTGGCATAGATGTTCTATGAGTAAACCTCTACCAAGATTGCTCCTATAGAGAAGTGGTACTCAGGTGAGCGATATAGGGCCATCATGGCCCTCTTGTTTAAGTAGTCACCATGTCAAACCTTATCAGTCTATAAATAACGTGCAGGCTGATCTGGTTTTATACAGGTCATGTGTCTCATTTTCTCAATGAATATCATGAGGTGTAAGGTTATGGCTGCATTGTATCCCATGTTTTGATTTATTTTTTACAGTTGCATTACCTGCAGGAGAAGTGTGAGGAGAAAGACCTGGAGATCCGGAACATCCGGGTGGAGGTACAGAAGAATGAAGAGAAGATCCATACCCTGGAGAAAACCATAGGTACACAGATATTACCAGTGATTTTTTTTTTTTTTTATTCCTGGGACCTGCTAGTCTAAAAAAATATGAGTCCCAATACAGAAAGTTACTGTATGCATCCTACTTTAATAGCGTTTTTAGTATATTATATGCATCCAATGGATGCTTTGGAATTAAAACATTGCGTCCACAGCATAAACATTGCATCTAGGATGCAGAGGTAAAAACATTAAACATTGCTGGGTAACACCATACCGCTCTTGCTCAGGCCAGTGATTTTTTGTCCAATATAGATCCAGACATTTTTTACAACCCCGCTTTACAAAGTGAAGTTAGAGCTATATAAGAACAATATTTATTGACCTGTTTGCCACATACTGTTTTACAAAAAGCTCATTTTCTTCATTCTCATACTGATGAGTCAAGGTGGTATTGGGTGTGTAATCCTCACTCTCACTGATGGTTCAAGTTCATAGTATTCATATATTGATGCTGCCACCCTAAATATTCCCTGAATCCCTATGTGTTCCTCGGAAAAATATAAGATTATCAAATTCAACAGCTATTTTTTCATCATTGTATATATATTGTTGTATTACCAAGTAACATACCGGGTCACCATAGAATACATATTCAATAAACATTAGTTAAACCAGTTAAAATGAAGATCTTTTTAAGACTTACAAACAAATGAACAATTGCTACTAATTCAATGGTTTGGAATATAAAGTGAGTCTATTTTTTTTCTTCATGTTTGTAAGTTGAGTTTTAGAATTTTAAAATACCCACACTTCACAATATGACTTTCCTAATAATACTTAGATGTTATCTTTGTTTTGATATTATTTCAAAGAAATAAAGGGGGAAAAAAACTAGATCTGATATACATGTAAAAAGCACATATCTACTTGAGCATAATTTCAGACAAGCTGGGGATCAGCCTGACTGCAACAGAAGAGAGGCTGAGCAAGTCTCAATCAGGTCATGAGGAGCTGCTCACACAGCACAAAGCTCTGCAGGTAATGTTCATAAATACCAAGATTAGTCACATACCCATCAACACACACACACTGTACTTCTATACTTTTACAACCTATATCACACACCATGACATGCAAAACTCTTTAATAACCAGTAATTTTTTAAAACAAATACTAGGATTCCCATTTATATAAATCATGAACATGAATGAGTGATGTTGCTGCTGTTTTGATTTTGTCAGAAGCAAATGGGATATTGATATTGTATGGGTATTTTGAAATGTCTTTACATTGAGCACCTGTAGTTAATTTCTCTGTGTTTTCTAGCTTGACCCTCAGAAAGACCACTCAGATACACTATAGATGCATCGCTCATTTTCTTAATAGCTCATCTGGTATTTGATAATCTACATTCATTATAATCAAACAATGTTCACCTTATAGTAATGGTCAGTGTCTTTTTATTAGTCCCTTACCAGTGTTTACACCAGAGGGGACTATAGGTTTGCCCTCCGTCCCGTCCGTCCAGATGTCCGGAAATCTGGATCCCGCGATTACTTAATAAACAATAAAGATAACATTATGAAAATTGGTATATGAATAGATGGCAGTATGGAAATTCTGCATGTCAGTTTTTTTTCTCAGACCAAAATTCTGGTTGCTATGTTAACAGAAATATTATGCACCTCACCGGTAGGGGACTCGTGTGTGTTGTGTGCAACACAAGTTACTGGTTTTTAGCTCACCTGAGCACAACGTGCTCAAGGTGAGCTTTTGTGATCGCCCTTCGTCCGGCGTGCGTCTTTCATCGTCAACAATTTGGCTTGTTAACACTAGGGGCCATATTTTTTGGCCAATCTTCATGTAACTTGATCAGACTGTTTGTCTCCATAAAAGCTTGGACAAGTTCATTTGGGTCATGTGGGGTCAAAAAGTAGGTCATGAGGTCAAATCTTAGAAAAACCTTGTTAACACTCTAGAGGCCACATTTTTGGCCCAATCTTCATGAAACTTGGTCAGAATGTTTGTCTCAATAAAATCTTGGACAGGTTTGAAATTGGGTCATGTGGGGTCAAAAAGTAGGTCATGAGGTCAAATCTTAGAAAAACCTTGTTAACACTCTAGAGGCCACATTTTTGACCCAATCTTCATGAAAATTGGTCGGAATGTCTGTTTCCATAAATCTTGGTCAAGCTCGAAAGTGGGTCATGTGATGTCAAAAAGTAGGTCAATATGAAAAATCCAACATATGTTGCTCATTATAATCAGGTGAGCGATTCAGGGCCATCATGGCCCTCTTGTTTATGATTTTACTATTCTTAATTAAACAGAAAGATTTATATTACATATGCTTCTAAGTAGTGTCAACAGATCTCCATTTCAAACTTTGTTTCATAAAGCTTTAATTACATTAACAATAGTTGCCATCCTAAACACACAGGAACTCAATTCACAGAAATCATCCAGAAACAAGTTGTTGGATAAGTCTGTTTGGGTTGAGATTTTTTTTTTCAGCCATATTAGCATATAACATAATATATCCAGAAAATTTCTGTCAGATATTGGTAACTTAAGACAGATATGGCTCATTAGTGACCTTAATTTTTTTATCTTTTGAATTCTGTAAAAGATGCATATATATATTTAGTAACTTAGCTATGTGCAAAAGCAATACTTATCATTAAAAAGCTTGTTTAAGTAATCTGCAAGCTCAGTCAATAGACCATTTGTCCTATTAAGGGTCCTGAGTTCAAGTCCTTTTATAGAAGGGCACTGTGATCCAGTGGCAACTTACTTGACTTCTGATCCAAAGGTTGTGGGTTCAAACTCCTTTAGGGTTTTTCATGATCTTCCTGATTCCATATTTCTCATCTGGTTACATTTCTTACTGTATTGCAACAGTCACATAAAGAAACACTTGATGAAAGGCTTGAGGCAAGGAGTAGAGAGGTTGATGATCTGAGCAAGGACAAGTCAAACCTTCAGGACCAACTTGCTTCAACAAATGAGGCTCACACCAAGCAAATACTTCAGCTGCAAGAAGAGTTGGATGAAAACAAAGCTCAGCTGCAGATGAAACAGAAAAAGTAGATTGTTACAATGAAACATGCTCAAGTCATTTTTTTTTCTCACCTAAAATTTCAATGTACATATGTATTACTCCTATAAAGTGATACATTGACAGGCATGACTGAAAATATATAATGTCCTGATCCCATTCTTAATTGAGTGTTATTATATTGTGTATACTTCTTTTTCTTTTAAGGCATAGTTAATTGTGTAAAATGCTTTAAATTAGATTTGGCGCTCACGCTATTATAATTTGCATGTCACCTTTAAAAGGATTGTTGGTGCAAATTTTTGTAATTTTTACATTATAAGTTTTTATTTTACTAGTAATAAGGTAAGTGGGTTTCATTTCAGATTGATGTTTCTTGAACATGACCTTGATAAGAGCAACACACTTTTAGAAGAAGTTAAAAGTTCAAAAGGTATTTTTCTGTTTTTACAAAAAATCTTCTCAGTAAGTGTTAGAGTTAGTTTCTTACATTTTAAATTTGGACAGAATATTGAACCTATGCTTTAACCATTAAGCATCAAGATAATAGAATGAAGTTAAAGTAAAGGCATTTTATGATCTAAGTTTCATGCCATTGGCATGTTCACCTACTTAACAGCTTTCATCCCAGATCACTGTGCTACAAATCTCCCTAGGAAGTCTTTTACTCTGCTTATGGCAGCCCACAGTATGACACCATAGAATTATACCACCCTCTCAGTTACCCATTTATACATGCAGCAATTAGGATTTTTTCTTTTTATTGGATTTCTTAAAACTATAATACACATTTGACCAATATGTGCATATATAGTTAATATTGTTATTTCATATTCTACATGAAGACATTTTGATAATGGAAAAGACAGAACTGGAAAACAGGGTTAGAGAGCTGGAGCAGAAAAATGTAAGTTGTTTTTGATGGCTAGACGTTAATTTCATGATTTCTTATATTGAAAATTAATTATGGTGTAACATTAACTTTGAAAAGCTGGACCAGTAGTCCAGTAACTTAGAAAACCTGCTAGACTTGACGTAAACTGAACCAGACCAAAGTGTAAAACACATAATACACATATATGTAATAACCAATTATTTAAAGTTTTCAAGCATTTCCATTTAAAGTAAAATAATCAATTTTGCTTCGTCTTTTCATAGTTTCTTTGATTCCTCTTTACCCTTAAGTTTCTTACTGTCATCGTCCTTTTTGTAGGACGAAAAACTTAAAGACTGTTTGACATTTTAGTGTCGGCTGCACATAGTGCGGGAAAAAAACGTAAAATGGTCTGTTGTCAATATATCTTAGATCAGAAACATACGAAGTTAGCATTTGTGTGTTAACTTGCGTCTCTATTTTTTAATTTTATAATATGAAAGTTACAAATTGCTAACATTACAAAATAAGAAATTAAAAGAAGAAATATTATTCTTATCCTACTCAACCATAAGTATTTTGATACAGTCACATTCTTTAAACACAATCCAATTAGTAAACACATGTCAAGGTTGTTACTAAATGAGTACATGTACCACTAAATATAGCATGTATGGATTTCCAAAGAAACCGAATCAAAATGTGTCAACTTTGTGACAATTATACTAGTGAATGTTATTCAGTCAGGCTGTAATGTCAAACCCTTTTATTTTCTAAACCTTGTTTCCAAAACAAACAATTTCATCACAGGTGGAGATGTTGGCTCAGCATGAGATCCAGTGCCAATCTCTGCAGCATATGTCAGGAACCATCAGTGGACTGCAGGAACAACTGGGCACCAGCCAACAGGAAGTCTCAAATCTCATGGTATATCTGATGCAGGATGACAGGCAGCTTCCATATAAATGGCCTGTCACACACTACCAATGTACCTTGCCAAGGCTAAACTAGATCACATAAATAACAATGGCAGAGAACTGCTGATAAAACACTTGAAATATCACTTAGCAATACTGATGCAGTACTGACATTCTCCGTTGTAATACCATTGTCTTACTGATTTAAGATCAAAGTCAGGGAATTTTTGTAAATGGTCAGTGAAATTTGAAAATTGAGCAAAATTCAACGAATTTTGTTGCTACAGGTTGAGATCTGAGAAAGGAGTTTAAAAAAACAAAACAAAGAAAACAACAACACCAAAAAAGGGGTGTAGAAGGACTGAAAATGCAAGCTAGGCTAAGGCATTTTCTTTGATTCTGTTGTTTTTTTGTTGTTTTTTTCTCTTAATATATCTGTTAGCACTGAATATATTACAACTTGCACTACAAAAACTTAGCTTTTATGTCAACATAGCTATTGGAGAATTAATGAAAATTAGTTTTAATTTAGTAATTAAAGTAATTCACAATTATTTGGCAGTAACATGACAAAGGATGTAATGATTTGGTGAGAAAGACTAGTTATAAAGGGAAGAGACTAATATAAGAGTACAAATATGCTCAAGGTGAGTTATTCTGATTAGCTTGTGTCCATTGCCAACAATTTGTTTTTAAAGACATCGCTGAAACCACTTTGTAAAAATTGATGAAATTTGACTTGTGGCTCTTCACAAAGTTTGATCAAATAAACTTGATCTATGCATAACTTTGGTTGCCATGGCTACCAACATAATTTTGTTTTAAAAAACTTCCTCTTAAACCAATGCTCACAATTTAATTTTATTTGGACCAATGGTCACCTCATGGCCCTCTACTATATTTGCCAAAATAAAGTTGATCTCTGGAAAAATGAGGCCCCAAGGGGTCATCTAGTTTCCTTATATACTAGATGTATAGAATATTCAAAATTCTTCTTTTATACATGTGTATATATGAAACCAGAGATCAGAATTTAATTTCAGTAAGCATAAATGGTCACCACATAACCCTCTACCATAATTGCTAAAGTAAAGTTGATTCCATGGTAAATAAGCCCCCATAGAGTGAGGTCAGCAAGTTTCCTTACAAACAATATATTATTTCAAAAATTTTTCTCTTATTACCAGTGTTCAGAGTTAAATTTTGTTTCGCACTAATAATAACCTCATTGCCCTCTACCATAATTGCTAATCAGTGGATTTTCAAATTATTGATCCCTTGAAAAATGAGGCCTGCAGATGGTCCAGGATTTTTCTGATATTATTTGCCCAGAAATGTACAGGTATCTAAAATTTTAATCTGGTTGCTGTTTTAGGTAACCCAGTAAAAATCAAGTGACTTGAACTGTTTTAATAAGGCTGATGGTACTCTAGTGGGCATTCTTGGACCACTATGGTCCCTTGTTTAAAATATTTTGCTTGTCTTGTTGGAATGTATATTTAATCTCAGTTCTGCTGCAATGAATTTTATTTGCCGTGTTTATAATCATATGCTAGTTTTAAGTTTTAGTTTTGGCTTAAGTTTAACTTATTTGCCAGTGCTACATCAAAAGGGACACACCACAAAACAAACTTTTACCATTGGAAGTTCCTTGCTTGTTTGTGATTTCTGATTGAACACTGTTTTAAGTCTTTTTCCTACTAACCAAACGTAAGTATTATGAATCACAGACACAAAACTAGTATAACCTATGATGCCATGAAAGAGTTCAGATTCTATTTTGAATGAATTTAGTGCAGAATTTGGTCAAAGTTAAAAATATCTATGTCAGCATTTTAAGTTAACTGATGAGGAAGATGGAGGCAAACATTTTTTAATCATGCTTATAGATGAATGATCAAGTTCTAACTATAACAATGTTTTGGTCAGGAATAAATAGAACTTGGTCAGGATAAAGTCAGTGAAATGTCAGGAAATTTGTTGTTGTTTTGTTTTTTTTTCAAGTTTGTGGAAACCCTTGCTGCCTTGAAAATCACATTGTCGGTTGGTTACCAAAACCTTGTAACTTATAAAATCACAACTTTTCAGGGGAAGCGAAAAACTTTTTCATTTTTTACACAGTATTTGTATTATTAATCTATTGGTTAATTGTTATATATTATAAGGATAGAAATTAGATAACGGTCACTTAGATCGTGTTAACATTGTATTGACGTCAGAATGATATTAAAACTAATATACAATATTTCTGTTCTACAAAAGTTGAAGACGTACTAGTTTTACGTCATGTACGAGATGTGTATGTATTAATTTAACATTATATGTCATTTTGTAAATTTCATCATCATATAATTATATAAATAAATCATATCTTTACTTACATTTTTAAACTGCTTTGCCAACATATTAGATAGATTTTTTGTTTGTTTATTGTACAAAAGTATATTAGAATTGAAAAGATTTTGTGCATTGCTGGTATCGTTAAGCTAAGAAAAATCAAGTGACCCCTTGGGTGGGGCCAATTTTGACCTATGCAGGGCCATGATTTGAACAAACTTTGTAGAGGTGCACTAGGCCATGCTACACACCAAATATCTAAACTCCAGGCCTTGTGGTTTCTGACAAGAAGACTTTTCTGTTTTCTTTTTTCATTTATAAGTATGTAAAATCAAGTGACCCCTGGGGCGGAGCCAATTTTTACCCCAGGGCAATAATTTGAACAAACTTGGTAGATGTCCTTGAAGCAATGTTACACACCAAATATCTATACTCCAGGCCTTGTGATTTCTGACAAGAAGATTTTTCTAGTTTTAAGACGGCAGCTTTCTCCCATCTTTAGTAGCTAGAAACGCCAACCAGGCATCCCTGACCTTGCTAATTGGCATATTTTCCATGACAAGTTTAACTGTACCTCTTCGCGCCTAGTGCGGATCCACGCAATGCAATTCTGCACTAATGAATACGAATGGAATATGTTACACAGACCTTTTATTCATAACCGTAACCGCTATTCATGTGTTGTTGTATGTAGACGTGTTATATTGCTCTGGAAACATCCATTTTAAGCGTGAACATTATATCCTTGACACTTTTAAATCAGAACAGCAACCCATTTTACATACTTGAAGATCTGCTCCTGTAAAAAGAAAAAAAGTAGCACTTCGAATGTCTGTAATTAACCTAAAGTAGTTTACGCGTAATTTTGCATGAAAGCGAGTTCTCCCAGAGCATTTCTTAACTTTGAAATAGAAACAAACATTCAAGTAAAACATCAAGTACCTCGTCAAGTTCTACACTTTGATAACAGTAGGGAGTGTGTATAAATCAGGTCCTAGGGAATGACCTACTTCTAAGTTCATACAGTCAGGTTCATGACCCTAATTCCAGATTGTTTTGTAACAGAGTGCGTATTTGATTGTCTTACTACCGACTATAGTTGGGGGAGAGTGTGTGGAGTTTTTGTGTCATGTGGCTTTTGCCTCTATTGTATCAATAATTTAGAATTACAGCTTTTTTCCTTTAACTCGGCTGCTGTCTCTCAGCACATTGAGCACTTTGTAACATGAACAAAATTCCAAGTTAAACTGATATATATAGAATGTAACTCATATTTTTCAACACAATCATGAAACTCATTAGTTTCTGCTAATCATGCAGCAATGAGTTGTAAAACCCATGAATCGGACAGAATGACGGCCTTCAGGTCTTGAAGGTGAGCATATTTTGTGCACTTGATGGAAAGGGGCCCTGAGTGCAATCTGGTCATCTCTTGGTAAGCATGTCGCGTTATTCACTTGGCAAGATCTTCAAAGTTGTCGGTAAATCAAAGTTTGTACTCTGAAAAGAATCAAATATATTGTTGCTCAATTGATAAACTATAAAACTTTACCTAATATTAGTATAAATGTATCTTTGAATACCAGCGTATATGGTAAAACACAGTAACATCACCCAGACCAACTTACAATTTACAATACAATTTTTTGATGGACAGACACGCAGACGTAATACAATCATGTATCCCTAGGACTATTTTCATTTGAAGTGAGGATTAATTATTTTGACACATTCCAGGAACAATTATCTACTTTTAGCCTTCATAGAGATCATTGATGATACATTTTATTAGTGTGTACTTTAATTCCAAAATGTCGTAAAAATAATAATGTCTGTTTTATAAAATTCTTTGAAAACATAGTATAATATTTTTTTCAACTTTTGGGCTACTATAAATTATTCATGTTAAAAGAAACATTTGCTGTTCAAGCTACAGATCAAATGAAACATAAAATACTGAAAGAAAAAAAAAGTCTTTTTTTTTTTCATTATATGTACCAAAGTCACCAATGTAATATGCAAATCAGATAAGAAAATCTTCAAATACAATAAAAACTTAATTTGTCAAATATAAATTCTAGTTTTCTCACTTAAAATTATTTAATAATCATAAAGGCATCACTTTGAATTATTTAAAATATCATCTTACCTGTAAAAATCAACAAAATCTTTTTTATTCACTTTTGAACGTCAACTGCGATTATTCCACTTATTATACAATATTTTAGAATCAAAATATTTATCCAATCAGCATACACCATTTAGTCACCTGTTCAGAAATACAACTATTAATTGGCTGATTTCTACGATATTTCGACAGGTTTGGGGCACTGTTATTATGACATCAATATCGTGAAGAGCCAGTTTACAAGAAATATTGATATACAAGGTTTTGGTCACCTACCGACGACATTTTTGCCTTATAATCCCTTGGAAAAAACACTTTTTAGGGTTAGGACTAATCTTACTGTGTTATACCTGGACTTGATGCTATAATACAGTTGTAGATAGAACTACTGAACAGTAATGTGCAAGTGGAACAATTAACATAATAGGTAATATCTGTTTGGTGTCATGTTTGTATTCAGAGATACTTTTTACTTCCATTAAGATCAATAAGAGATGTAAGAGCTTGTTTCGACGTAAAACAAATAAGTTTAACTCTGGCGCAGTTAAAATTAACTGAAAGGTCTTGAAAAACCCTTGAGTTTGAAATTACAATATTGGTCATAAAAAAAGTGTTAATTTAGTTCTTAAAAAAAAAAAAAAAATGAAAAAAATCTTAAATTTTGCTTCAGAAAATTTGTATGAACTATGATATCAGAGGTCTACCTTTTTTATTTTCATCATTCAACAGTGCCAAGAATATCTTTGAAATGGTTACATAACTATGACAAATCACTATCTGGGGGTATTCATCATCTTCAGTGAAATTTCTTGTTTGTATTGAGCACACAAGTGACCAATACCTCATTTACAATCTGACTAAAGTACACAATCTTCCTCCTGTAGCGTAGCATTTATAGAGGAGATGTACTTTAGCCAGATTGCCTAATTTATTATATTATCTATCACTGGTTCCTATATATGTCAGTTTTTTATATCTTGTTTTAATTCTCAACTCATTACATTCTCAACTCATTACAAATAAACCTGATGTACTGAAGTACAGACTCAGACCAGGAAATCTGCTATCAGGATCAGAAGTGTTTAATCTTCTTGTCAGCTGTATCAACAAATTGGCATCATTCAGTTTGCTATTTATCTGAAAGATGTTTGCACTTAAATTAAGTCTTTTCTTGCTTAAATTTCACTGTCTTGTCTCATTTAGATATAAAACGAAGGCCTTAATTTTGTTGAAATTACTTTTTATGACTTTGGCTGAAGCATGGCTTTAAGTTCTTATAAAAGCAACTGTTACTTCTACAAAGTAATTTATCAGCCTTGGCTGTCTTTTTATTGCTGAACCACTGTTTACTGATAATAATTTACATATACTTGTAAAATAAAAAAACAAGTTATTTAGTTTCTTTTTTATTTATTACTGAATGCATATTTCCATACCACTGGTATTTTTTTATCATAGCCAAAGGAATTTGTATTTGTTTTCATTTTGCCAAATTACTAAATTGTACATTCCTTGAAAGAAAAGGGGAAAAAACACCCAGGGGGGGGAAAAAAACACACAAAAAAACCCCACACTATTTTACCATTGTTTGTAGTTGTCTAAAGTTTATTTTTATAAATTGGACATCAATATAGCATGCTGTTATGGTTGTTGCTTCAGATGCAGCTTAATGAAACCAGAAACCACCTTGCAAGTGTTGAAGCAGAAAAAGCACAGTTGGATGAAAGGCTGAAATTGTTTGAAAACGACATTATTTGTAAAAAGGTCTGATTCTCTTTATCATTTTATTTACATTCTGAAGTGGTATGACTTTGCAGCATTCATGATTATATTTATTCAGGTTTTTAAAGAAAAACCTGGATATTAGAACTGAGGTATGTCATTGGGCAGATGGATGTGCATCAAAAGGTAGTTTCCATGGGATAACTCTGTTAGAAATGAGATACAGTTATCATACTTGGTAGGTAGATACTTTATGAAAGAGGAAGTTGGGATTGATTTTTAGGTTGATTGGGTCAAGGTCGTTATTAAAAAAAGACATTCCCTTTCCATCTAATAGCTACTATTAGGGTATGATGATCAGATTCAGTAGATAGATACCTTTAAAAAAGAGGAAGATTAAGATTGATTTTCAGGTCAATAAAGTCAAGGTTACTGTTACTGTAAAAAAAATATATATATATTTATATATATATATTTTTTTGTTTTTTGATGGTCAATTACCTTATGGGAAGGTTATTTCACTGTTACTAAAAATAAGTCTAATTTCCATCAAATAACTTACTCTAGAAATGAGATATAACAATCAAATTTAGTATACAGTAGAACTCCTGAAAACGGAACACCTTCAGCAGACCAGACAAAATGTTCGGTTTCCAGAGGTTTTCGGTTTGGAGAGGTTTTTGCTAGGGCCATTCATTTCAGAGATGATATACATGAAATGCCAATGCATCTACAATTATCATGTGATTGGGCAATCAGTTATTAATATCTTTATTCACACATTCTAAATCTTTAATCAAGTTAACCCTGTCCTGCGCTGGAGGAGCAGACATTATCATTCTGATTGCTCTAAACAAACTATCCAAGTTTCAGGTTTTTCTACAACTCAAGATAATAACAGGGTTGCCACATACCTTGAAAAGTCAGGGAAATATGATTTTTTTTCAAGGTCAGTGAATTGTCAGGGAATTTTGAAAAATGGTCAGTGAAAAATTACATTTTAGAAAAGTCAGGGAAAAGTCAGGGAAAAATGAAAGTCTGAGTTGATGTTTTGAATTTTTCAGTGGCTATTGCAGTCTTCAAACAGTATTTATAAGTATTACTTTCAAACATTGATTATTTAATAATATAAAAACATTCCTAAGCATGAAACCTTAAAAGGTTTGGGATGTTAGACTGATAGGTTAAGTCAACTCACTGAGATTTTATTGTGCACACTGTTTATCAGAGTTATTTTTGTTGAGTTAAATGTTTTAACATTAGAGGTGTATGACATGACTGTATGTACATGTATAATCATGATGATTTTAAATGCTTTTGTGACCTTTTGTCCATAGCTTACATGTAAATGTTGCTTAATGTGTAAGATTGACTGAAGTATTACTACCTTGTAAGAAAATCATTTAATAGTATCTGTACTATTATCACTGACTAATATAACCATGAAAAGGAATTCTGATTTATTTGAAATTTGTTAAGGTTATTATTCTAAAACAATAAAAATGTAGATGGGAGGATTGGACGGCTGAAGGGGAGGAGGAGGCCGAAAAATTGTGGTTGTATTGGTCAGTGAAAAGTAGGGCTGAGTCAGGGAAAAGTCAGGGAATAGTCAGGGAATTTTATTTCTTCAGCTCTGTGGCAACCCTGAATAATCAATCAAGCAATTTTATATTGCATCATTTGACATGTTTCTTGTTTATTCATTATTTGTCAAGTTTGCAATAGCACTAGTTTAAATACAGTAAATCGACACATCATAGATGGCTTTTCCTGTGTCATTAGTTGAAAGTATATTACATACATGTACAATCTGACAATATATAGGCTGGGATGAATGAGCTTGAACACGATATATCCAACAAACAGCAACAGATAGCTCACCTGACTCAGGAAATAGAAACATTGAAGGAAATCCTGAACACAGAAAGGTATTCAACCTTGAGGTTACATGTACTTATAAGAGAAGCTCTACCTATATACATTAAAAATAAATAATAATTGTTTTTCAGGTTTATTTCAAATTAATATATGTAAGTTCTTACTTGTGTTTGATTAAGTTTTCTCTCTTGTGGGGAGACATATTGGTTTTGGTTGTCACCAAAGTCTAGCCAGAAGCCTTATGGTTCAAATAGGCTTGTTACACTCAGGTGTTTTTTGTCAGTTTTTCCAAGGTCCTTTGATTTATGTAAGATACTGTTCATATAATATATGCATTGAGATTCTTAATCTGGAATTTATCTGTATTTGATTGCTGGATTGAGATGAAACTCCACAGAAGTTACAATCAATAACAAGAAAGGCATATGGCTTTGTGACTTACTGTAGAAATCTATGTAGAACCAATACTTATAACATGTAATGGAATCATGATTTTTTTTATGCTCACCGAAGGTGACGCATATAGTCGCCGCTTCGTCCGTCCGTTCGTCCGTCCGTCCGTCCGTCTGTCCGTCCGTCCGTCCGTCCGTCCTTCACACTTTCCTTGTCCGGACTATTTCTCAGGAACTAACGGCTTGAATTCAACGAAACTTTATGGGAAGCTTTATCACCAAGAGTAGATACGCATATCGTCGGCGTGGCCTGGTTCCTCAATTTTTCACAGAGTTATGGCCCCTTGACTTTTCGGCCTATAGTACATATTGCATGATTCTTGTCCGGGCTATTTCTCAGGAACTAATGGCTTGAATTCAATTAAACTTTATGGGAAGCTTTATTACCAAGAGGAGATGCGCATATCGTCAGCATGACCCGATTCCTAAATTTTTCACAGAGTTAAGGCTCCTTGACCTTTTGGCCTATAGTTCATATTGCATGATTCTTGTCTGGGCTATTTCTCAGGAACTAATGGCTTGAATTCAACGAAACTTTATGGGAAGCTTTATTACCAATAGGAGATGCGCATATCGTCAGCATGACCCGATTCCTAAATTTTTCAAAGAGTTAAGGCCCCTTGACTTTTTGGCCTATAGTACATATTGCATGATTCTTGTCCGGGCTCTTTCTCAGGAACTAATGGCTTGAATTCAACAAAACTTTATGGGAAGCTTTATCAGCAAGAGTAGATACGCATATCGTCGGCGTGGCCTGGTTCCTCAATTTTTCACAGAGTTATGGCCCCATGACTTTTTGGCCTATAGTACATATTGCATGATTCTTGTCCGGGCTATTTCTCAGGAACTAATGGCTTGAATTCAATGAAACTTTATGGGAAGCTTTATTACCAAGAGGAGATGCGCATATCGTCAGCATGACCCGATTCCTAAATTTTTCAAAGAGTTATGCCCCCCTGACTTTTTGGCCTATAGTTCATGTTGCATGATTCTTGTCCGGGCTATTTCTCAGGAACTAATGGCTTGAATTCAATGAAACTTTATGGGAAGCTTTATTACCAAGAGTAGATACGCATATCGTCGACGTGACCTGGTTCCTCAATTTTTAAGAGAGTTATGGCCCCTACTACCATGTTGTTGACTAATATTCATGTCATTTGCCTAATTTAACAGGAGATATCATTTAAACAAAACCCCACAAAATTCAATATGCTAGTAATGTCAATCATAATCATGTCAGCTAATTGTTGTTTAGGCCATTATACACTATTTCAAATATCCAGTCATATGTCAAGAGTGTTGGTTAACCTCTTTGATATGAGCACACATTGAAATGTATGACTTAATTTTTAGTAGTATAAAAACTTAAAAAAAATCAATGAAAGATCTGATGAGTAACACGTATTATCCTATTAAATAGTAAACTGTTACTAAGTCTCCAAATTAGAGTTGGTAAAACATCTCATCTGATGAGGAGAATAGATATGATTTAGGAATGGGGATTTCAACATATCCTCCCACCCATTGACCAAGGCCTTATTTGTAACAATGACGTTCTTCGGGGAGCATCTGTCAGTTCTACTGACTTTCTTGTTTCTACAAGGTTTTATAGTCAATATTTTAATCCTATAAAATAAAAGTGTAGTCTATAAAATATTGCTATTCTAAATATAAGAAGAATTATTCATCTCTCCCTTTTTTCAGAAACACTCATAAAGCAACAATAGCTGAATTAAAGGGAATTAAATCAGAGCTTGCCAAGTCTAAAAAGGATATGAAGGATGGAATGAAAAAACTTCAGATTAGCCAGAGTGAAATTGAGGTTTGATATCCTTTCAAATGTGTCCATAATCAAGGGATAAGAAAGCTCAGTGTATTTGATCATTGGCTATGTAATATTTTATGTACTAGTATTTTTTAGATTCAAGCCAACCTTGCCTTTTAAATACGTACATTTTTTTTGTTAAGGACTAAATATAGAGCCACTAATTACCTGCAAGCAATTTCTGACTTTAATAAAATATATTCTACTTATGCAAAAACAATATGATAAAAAATCTGAAATTGCCTCTGAATTTTAATAGACAAAATAATTGACAAAATTGTTCTTTCTTCATAGTTATGCACTTTTTCTCTCAATCTTTGAAATGAGGATTTTTACTGAAATATGTTTGTATTAGGTTTTAACCTCAACTAAGTTGTCTTTAACACAACAACTGGAGGAATCACAGACAATTGAAACAAAGCTCAGGTAGGTTATAACACACATATCATGTAGTATCTTGTAAAATATCATTAAGTTCTTATTATCATTTCAGTTGTTAAAATGAAAATTGTATTTCGTTATATTGGGAATAATTTCTGAAGATGAAATCCAGATTTTGCACAAAGTTTTTATAGAATCTTATGATTAATATGTAAAATATGAAACTGTTACAAATTACAGATCATACTTGTTTATTTTAAAGCAGCTCATTTACATATGGTCATTGACTAAGAATTTGATTTTTAACTTTATCTGCGTATTACGTCTATCATTACCCATCTGCAGACGCATGGTCACCCAATGCAATCATCCGCGGTTGTTAAAAAAGATGGGTGAATTCCCCATCACAGGCAGTACCATCACAGACAGAATTATAAAACCTATATTTAGATTTTCTTTATTAATTTGCCATCACTCGGCTGAACTTACCAAATCCCACCCCTGAACTGGTGAAGACGCCATGTTGCAGAACATGTCCTGTAGTACCACAAGTACCTGCCTCGGGGATACCATATTTTACATTTAACTAATTTTGTTAACGAGTTTGCGTTTATGAAAATAGCATTTTCCCGTTTAATGTGAACTATACTTGCCGAGTTTATTTGTCAAGAAACAAAGACTTCACCAATATTGATGAGGGAGAGTAGAATTTCTTTTTTTTTTATTTCTACTGATCATTTGTAAACAAGCTGCTTTGAGCTTTTGAGTGGTTTACTGCACTGCAAAAAAAAAAAATAATACAATGAAAAGTATAATTTCACTCCTTACAACATAAATAAAAAAAAAAATTATTTTTTTTGTGTGTGTGGATGATGCAATATCTTTTATTTCATGGCGTGGTTACCCACTTGTGAGAATACAATTTTTAAAGTTCACTCATCTTCAAACATCCTCTATATTTAATGCATTGAATTACTAACCATATTCAATGACTTATGTTTGTGTGATAAAAATGATATGTTTCATATCATGTGAGAAAAAAATGCTATTTTTACAAAGAATGTAAGATAATTGTTCACTTTAACCTGTATAGGGAGGAGATAGATGAGGTGAAGTCTGAGCTGGACCTGCTGCGGGAGACCAATGAGAGTCTCCTGGAGGAACAGCAACAGAATGTTAGTACTTCAGTTTTGATAATGTCATATTCATCTAGTAACAAATGAAATAATTCAACAGAGTTTTGGATTGGTATTTTAAACGAAAAAAACATGTCCTTTAAATTAATGATGTCCAGTCGAGCATCCACTCAGGTTGACCTTGTTCTTTTCTTTTTCTTAATCTGCTGTAACTTCTATGTTTTTTATTGGATTGCTTCAATATTTGGACAGTTGCTTAAGTGGATGAACCTTTACATTAAACAGTTGACCTTGGCCATTTGACCTACTTTTGATGAAAAAAGGCCAAAAAAAATTTTAAAAATTAAAAAACGTCCATAGTACCACCAGATCTTATCATTTATATGAAATTTTTGTTTGAGATATAGTCCTATTTTATTCAGGCCATGGATTTATGTCTTGATATATTTATATGATGTAGATGACACAAATGTACACAATGTTTGAGGCTGCATCCCTAAACCTACTGAGAAAAATATCTATAAAATAAAAATAAAAAAAATTGTATAATTGGCATATGATATCTGATATGGCTAAAGCTAGGGATTTATAAAAAGCCATCACCCCACTGATTCAAGTGTTCCCATACAGAATAGGATTGTGTCATTTATTTACAGGACCAGAACCTGCATGGGAAGCTGGAGTCCAAAGAGAAAGCAGCTGCTGAACTGGAAACCAAGAACAAGACTCTGAAGTCAGATATAACAGCGAAAAATAAGCACATTAAGGAACTTGAGAAAGAGGTATTCTTCCTTCTTCAAGTATCAAAATATTTCCAGTACTGTGTTTAAAAATTGGAGGAACAAGGCAGCTCAAGGCCTACTAACAGTTTGTATTTTTGTATCAGAGCTGATAAGAAAGTACATATTGCATAAACTGTCTTGATTTTAAACGCTTCTTTCCAAAAACAAGCTTTTAACAAACAACACAACCAACTTTCAGTAAACAGAAATACAGTATGAAAAGTGGGCAATTCTTTTATTTTATTTTGACCTGTTGACCAAAATTCTACTATGCATGTGTAAAAGATGAAAAAAAGACACCATATTTAATTGATGTAGATAAAGTCCCTGAAGTCAAAGGTGACGTCAGTGACCAAGAGTCAGACATGAAGGACCAGGAGCTGTCAGCAGTCCGCATCCCTGGTGGAGGAACGTCAAGTGAGGGAGCAGCAGGCTGACACCATGGTCAGGCTGGAGCAGGCACTGCAGGCTGCCCAGAAAACTGTATGTACCAGTCAACAAGTTTAAATGCATCTTGAAAGCATATTTTGATACTTTGTCTGTTTCCATAGAAACATTTATGTACTCAGCGCACACATATTTTTTTTAATAATGTTAGATTATTACAATTTAAGGTTGAATACTTTACTCCCAAGCTACATCTGCGTACTTTTATGTTGGCATGACATTCCAATGCTATTACTTGTTCATTCTATAATCATGACCTTGTTCGCTGCTGAGATTTTTTGTGCATGTCCCAAGATCATTCTGTCTGACATTAACTGAAAATCTGGAGTTTATGCAATGATGAAGTTTTGCTAGTCCATCAATTTTAGTGAAACACCAACAAAGAAGTATTCATGTTATTGAAGTATGAGAAAACTACAGTAAGGTGGCTTGTCCATAAATTTCAAATCCATCTCCTATACAACACTGACTTAGCTAAATTTATTTACATTTTTTCCAGAAGTCAAATATTGGAGACATACCATTGGATTCAGCAATGAGTCCAAGCTAAGCATTGCAACTTTAGTGAAAACTTATTTTTCTTATTTTGTTGTTATTGTTCAATAAATGTTCACTGATTGTATGATCAGGCCAGTGAGATGAAGGAGGTTGCAGGGAAGTGCAGTGATGAGAAGGACAAGATGTTTAAGCAGTGTGAGGCCCAGAGGTCGGAGATGAGCAACATCATGCAGAAGTACAAGGCTGACAATGACAAGGAGGTCTGCAGGAAAAACAAGGAGATAGAGAAACTGAAGTCAGATGTAGAATCCTTCCAGAGTCACCAGAAAAAGGTGACATGAATATCTTATAGATATTTAGACTGAGAAATACTTCATGTTTTGTGCTTTAAGACTATAAGGATTGTAGAATTATCTTTTGTTTAAGTTTCAATTTTCATGAAATAAGATATAGATTTGAAGTTTCTTTTTATGCAAGAAGCCTTCATCATTTGAGAAAAGGAAATGGTACATTTTATCATGTACTAATTGACATGCTGTGATGAAATATTAACTTTTAAATTTGTATCAATAAACTTACAAGGTCTGTCTTCTATCATTGAAGATTATGGAGAGTGGAAATAAAAATGATGATTTAATATTATTTATGTTAATTGAAATTATGTTTATAGGAAAATGAACATATTTCACAGTTGAAAGCAGAAGTGGAACAATTAAGAAAAACTATTTCAGAATCAGGGTATCAAATGGTAAGCTTACATTTTCTTATGTAAAATATATTTAAGAATACAAAAAAAAAGATTATTTTTACTGTATAGAACTGTCTTTTTTTTTCTTTTTTTTTCAATTTACATGATAAACAAAATAATATATATCAAAGTTAAATTCAATTTAATTCACTGATTACATATTTGCTGATTGATATTAAGAGAGGGTTGAAAAAATATGAAAATTTGTACATACAGATTGATATGAATAAGCTGCTGATATAACTAAGTTTGTGTTTCAGGAGAACCTTCAAAAGAACTTTGGAGAAAAAGAGACCAAGGTACTTGAACTGGAAAGAGAAAATCTTAAAAAGGTAATAGAATCTTCCACTGCATTTGTATGGAAATGCCATTTTAATATTTGTCATTATTTTGAACTCACACACACACACAAATTTGTTTGATATTGATAACAGTTAGGTGTAGTACATGAGGAATTAATTTGAATGCCAACTAGATCAGTCTGTGAATGACTTGCAGTTTGATCAGGTTCTATTCAGTTTATTACTTATCAGTATCATGGATATGAAGACAGAACACTTACACAGCTGCCCACTGTGAATATTGGTCAGTCTGTTCTGACATTTCTATGTTGTGAGTGGTAAAGGGTCAGGCTTTTTTTTTTCTCACTCTCATTTTTTTATCAGAGCCAGTTCAAAGCCAAGCCCCACCCCCCTCCCCTCATTTCTTGAAGTTTAACCAAAATTTTCAACTAACCCTAGAATTTGTCTTTTCCCAAGATATGGCACTTTTTTTTCCAAATACAAATGTATATATGATAGTAAGGCTCCTTCACGGTAAGAAACAATCAAGTACTGATTTCATATTTGGGTAAACTTCACTATGAGAACACCATTTTTATTTTCCTTTTATTAATTGCTATCATGTTTGCCAACAGGATGAAGAGCTGAGGGAGCTACAGCACCAGTTGGAGGGGATGTATATCAAGAGCACAGCCACCACGGTAGTACAGACCAGCCCCTTCCCCAACAAAACCTACCAGAAGTCAGCCTCCAGTAGACCATGTACTCCCAGCGTCCCCAGAACCCCACTGATACAGGTAAGTAAGCCACACTACATGGTAGCAGGCATTTCCTGTCAATTTAGAAAATTTTGATTTTTGAGTCGAGAGTAAAAATCGTAAATTTAGATTAGCTTCTTGCAGTGAAATTTAAATGCTTTAGCAGTAAAGATATTACAATGCATTTTATGAATTCTTCACTGCTTGAGGAATATTTACAACACATTTATTTACTTTTTAGGGCAACATCCAATGATATTGTCCGCTCTCTGACTCCAACAAACCTGAATGGATATTTACCAAACTTAGTCGGAATGCATATGGATAAAATATCTCAGCCAAGTTTAACCGGCCAGATTGTCCCAGACACTCAGGAGTTATGACCCTTGAATTGATGAAAAATTGTAAAATTACAGTGTATGCTCTCTCTCTAACTCTAACAAACATGAACTAAACATTGTCACAATGTGTATGGGCACAATATCCCGACAAAGTTTGATAATCAGCCAAAACCCTTAAATTATGAACCAAACTTTACCAAACTTGGTCACAATGTGTATGGGCACAATATCTTGGTAAGGTTTGATAACCAGCCAAAATATTCCAGACACTCGGGAGTTATGGCCTTTGAATTGATGAAAAATTGTTAAATTGACCGTGTCTGCTCTTTAACTCTAAGAAACATGAACTGACCTTGTCCAAACTTGGTCACAATGTGAACGGGCACAATATCTCTACCAAGTTTGATAACCATTCAAAATGTTTCGAACACTCCAGAGTTATGTTCCTTGAATTGGTGAAAAAATTACAAAATTAACTAATGCTGACATAAGTGAACCAATCTTTATTAAACTTTGTCACAATGTGTATTGGCACAGTATCTCAATTGAGAATGAATACCAGTCAGAATGTCCCAGACACTTTAGAGTTGCCACCCTTGATAAAATTGCAGTACAGGCGTATTTTGTGATAACCAGCGCTCTTGTATTATGTTTGCATTTTCTAAAACTGTATTATTTATTTTAATGATACAGTTTTTGAATGCTGGCTTTTTACTTAAGCTTATTATTACAGCCTTAATCATTCTCATAGTTATGTAGACAAGCAGAATCATTTTCTGCAAGTCTTAAGATGTTAAAATTTCCTCAAACAGTCTACATTCAATGAAAGAGAGGATGTAAAAAAGACGCCACTACTGACCACCACTCCATCCATGAAGACACCACAAAGGAGCATCCTGAAGTCTTTGTCTTCCAACTCTACTATAAAGAAGCGGAGAGTGGTGTTTGCTTCAAATGACAACGATGAAGACTCAAACTCCGGGGATTCTTCTGCATTTGAGGTCATGGACTTTAATGTAAGCTAAAGTATTAACATTTTTGTAGTTTTACAGCATATACAGTCAACATCGTACATGCGACCACCTCTATTAAACAACTTTTTTATGAAACAACCGTTATAAATCCCACCCGAACATTTTTACTATATAAATTTATCCCATTAAACAACTTTTTAATTATGTGACCACCCGACCACATAAACAAAGTCCAAGCACGTAAGATTATGCACTAAATCAACTTTTTTGAGCGACCGTGTTTGATTCCCTTCGGACATTTTTGCTTGTTGCTAATTATCGAGTATGCTGGAACATGTGTATTATTCATCTTTAACACATCCGAACAAACAAACAGTTATCCCAGTCATTGTGCTCACCTGAAACCACTTTGTTTTGAGCATACATGACTGCACCATGTTCAACTAAATGGTCATAATAGTTCCTGGTTCCCCTTTTAACAGTTACTAAGTATAACAAAGGTGGAGCCATCCCTCTAAATGCCAAATGCTTTAGTTAATGGTATAACATTATTTGGGAATAAGGAAAGTTAATACTTCTGGATGCAATTCGTACCATAAATTATTTCTACCTATACGTATGTACATTGTGTCTTATAATGCCCGACATGGGCGCACGCTGGAAATAAATTTATCTGGGATTTCGGGATTTATGTCAGACAGAGACATAAGGAAAGCTCATTACTAAATAATATTGTTTCTTGAAAATGTCCCAATGCATCCATGAATTTGATGTGTTTTTCCCCTGAACACCAAATGCAAGTCACAACCAATGGACCATGGTATTATTTCAACATAACAGCGAAAAAATCTAAAGAAATGACAAAAAAAATCATGTTGATGTTCATTGGTATAAAACAAAAAAAAACATTTTGTAGTTTACATCGTATTCATGTTGTAATATAACCTTATCATACAATTTAGCTTACATTTAATATATGTATGACTTGTTTGCCTGGATTTCAAAAAATATCTATTGAGAGACCATTTCATAAAGCGACCACTTTTTGGCAGTCCCTTGAGCAGTTTCTTAGTACAATGTTGACTATAATTCTGGGGTTTTTTTAATGACAAAGTATCAAGATAAATAGAGAATATTTCTTAATATAGACCAATGATGTATTTGCAAGGGAATGCATCCACCTCTTTTGTTTTATTATTGGATGGAATAGACTAGTCCTACTAATTACAATTATTCCCATGTCCATCACCCAGGATGGGAAGGCTGATCCCAGTATGACACCACTGCTGTTGAAGCCATCACCGAAACCCAGGGCCCCTCCAGCAGACATGACCATCCAGTCAACTTTACCTCTCAATCGCACACCAAGAGGTCCACCTGTGGACCTCACAAAAAAAAAGGTAACTGATAAGTCTATCACTGCAAATACCTAAAATCAAACAAAATGACAATGTATAATGTTTTTTTTGTTGTTGTTGTTGTTGTTTTAAATACCATTGAATGTATAATCAAGGTCTAATAGTATTTGAAATATTGACCAGCGTCATAAAACGTAACAGGGATGTTCACCAGCATAGGAAGTTGTGTCTCTTGTTTTGAAATAGTTTAGACATAGTCATAGCAGAGTTATGGCCCTTGATGAGAAATTGGAGCAAAGCAAGACATCCTGTGTACATTGGACACATTTCTAGTTTTGTTCATATGAAATACGTTTTGCAACATGAATAGGTCTTGGTTAGTTTTAGAGTGTAAGTGAAATGATATAAATTTTCCAATCATATGAACTTTATTTAGCTTGTTTAATATTCATGGTTCATACAGGTCTTGAAAATGACTTTAACCTTGAGAAATACTTAATTCAAGTGTTGCCTTGAAAGAACTTAAAAATTGTAATGGAATTTCAGTAAAAGTCCTTGATTTTTTGTAAACAGCTTGAATATTCAGAACTGCATTAGCATTAGCAATGCATTTTTAAAACAAAAATTAATGTATCATGGAAAGAAATTAAAAAACGAGATCTTCATTCAACTGGAAACTGTTGTATATTTGTGAATGAAATGCTCTTGGAACAAACTGAAATTGCAAATAAGTGTTGCATAAAACGTTGTCATACATTGTGTAAATAGTACTTTTCTTGTTTGTTTACCACATTTTGAGACAATTTTTCAGCACTCAAACAGTTCAAAAAGAGGCCATGAAAGAAAAAAAAATGTTCCAAAAGTCACCTTGAAAAAACAATTTTAGCCTTAAAAAAAAACAACTTAAAAAGTCATTAACCCTTTCCCTAATAGAGGACACCATGAAAAGACCTATGCGAACAGCATAAAACCAGATCAGCGAGTAACTCGCAGGCTGATCAGGTTTTATGCTGTTCGCTGCTCCTCAGTGGTCTGGAAATGAGGATTGTGTAATTTAATTTGGTAAGGTTTAACTGTGGTTTTCTGCAGATCAGGCTTTATGTGATACCTATTGAGTGTGTAAAAATGAGTCTATATGAGGGAAAGGTAATAAAATCCTGTATGAACCATGATATTATGGACCATATATTGTAAAGAGCAATGTGGTTCCTTCTGCAGAAGAAACAATCCAGTGTAGATAAGGAAAACTTAGATACAGTAGATCATAGCACTATGGAGAAGACTGAAGATAAATCTAAGGTTTGACTTAAGGTTTTAATTTCTTATACAGGGATCAGTTTGGAAGAGATTTTGCAAGATTACTCTCTTTCTTACTTAAAATGTCAATGAAATCTGCTAAATGAGAGAAAAATACCAAGTTAAAAGTTAAACCAGTTATACATAGATCCAAAGACCTTTAATAATAGGTCTTTGATAGAACTTTACTATCATACTGGATGCTGACAAGTTCTCATGTATTATGACCAAATGATTTTATATTTTCTCATGATTTTTTGATAGAGAATTATCCCTGCTTATAACATTAAGGATTTTAGTGATTTTTTTTCTAATGTATATGCTTTTACATGTTTATTTTACCTGGATTAGTAGAGTAACATATGAAATTAATGGTATATACCAATTAAAGTTTGCTTGTTCAAATGGCCCCTGTATACAACAGTGTTTCAACCGATGACTATTGTGCATCCTGTATGACTATTTTCTCCATGAACTTGTTTCTCCATGTGTCCCTCTGTAATGTAGGCCAAGAAGGAGAAATCATCAGTCAGGAAAGCTCCACAGAAGAGTGCCGGAAAGTTCTTCAAGAGCAGTCCCAAGAACAGGCAGAATAAAATGAAAGAAAAGGCGGACATGTCGTGGTTTGAGAGTGATGACGTGTTTGGGTTTGGTATTGAGGACTAGACATAGACAGACTGGGAACCCATGTGATCTGTTGCTTGTTCAACACAGTATTCAATATCTATTAAGATAAGTTTAACAAAGATTATACATTGTAGCATACAGAAATATCAAGGCCAAAGTTCTAACATGTAAATAAGAATTTAAACCAGTCTGGCTTTGTGCAACGTTAATCTCAGACTCAGGTAGAATGCAATCAATGTCAACATTGTTGTTTTGCTATATGATTGATCTTGGGTTAACATATAATACAATATGTGATATATACGTTGTACTGTGATGAATTTTTATTTTAATACATTCAGTGATATTTCTATGAACTGTGATTGAATTTAAATTTATCTTTGTTACATACTAAAGTATATATCGCTTTATACTTTTTTTTTTACTTTTGCCACAATCTGTATATAGATTTGTATTTCAATAGAAATTGATAATAGGTTGTATATAAATAATCAAACTTTGTGATCATCCTGATACTGTCTATAATTTCATTTCAATGTGAATTCATGTTCAAACTGTATTGTATAACTGCAAAGTTTGTTGCCTGTTTTGTCAAATTAAAAAGTTATTGCTTTCAATTTATCGATAAACATACTCAGAACCTCAAATTAGCCATTGTATGGGAAATGCCAGGAATATGTACTCAGGATAATTTATTCATGTATATTATTAATCATTCATGATGTTTAAATGCCATATTCTGCTGAGCACAGACATCATCAGCCGAGTCTCTCATGATGACATTGAAATCAGACAAAAAGTGAGATGAATACCAACACGTCAAGGTATGAAAATTATAGTGTTAATTGCTCAAACAATGGAATACTTTTAAGTTAGATATGTAATTTGTTAATGTTGTAAACTCTCAATATGTTATTAATAAAGCTTATTCAGTGTGTTAAGTATTCATTTATTTATTTTATGCAGAATACATTTTTGCCAAAACACTTTGAAGTATAAACCCATAATCATATTACATGTATATACTAACAGAAACAGAAATCCGACTGATGTACCTTTTTGTGTCACATGCTGTAAGCAGAGGGGACACATAGGGATCTGTTTTGCGTCGTCTGTCTGTCCGTCACACTTTTTCCGTCATGCTTCAGTAGGTGACACATGAACTGCTACAAACTACTTTTGTTTTCCAATTGTATGGGTCCCTTCAAAGACTTAATTAATAGGTCTTTGGTCCTCAAAATATGCATAATGTTCCAAAAAGGTTCACAGAAGATGAAAACAGATTGACTTAGTTGTCCTACATTCTTATCTAAACATTCCAAAGCAAAAGTAGCAAACATGACAAGCAAATTTTCAAAGCCTGCCTTCGTTCACTTCAGTGGTTTATCATGAAAATCAAACTCATAGTATTTAATATCATTTATTATATCAATTTAATACAATGAAAAAAACTCTTAAAACAGAGAAAATTAAAACATACAGTATACAATAAAAAAATGAAATAATAATGAGTTATTAAAAAGGTAAAAAAAAAATTTAAAAAGGAATATGAATATATAATGATACAAAACAGTTAAATTCTTATAAAAAAAATGTGCATATTAAAGCATAAATGTATCTCAAATTGTTAAAAAAATAAAATCATGTTTATTCATGATTATGGCGTCATTGGATAGTGCCTGCTGTGATTGGCTGATCCATGGTGGGATGGTTGGGACTAAGGACATCCAAGACACGTCCCCAGTCGTAATCAGCCAGTTTCTCCTCCCAAGTCAGCGTTGCTCTGTTGTCTAGTAACTGTATCTGGAACAAGAAGGGGAGATTTGGCAGTGCGTCATTACATGTAAAATGAATGTTCTACAAGACCCGATGCTATCTGGTTATTTTTCCTAGTATCGCTTATTAATTTTAAAGAAGAATTTTTTGATACAATCTACATATAAATTAAAAGGGAGGATAATACGGCCACATCGTTATTACTGGATTTATTTCTTAATCAAAGATTCAAAATAAAGACAGACTGGAAGCTCCATGCTCATGATGTCGTTGATAAAAAATCAATGAAAGAGAGAAATCATTCGCATATTTAAACAATATATTGACAATCTTTTCTGTTTTTCTTATATAGAAATAGTGTTCGCCCATCCCCTTCTATTGTAATACTGGGGAAGGGTATATGAATATTCTATATCTGCGATGAATTTGTCCCCATTACTGGTAATTTATTATACAGTTAGTTTTGAACTGCTTTTAACTCAACTCACCACATCCAGTAAGGGAGACCGCATTAGCTGTTTCTTCAGGTTGATCAAATCCAGGGAGCTGAACCACCTGGAAAAGGATATATACAGCATTAATAAAGCTTTTTATTATGTATACTCCATCAAATGTATATATGATCTATCCTCAGAAATATGTAAATAACCTAAAAAAACAGCAACCTAGTAACATCGTAGATCGCACGCAAATGAGTTAAAAATGGACCTTAGACATATATTTGTTTTGTTGCTATTTTTAATATTCACTGCTTTAAGGTGATTAATGTATGTTTATTTGGTTTAACATCCCGCCAACAGCATTTCTGTCATTTGGAGACAATGTCTACTTGAGGCCAATCTGCAGTATCACACCGTAGACCTGTGGCATGATACCACACTCAGTCACATTACCCTGACATCGGACAAACCAGTCCTGGAACTACATTTATATGCTGATTGCAAAGCAAGGTAGGTATACCAGTACCATTTTTTACAATTTTGGTATGTCGCGGCCGGGGATCTAACCCACAACCTCCCATTTCCGGGGAGGATGCTCTAACCACATGGCCACAGGGAGACTAACACAGATACATACTCATCAGAAAACATATTCTTTTTATTCACTCCCAGGGAAAATCTGTTCTTGGGGTTGTATCTGGAAAAGAAAAAAGATATTGGTGAAAATTTCATAATGGATTTGCATGCAGTGGCTGGGTGGCGTCCACTGATGATCTCTGCTCTATAACTCAAACATGAACTGATCATTATCAAACTTGATCACAATGTATAAGGGCAAAACACCTCAGCCAGATTTGATAACCAGCCAGATTGTCCCAGACACTCCAGAGTTATGGCCCTTGAATTGATGGAAAAATAGCTAAATGAACAGTGTCTGCTCTTTAACTCCGATCTTTACCAAAACCTGGGCACAATATCTCAACCAAGTTCAATTACCAGCCAATATGGATCTTGAATTATCCGCATTCTAACTCTAACAAACCTCAATTGATCTTGTCCAACCTTGGTCACAAAGTGAATAAGCTCAATATCACAGCCAAGTCTGATAACCAGCCAAAATGTCTCTAACTATAGAGTCATGGCCCTTGAATTGATGGAGAAAAAAAACCGCAAAATTAACAGTGCACTGACAAACGTGACCCGATCTTTACCAAACATTGTAAAAATGTGTACTGGCACATTTGAAAACCAATCAAAGACAACTCCAGGCCCCGTGTTCTCGAAAATTAAAATGGAACTTCCGTATGATTTTCAAATTCGGACTATGCCAATTAGTTCCAGTCAGGACTCAAATTCAAGTCTGACATCGTATGTAAGTATTTTCGAGAATACGAGGCCATAGTTACGTCCCTTGAATTGATAAATTTGCAGACGGACATATTTCGCGATAACCAGCGCTCTTCTTTTTATTTTCCAAAACAACTCCCAGAATCCCTCTGTGGAACTTAGGCCGTTGTGTAACCCATATGATATTATGAGGTCTCACCTGAGACAGGCGTGCATGAAGAGCTCCCCGGCAAACGTGAAGAAGAAAGGCTCGTAGACCGGAGTGTAGCCGGGGTCCATTATGTTGGCCTTGGTATCTGCCAGGCCGCCGTTGTCGAAAGGAGTCCTAGGTGGAAATGATAATCAAAGTTGTTGTTTTCTTTTATATAGTATAAGGATAAGGAAAACAAACAATTCATTACAGTTAACTTAGTCAAGAGCTTGGCTGCTTGTCACAAATGGCGACTACGACTTTAACTTTTGGAAACTTTCAGACTGGCTGTTTCACACAGTCTGACTATTGCAGATGACTGCTAACATTTATGATCGTAACAATAATATCCCAAGACAGACTGGAGCTTAACGATAGTTAATTCCTTTGAGGACCATTGTCTACTGATGATCACACACCCTGTCATATCTTGACACTCAGCTAGCCATCTCTTATATGGTGTGCGCTAAGAAAGGGAGATATACCAGAACCATTACAATTTATTGTGTCGAGAATCGAAACCATGACCTCCCGATTCCGGGACGGACGCTCTAACAAATCGGCCACCGGGACAAGTTTATTAGGTACAAAAGTTAAAAGTAAAAGATGAATTATCCATATACATGTAACTGAAAAGAAGTAGTACACTATTAATATTGTTTTCTTAAAGTTCTCTTTCATTGTAAATATGTACAAAACAGAAATATCAGTGCCTGATTTTTTATATGATAATGCATTACATTTTATGAAGGTGTATGTCATTATGTTTGTAGGTGTACATTAGAACACACAATATGTCTTATCAGACAAATTTCCATCAACACTAGAAAGACCAAACCGAACCTGCCGGTGACGATTTCATACGTCATACAGCCTATGCTGAAGAAGTCTACGGGAGGATCGCGGTTGCCTCGGAAACGCTCTGGAGCTGCGTAGGCAGGAGTAAACACGTCGCGCTTCTCCCGGTCCGGCGTGTCCTCCACTTTGAGAAAGCCAGTCTGGAATGTAAAAGAAATGCTATAGATTTATATATTTACAACACATGATGAACTGTGACCTGAATGGCTTATTACATATATATGTATAACAATAGTTGTGTGTGTGTGTTTTATTTAAAAAAAAACGCAAGATTTACCTTTTAATGAACATGATATATTGTTAGACTATACAACTATTTCTCTCATTGTTTTAACATGAAAAACGCTACTTACAAGGACAGGAAAAGCCTTGGTTGTTAAGGAGGATTTTCGAAGGCTTCAAGTTACCATGGACAATCTCGTGCCTGTGTAGATACTCTAACCCGATAAGCACACCGGCAGTGACGAACTGCGCATGTTTCTCTCCGATGACGTGACGGGACTCGTCTCTCTGTAGGAGTTTCTGGAGGTCGCCAAGAGGGTGGAATTTGCTCAGCAGCCACAGGCTTGCGTTTGGTCCACTGATGCAGTCTTTGATTCTGGTAAAAGGATACAAAACTGAAGAATCGGCCTCTTGTTTTTTTGAGAGACGTTTTCAAGATTGTACAAGAGTGTAGACCAAGAAGATCTAGTACAGTCTATGATGCCATGCACAAGGTGGTTTTATCATATAACCGAGAGTAAAACAATGTTATTCTTCAGACATAACTATTTTCTATGACTTTGAGTAACCGCGTCACTGCATGTGATCGGACTCGGATGAACATATGTCTGAGTTTTGCGAAATAAACTTAAAATATGTTACAATGTATATCCATTATAAATAAGTTACCGAGAAGCGATGCTGAAATTTAAAAATAAATAATTGTTTTCTCTCTAAAGAAGAAATACACAATGATAAATTGCATTTCATTTCACAAATAAATAGATACTTATCAAACATATAAGAATAGTGTGACCGCATTTTCTATTTCGATCTTTTCTGCTTATTTACTTTTTTGAACCATGGTCATATTGTGTGTTAAAAAAAAGATCCTAACAGATTCGACCTTACCCGTTGATAAAGTACGAGTTCCTAAGATGCGCCATGTCTACTGCATTGATGTCCGAGGTGTCCTGATCGTGATACACGCTCATCACCACCTGCTCGTTCTGGTGGCTCGCCTTGCAACCAAAGCCATGCAAACAGTCTTATTTTCTTTTAATATTATGATGTTCATTTTTGTGTAATATGCATCTTATTTCATTATGTGTATACTTCGAAATTCACGAGATGAGATAAAATATTGCATTTACAGGGTTTTTTGGGGGTTTTTTTATGGTCGAAAGGGTTAAATTATACTTTTATCATTTTCACTGTGAAATTATCAAATATATATTTTATTTACATCGCAGTAATCAACTCAAAAGCATGAAATACATTGAGATCTGAACAGTACGAAGTGAAAAACAACTGCACGTGCCTGCACAACCCTTACCCCCAAGACTCGGAGCGTACGCAAGCACGTACCGGTGTGACGATTCAAGTGACCTACCTCCACACACATACACACACACCGAACATGAAAACGTTTTCGAATTCCTCCAGGGTACCAGGGTAGAACAATGAAAACGTTTCGAGATTCTTCCATTTTCATATGCCCCAACAGGGAATATAAAAAAATTATCAAATTTTCCCCTGAGTAACATGAAACAGATTTTAGATTCCCGTGGGAAACTTAAAATAGGTGGTAGTTTGAAAGCGTCCCCTCCACACACACACACACACACACACACACACACATGACTTGACTTGACTTGACTATTTGAGTTTACCGTCGCTTCGACAGTATTTCAGTCATATAGCGACGTCCAGCCAATTACAGGTGGAGGAAGACACCAAATGCACGGAGACATCCGGGTAAAACCATCGACCTACCGCAAGCCAGCTGGAAGGCTTCCTCACATGAAAATCCGAATGACCCTGCCGGGACACACATACACAGGGGAACATAAAAACGTTTTCAAAGACCCCCAATCCGGGACTTTGTAAGCGTTTTATATTCGCGGTTGGGGCATATTGAAAACGTATTGAGACCCCATCATCACATTTTGAAATGTCCTACCCATGAATCTACTTTTTTTAATACGTTTTCAAATTCCCATATTTAACATCATACAAATTCAATTACTAATAGTTACAATAAGTTCCAGGGGTGTGGGAGCTTTACCAGCCAAATCTTAATCTCATATAAATTCAGTTTAGGAAACACCAATAGAAATATCCATAGAAATATCAATAACATAAATCTTTTATAAGTTTTTAAGTTTTACGTTTTCCTGAAGAAGCTTGAAATGGGGGTAACTTGAAAACGTTACACCGGTACATTTCAAGCAAAACAATCAAACAATTGCTTGTGGTATAGATTATGTAGTTAGTCATGAGCGTTATTATGACTTTCATATTGAATGTGAAGATGTATGACAGGTATCATACGAACGTTCAATATATACCAAGAAAATGATATTTAACTTGACAAAAATTTTGACCTTTTACGTCGGATACTTTATTGAAAGCACCTAGTTATATTAAAAAAAAATCCCTTGTGGTTGATTTAATTTACATGTACTATGTTTAAATTTAATGGGCTAAATTAAGATAATTAGATCCGGTTATACAATTTTAATCAGTAATTCTTTGAAGTGAGGATTTTCAAGTGATAAGCAACGTCTGAGACCCACGCCTGATTTGTTACGTTTCAATTATCATTGGACGTGGGTCTCAGACGTTGGTGATAAGGTAACCAAGTGCCTAACTTAACAAGGACTACTTACAACACGCGCGGACCACGTTATATATTTCAGAGGGCGCCCAAACCTAGATAATGAAGCGGAAGCTAAAAAACACCTCTCGTATGTGTGTATTGGGGGGGGGTGGGTACTGTTTTTTTTTCCGGAGGGGGGGGGGGGGACTCATGTCCCTAACTCTGAATCAAATACATGTATCCTGTTTAACCAAAATCAAAGGGGTGAAGGGTCAGGACCCCCGGTCCTCCTCGAGATATTCACATAGACAATCAGTATGACAACACTTTTCTCTCACACCACGAGACAGAAATTTACCTTGTATTTTGTGGCGAACGTTCCGCGGTACAAGACCTCAGTCAACACCACTTGCTTCAGGCCCTCCGTCTTATAGCGGCTGAACATTGAGCGAAGCTGCCCTGCCTCGATAAATGTCTGCCATACCTCCAGCTCCGATTTCTGTGGGTTCTTAGATCCGCGCCTTTTCTTTTTCTTGTTGTACTTAGGTTTTATGTTTTGCTTTAGCACTGTCTCTTTCCTCTGTGTGAATGTCACTTCGGATAAAATCCGGTTGTCTTTTGTTTTCTTTTCTGTATTTGCTGAGTCTGTGTGTTTCAGAATTATTATCCCGGGAATTGTTGATGGATTCTTTATATTGATATGATTTCCCAGTACAACCGCGGTATCCCTAACCCCCTTTATTTTGTCTTTCTCTAGTGTTGAAACTCTGTCAACAGACATCTTGTTTATCCTACTTGATAAACCGCCGCTTTCTTTACAATTATGTTTTATTTTTTCATCTCTAGATTCAAACAACACGTCCGTCAACCAGATGTCTACCTTTACTGTACACATTATTGTTGTATGTTCTGTTGCCATAATTTCCAGCAGGCTCATCTCTCCTCAAGCTGGACACAGCCTTGTAGTCTACATTGCTCTCTTTTCCCTTGCCTG
>CM037783.1:39308859-39358859 GCA_021229015.1 Solen grandis | reverse complement strand
TCAAAACTGTCTTAGGTCGGGCCCGAATATTATCCTTATCAAAACTGTATTAGGTCGGGCCCGAATATTATCCTTATCAAAACGTCATCCTTATCAAAACTGTCTTAGGTCAGGCCCGAATATTATCCTTATCAAAACTGTATTAGATCGGGCCCGAATATTATCCTCATCAAAACTGCCTTAAGTCGGGTCCGAATAATATTCTTATCAAAACTGTGTTACGTCGGGACCTAATATTACCCTTATCAAAACTCCTAGATCGGGCCCTAATATTGTCCTTATCAACACTGTTTTAGGTCGGGACCGAATATATCCTTATCAAAACTTTCTTAGGTCGGACCCGAATAATATCTTTAACAAAACTATATTAGGTCGGGCCCAAATATTATTCTTATCAAATCTGTATTGGTTGGGCTAGAATAATATCCTCATAAAAACTGTCTTAAGTCGGGCCCGAATATTATCCTCATCAATACTGTAATTTATAGGGCCCGAATAGTATCCTTCTCAAAACTGTATCAGGTCGGGTAGTAATATTATCCTTATCGAAACTCTCTAAGGTCGGGTCCGAATATTATCCTGATCAAATCTGTCTATTTGCCCGAATAATATCCTTATCAAAACTGTTTTAGGTCGGGTAGAATATTATCCTTATAAAAACTCTCTAAGGTCGGGCCCGAATAATATCCTTATCAAAACTGTCTTAGTTTTGGCCCGAATAATATCCTTATTAAAACTCTCTAAGGTCTGCCCCGAATAATATCCTTATCAAAACTGTATTAGGTCGGGCCCGAATATTATCCTTATCAAAACTGTATTAGGTCGGGCCCGAATATTATCCTTATCAAAACTGTATTAGGTCGGGTAGAAATATTATCCTTATCAAAACTCTCTAAGGTCGGGCCCGAATTATATCCTTATCAAAACTGTCTTAGTTTTGGCCCGAATAATATCCTTATCAAAACTGTATTAGGTCGGGCCCGAATATTATCCTTATAAAAACTCTCTAAGGTCGGGCCCGAATAATATCCTTATCAAAACTGGCTTAGGTCGTGCCCGTATATTATCCTTATAAAAACTCTCTAAGGTCTGGCCCGAATAATATCCTTATCAAAACTGGCTTAGGTGGGTAGAAATATTATCCTTAAAAAGAATAATATCCTTATCAAAACTGTCTTAGTTTTGGCCCGAATAATATCCTTATTAAAACTCTCTAAGGTCGGGCCCGAATAATATCCTTATCAAAACTGTCTTAGTTTTGGCCCGAATAATATCCTTATCAAAACTGTATTAGGTCGGGTAGTAATATTATCCTTATAAAAACTCTCTAAGGTCGGGCCCGAATATTATCCTTATCAAAACTGTATTAGGTCGGGTCCGAATATTATCCTGATCAAAACTGTCTAAGGTTGGGTTATATTTCCTTACAAAACTGTCTTAGGGGGAATATTATCCTTATCAAAACTGTCTAAGGTTGGGTTCGGATATTTTCCTTACCAAAACTGTCTAAGGTCGGGTTCGGATATTATCCTTATCAAAACTGTCTTAGGTCGGGTCCGAATAATATCCTTATCAAAACTGTCTTAGGTTGGATTCGGATAGTATCCTTATCAAAACTGTCTAAGGTCAGGTTCGGATATTATCCTCATCAAAACTGTCTAAGGTTGGGTTCGGATATTATCCTTACCAAAACTGTCTAAGGTCGGGTTCGGATATTATCCTCATCAAAACTGTCTAAGGTTGGGTTCGGATATTATCCTTACCAAAACTGTCTTAGGTCGGGTTCGGATATTATCATATTATCAAATCTGCATAAGGTCGGGCCCTAATATTCATCCTTATAAAAAGTTTTTAATGTCGGGCCCGAATATCATGCTTATCAAATCTGTTTTAGGTCGGGCTCGTGTGTTATCTATATCAAAACTGTCCCAGGTCGGGCCCTAATATTATCAGTATTATTATTTCCATATCTGTTCTCCGTTGTATTCATACTTATACTCAGTTTTTAGTTTGACACACTCGAATTGATAGTGTTACACTGGAAATAGTGACCACCATTTTAATAAACTTTAAGATACTCAAACCCGTGTGATGTACAGTTTTCCAGATAACACATATCTCAATAAAATCCATGTACACCCAATGCAAATAAAATGTTTCTTTGTCGTTAGTATGTTGCCTTATATAATATTTACTAATTTCATATTTGCATATCAAAAAATAAAGGTTATTTCATTGCATTACACAAACTACTGTTATCACATTTCATAGCACAGAAAATCGAACAAATATATACATGTAATAGATTAGACACCGTTTCGAAGTATTTATAGATAAATGATATACGTAACTGATTATGCTTCAGGTTCAGTCCGGGGTCACTTCCTGTAACAACGGCGCTCTCCTGTGCTCTTGTTCCGTGACGGTGCGTGCCGGTGGGGACGTGTACTCCATTAATCTATGTAACGGACACATCTTTCATGGCTACCTGAATGTAAATAGCGGGTCGGTCAATGTTTTACGCGTATACCAGGTGTCGTCTACAACATACGAGGTATGTAACCGAATCAAAACGATGTGATAAAATATCAGCCCGGTTTAACGTGCTGAAAAAGCAATTATCAATAAGAACTTTCACCATTGTCTATTCTGTTGTTGAAGAAAAATATGTGTTCCCATTTAAAATGCGTGTTTAGTTCAAGGTTTCATTTACTAACTTAAATTACTTTCTTTTAATTCACTGAAAATTCCTTTCACCGTATGCCTTGTATTTTATGTATGGTGCATATATATTGACCTGGCACTCATATACTAGTAATATATGTGCCAAAGAAAGTAAACTTTATGATTTTCATCAGCATTTTGCGATATTATTTAAAGCATGTCGATTTAACAGGTAAGGGGAGCTTATCGGTATAGCATATGGATCATGCCAAATACTACAGAAATCAGGTGCCAAATCGGTAGTGCTTTGGCATCGTATTTAGTTTGTCTTTTCGAGCTCCCGGCTCGAATCCTATATACCGTTTCTTTGTTGTTCTCTCTCTCTCTCTCTCTCTCTCTCTCTCTCAAATCTTTATCCAAGTGAAAAACATCAAAACACGTGCACGTGCAGTTTTAGTTGTTCGGTCATATTGGAAGGAATTGTGGATGCTTTGCAAAGCAATAGAAAAAATATCGTTTCGAGCATCTTTAAGTAATATAATTATCCAATACATGTATAATTAAATATTATAAAAAATACAAGCAATTAACCAGGTGTATAAATCAATTTTTGGGGCTTTTATGTGAAACGGTAATTATAAGTTTTAGCCATAAAAAGGCAACTAAGAGACTCGAACCAATGGAGTATTGGTTTTTCACAGCATGTGTATTACCTCTCGTTCATTACCTCATTTTATCATTTGACATTATGCTCTCAAACAGCTGTTTCAGGTTTCGTATAACCATCACATATTTTCTTATATTTACCAAGTTGCATATAACTTTTAGGCCGGATTACATCACTCCGCGTCACGCGCGTGTATTATAGGGTGTTGAACTCGAACAGCTGGATTAAATGCGTTTGATGCAAAAAAAATGCGTTATTCATATGATGTTGAAAATATATGAGAAATACATGACCAAATCGTTATTTTCAGTTATAATTTGAAGCAGTTTTGTCCGTGTTATATTACAAAAAGTAATTCGTTCAAAGTCCGTTCATTCATGTTTTTGTTTGTTTGTTGTTATAATCGCGATTTACTATTATATAGGTCATATGATAAAAAGAATCTGGCATGAACTGTCATTTCCTAAATTATTAAGCTCGCCAGTGGCTCTCTTTAAACATTTTTGCGAACTCGTTTAGTAAAATTTGATATGAAATAACAATTCATGTCAAATCCTATGTATATGAGTATTCCACTTTTTACTATCATGGGTATCAATACCGTATCATATAGGTCAGGCATTTCAACGACATCACGATTTCTTCCGAAGGCACACACTGCCACACATGAAAGATAAGGAGTGCCAGGTCAATATTTATAAACAATTCATTTATAAATTCTAAATGTATTATTTACATGTATAGAATAATTATATATATGATGCTGCATATATGGTTAATAGATCGTTTTACCGACTGGCACGACCATAAAAGTGTACGAGTTTCTCCATCACTCGAACACCATGAATATCGTCATCTACCCGTCCCCCAGCGACATCGGCAACACGGAGGGACTATGCGGGAATCTAGACGGGGATTCATCCAACGATCTCAATATTCGGGGCACCAATCAACAGAGCTCGGCCACCAGTGATGGGTTTGAGTTTCATCCAGACGATTTCTCCACGTCTTGGAGGTAAGGCGTGTCTTCGTCTGTGCTTGCTGGAGTAATCCAATGCTAGGTATATCCATATTAGCAAACAATAGTAATCAAAGTGCTGATAGGGCTGGAGAGCAGGGTTTTTTATTTGATAATATGGAATTTCTTTTGTTTATCAAATTAAATGTAATATACGAATCAAATTTTCAAGCGATGCTAATAAACTCAATGTTTTAAACCCGCTTTAAGCTTACTTGAGCATGGTTGTTACAATAAAAGATGATACTATATGTCTCAATGGCCTGATAACAATAAGCATATCGCTTCTCTTACCCTCCGTTTTTCTCTTGCCTACAATTTATAAGAGTATATGCAAATGTGGGAGCAAATCTAAAACAACAAACTTTCATTATATAAATTATGTTGTTGTTGTTGTTTTTTTGTGTTTTTTTTCCATTTCATCTTAAATACACATGTACTTAATATAGGTAAATTGATGATATTCACTATAACAAAAATATATTCATCTTTTATTGCAAAAATGTTAAACAAAAGATACTAAGACATGTTCTCCGGCTTGGACTCGAACCAACACATACCCCTTTGAGGCATTGCCTGAATAACGAAAAAGCTAACTATGGTACCCACTGGAATTATGGGCCAACACTTAAAACACTTTGTTACCTGACGCTGGAAATTCCAGCCAGTGATTGTTCAAAATACTTCCGAATGAGGAGCGATTTTTTTTTTTTGCTTGCGTATTTTCTGTTTTCATTACAGTATCTCCAGCATCGAGTATAAACACATTTTAATTCAGTTTCGATTTCCATATCGCAATCGTACAGAAATAAACATGAAAATCATCACCAATTATCACTACTTAGTGAAAAAAAGGAACTTTACCTCCGCGTAGTAAAAAGAGTGAAATTTAAATATAGATGTCAAAATATAGCCCCGAATTGTTGTGCGATGCAGAAATGTGTGTTACCACAGAACAGCGTTGCAAGCAACCCTGTTCAAAAACAATTCAAAGTGGGATAATACTTATACGTAAATTGTGACTTAGTGTCTTAAATGTTTTATATGTGTCATATTCATGTAAACAGCATTAAATCCTAGTGTCTTTTCAGAAAGGTATATAAAAATGACTAAGTTTGACCTTTATGGTTTCCTGACGCAATAATCATTCTTAACATAATTTTGTTAGCATATTTTTAACATAAGTCTTTAATGAAATTTCGTCCAACCTTTTCACAAACCCGGATGTCTGATATGATCACGTGTCTGTCTTATTTTCAAAATAGCATACAAAATAATCGTCACTTTGTAAATCGTGCTGGTATTGGCCCTACAGACTCGACAGTACTTACGCACATGAAGATTTGTTGAGCAACTATAACAACGTAGCTGACTGGCCCTCGGACAGAATTCTCTGCACATGCCAAGCCTACAGCATCACTCCAACCTGCTCTATACGAGAGGATGAGACAAATCCCTCACCCTTCAGTCGCCCTGGAACACTGCTGAACTCAGGTGTCTCCAAGAGGGACGCAGATACGCCAAACTTTGAGATGATCTCCAGACGGAGAGTGAAAAATATTGTGATGTCTGTAGATCACAAATTAGAGAAGGTATTTCTTTACAAAACTCGAATGTTTTACTTCCTAGTATTAAAGAGATTGTTGAGACAAGATAAATGGTACTTTCCATATTCCAGAGAAAGAAACTCGTGTGCAAATGACAGCAAACACGTATTTGATATATATTTAGATTTCACATTTGAAAGAAAATGGAGATTACGATATTTTAAAGGCTTGAAAATGAAAACAAAAGGTTATGCAAATGATTTTTTAACAGAGGCAGTCAAACGGGAATGCGCTTACATTTGACGTCGCTTGGGCCATGTGCGAGCAAGAATTTTATCAATGTCTGGTCGTCAATGCTACAAAAGATCTGTTCAATGTTACTTACACAAGAGAACTGAATGAATGTGCAATCGACGTGATGGTATGTATATATAACAGGACTTTGTGTGTGTGTGTGTGTGTGTGTGTGTTTATCTATTTTTAATTTATATATGTGCGTCGTCATAGAATATATCTGTGTATATGAGGTATGATTTAAACCAACTATTACACATGTAATCAATTCATGATAATTCTCTTTGGTGTCTAAAACAGACTAAGGTGTCGTTATTATTTCGTATGTGATTCATTCTAAACCTTGCTTTGTCTTGTCACTGCAAAGTTTAATTTTGTTCCATACTTTGATTCAAAAGACGAAGATATGCTCATGACAATGAAATCCTTATCAAAGTCTACTAATGATAAGATAGTATCATCTATATGACAACACTTTTCTGCATGCCTTTTTTAAAGTCACATCACGTTGACTGCAGCACTAAGAAACGAAATCCAGCCAACGTATATTTTATTCGTATTTATTTTGTTATAGTTCTAATTTTTATTTCATTCTTACTTGGTGCTTTTCTATGAATATAAGTAAAATGCAATGAATTAAAATGGTAATTTCACCGTTTCAAACAGTGAATGTTACCATTTTTATAATTTTCACCGTTTTATAATGGGGCTACTAATAGACACTATCGTGTTTTTTTCAAGACATTTTAGTATTAATTCCAGTATTGAAATAAAACTTCTTCGACAACTACTTGAAAGAAATATTAGTTTTAAGCTTTCTTTGTACTCATTATTGGAATATTTTTAGACCGAATAATGATTGGTGCGACTTCCGGAATATAGGGCCCCCAAGGTTAAAATGATAACTCAGAAATCATGTGTAAAGCGTCACAGAAAAAAAGAAGTTTCAGTGAAATATTATATTTATTTCATCTCGTAAGGAGGAAAAGCATGCACCACTCACGAAAATATTGAGATCCTCCTCACTCGATGAATTAAAAATGATATTCCATTGAAATCAGCAATTATCCTCTATATATTCTTGGAAATAACTATCGGATTAGGTTTGAGACTGCCAAGAAGTTCCATATTGGTTCACAGAGAAAAGATGGTAGACATATACAAACTAAACAAAATAATACTTTTAGATTAAACACTAGGACAGTCCTACTTTAATAACTAATTGGATCATACGATTCAGCAATGTCTATAAATGCAGGGTGATGTAAATATATTTGAACTGAGAATAGATGGTGTATGTTGTAATTGCTGCCATTGCTGCCGCGGATGTATTGACACTCTGTCTCTTGGAAGTAGGGGAATGATTTTAACTTGACCTCTTCTCTGTATGACCTTGACAGCAAGAAAACGACACGTCGTGGATATCCGTGCACTGTGTCGCTTACACTCATTGGCTCGCTGCCTTCATTTTGGCGAATCTAGATTTCTACCAGAATAACCAGGTAGTCGTCGGCGTTGTGGAGAGTAATTCCTGCCCGGGAAACTGCAACGGAAATGGACTTTGTGTGGCTGGTAATTCTTTTTAAGGTCACATTTTCGTTTTGATTTTGACACATAATTAATGAACACCCAGTGCCAAAATGTCAACAAACAATTTGGCGCTGATCATTTCATTACTATCATTTAAATGCCCATTAAGCTTCCAAAACAGTGTATATTCTTTGGACAGAAAAGCAAAGTGAATGCTACAGATTTGATACGAGATGCAATCTATCTATACATACTCGTTGAAAACAACGTTACACCAATGCATGAATAATGAAGAATCTTTTACTAAAGATCATTCATTCATTTATTTACAAAAACAACTAATTTCATATTCCACATAACCTCGTCAGATTTCCATATACATTTCGTTTGTCTCCGTTAACGAATCACGAGTGCATAAATTTATGACTTAGCAGATAAACAAATTGTGATTCGACGACGGTTTTTCAAATTCAAATTATTTTCGGGAATACTCGCCATTGCAAAATGTTAAAAGTGAGAGTATTTTGACATCTATCTAAAATACTAAATTGCAGAATTTAAAAAACATTTTCAATGCGTTCAACTGCTATTTTACACAAGATATTTGCACATTATGTTCCATTAGTGTTAGTCTACAATAATTCAATGTTTTTTTGGTGTTTTTTTTTTGTTTTTTTTTTTAAATATTTTCATTTTCATGAAAATTGAATCATTATGAAATATAACCGGCCTTTAATTTATTTATGTCAACCGGATCGTGTCGGAGTTCATAAAAGTAGATTTTTTATGCCCCGCCAACTGCGTCTTTGCGTCCGTCCGTTGGTTTGTTCATCCATACCTCCGTCCGTCCGTTTCGGTAGACATGTACATCATGACAAGAACTATTTAATTTTTTAATTTTCTTACATTTTTTTTTTATTTTTTTTTGGTTTCGACCTATACTTAGTAAGATTGGTATATCTGCCTCATGTTTACCTATGTGTTTAAGCTCTTCCTCTATGAAGATGTCTTGGAACTAGATGCAAATGTACATCAAGATTTATTTTCTTAAAAATAAAAGCAACAATTTAGTTGTGACCAACGTATGCCAGCGGAGCATCAGTCGCGGAGATACATTTCATTGTTAACAGTCATTTCCATACGCCAGTCGAACGATGGGGCGTATTATGGTGCTGACCGTCTGTCTGTCCATCTGTAGACATTTCGTTTCAGCGCTAGAACTTTTGAATGTATCTAATTCATATTTTGTATGCAAGTATATGATATCAAAATACAAGTCAAGTTCGAATTTCGATCGAATATAAAAAGTTGCCAATTTTGACCTCTACGATATTTAACGTCGAAGAACATCTTTTTGTACCGATAATGTTAACAAAAGACAAAGTTTCAGATCAGTCAATTAATGACAAGAATGTTGGTACCATTTGCTTTTGTAAATATCGTTACCTTTTTTTTTTTTTCCCTCAATACATATATTATCTTATCCTTCTCAAGGTTCATGTTCTTGTGATGCTGGATACGGGACTGACGAGTGTCTCATTGAGCTGGCCAATAAGATAGGAATTCTCCCACAGCCCGGTGGTGACGTCTGTGATCTTAGCTCGGGGGGCACTTGCGACTTCGTTTCTGTCTATGGAGACGGCTTCGTCGAGAGCGCAATATGTCGTGTCGTCATAGCTACGGTAAGCATTTGATGAAGTGCTTGCATACTTCATGTTATCAATGCTGCTGTTGTTGTGCCATAGGACTTGGTGACATAAAAATCGTGCATCTTGGGATCTATATTCTATTTTTTCTTTTCTAGACATGTTATTGTTTTCCAAATTTCCTCATTCGTTTGGTATAAAATCATGTAGATAGACAGCTCCATGGTAGTGTTGTTTGTATCTACCAGCCAGTAAGTTATGTATGCCATCATTATGGCTTTTTGAAAATGTACACTCGTATATTACTGCGCCAAGTAAACTTATTTTTTATTTAGCTGGGATTATTTGTTTTTATTATCCGTTTTTGATGTCGCTGCTGTTTATCTGTTGTAGTTGTTGATGTATTATGTATTTAATAGACGAACGGAAATAAGGATATTTTGATTTCAGGCCAACTCTAGTGGAATATTTGTAGAAGTTACGGATCATACAGTTTCCTGTGTGTACGAAAGTATATTTGAGGTGAGCGCCCCTACGCAATCCGCGCGACGCCGACGTTCCACCCACAACGCCAATGATACGATAGGTGAGCGGATAGCCGTCACCGTATCCAATGACGGCGTCACGTTCTCGGATCCTTATAACGTGTATGCTCTAGACACCACGTGTCAGGAGGTTGTGGGGGCGCTCCTTGTCTTGAAGGTAATAGGCACGTGCCGCAAGACAGATACAAATTAAGTACTGCATTTTTTTTATTACTTAACGCATTTTCTGCTTATTTTCCTTTTTGTTCATCGTTACAAAATAGTATAAATTCTCTGTGAAAACTGTGAAATTGGGCATGCTATAGACCATTTCACTAGGGGTTCGTCAATACTCGGTTTAGTTCGCTGATTTAAACTGACCAGTTATTGAAAATCTGATGTGTATGTTAATTTCTTATTTTCGAAAAATGGTCTATTTGAGTGAACATATTGTTTGCCAAAGACATACTCTATTTTCCAAAAGACATCACTACTAAAAAACCCTCATTCGATATTGATATTAGATTTAATCCTTTAAACACTTATATTTTAAGATTTTTAATCTGTTTTAATTTAATATATTTTTTAAAATATAAAGGAAAAGGCTTAATCTTAGTAAAATGAACTTTTGACCCTACCCCATTTCTTTGTAAAAATGTAATTACTGAAATGAATATTATTGCAGTTAATGATTATGTACATTTCATATATGCCATTTAGGCCGGAAACTGCTACATACAGGGAGTGTGCTACTCTACAGGTGCGCTCAATGACTCATCAGATGCGTGTATACAATGCCTACCAACTGTCGAGTCTTTTGATTGGACGGATGGTAATGTTGTTCTTGTTTCGGAGTTTTTGATTGGAAATTCTTCCTGTTGTTGAGTCATTTGTCAGAGGACAATCCACCATATCTTAAGTCTCAGTTTAGTATAGGTTAATGTTTGTTATCGAGGGTTTAACTTGTTAAACCGTCGATTACAAACATTAACCCACTTAATGTATGGAATTATGTTTTGACGTTACTATCCATGTCAATCTCTATACGCATGCGCACAAAGATTGGTCGTATATACTAGGTTACCCATTAAACCAAGTGGTTTAACGAGTTTAACCGATCAAAAATTTTGAAAAATACTGCAATCTCATTGGTCAAAATATAATTCCATACATTAAATAAGATGATAACTTGTTGACCTGAAATAATTCATTTATTAAATGGGAGGAAAGTATATCTTTTAGGAAAATTCGCGAAGTCTTTAAAAAATACATTCACTTTATTCAGAATATTTAGGTCAAATAGCAGTCTAAATAAATACATGTAAATACAAAATAAATACACTGCAAAATATCATAGTTTTATTTTATCATCCTCAGCATGTCAACTGCCGCAAAGTGATGATTCGGAAAGTGATAACAAGAGTCTGATCATTGGTGTCGTCTGCGGTGTTATTGGAGGGTTGGTGGTGATAGGCGTCGTAGGTTTCGTCATTTGGCATATGTCAAACAAGAAGTAAGTTTGTTCGTTTGTAATGTTTAATATCGCACAGACAACATTTCAGTTATTTGGAGATATTTATCTGCATAAGACTGAAATAGTATTGCTTCAATGAGACAGTGGCATAATACCACAGCTACTACAGTTCTTTTTGGTCGATCGGAACAAGGACTTTAAATTAAGTGTTTCAAGCACTCATACAAATACATAATATGAAAATCAGAGAATTTTTGGTCAATGTTTTCATATGATATGGTCACTTAATATTTCACAGTTAAGTGCAAAGTACAGTCGCATGTGTATTTTGTCTTTTCTGATACATACGCAGCAACTACTATTATTATGTAAAATGTATTTTTTTTTTTTTTTTTTGCAATTTCGATGGGAAATTATAGGTTAGGGAGGTGCGATACCCTTGCTTATTTTGCGAATAGACCCCAAGGTTGTTGTACGTGCCCGGTGTGTAGCACCGATACACGGCTACACAAAAAAATTAGAAAACTTCCTAAATTCACACCGCACCGGGAGAGGGGGGCGCAAAAAGTATGAAGTAGGGGGATATGAGATCTTTCACGTGGCATGGAGAGATTTTGTGCTAGATCGATGAAAAATACTCACGAGATATCGTGTACGAAAATTACAATGATATGTTTGCTATATATTGAAGTATTTAAAATTAAAAAGTGCACACTCTTATGACAATGGAGTGAATATTATGATTAACGTACTAAAAAAACACATCTTGATCGATTTAGGGAGAGGGGCGTCCTATTTCCATAGAAACTTTTTATGTATGAAGAAGAAATGTACGTATTTATAGAACAATTTGTGTTCGTTTTATAGGAATGTACGGGCTGGACCGGATCCAGTAAGTGACGTCACAAAGAATCAACGTTACCGTAAACCCGGCAGCTTTTCCTCTTTCCGGTCCGACAATTTCATGGAGGGAGCCAAAGTGTAGAAGACTGATTTCTGTATTGCCTTAGCCACACAACTGATATCCTCATAACACATACGGTCATAACCTAAATCTGAACACCATTACCTTAGTTTGAATGAACATTTCCAGTTTTGGATAGTGAACACCTACATTCAACGTTTACTTATTGTAAATGAATTCCAATGTGAGTTCCAGACTCGAGATTAACCGAAAGTACTCAGCGCTAAGTAATAGCTATTTTAAATATGATAGAAGCACATTCTATCCTTATTAGTTCCCTACCGGTGTCATATTATGAAACTTAAAATGTGAATAGATGGCAGTATGGAGATTCTGCACGTCACATTTTTTTTCTCGGACCAAAATTCTGATTGCTATGGTAACGAAAATAATATGCACCTCACCGGTAGGGGACTCATGTTTTGCGTGCAACACAAGTTATTTGTTTTTCTAGACATTTATCTTAGTTCACATAAATATATACCTTATTAAAGAATATTTGTAAATTATAGATAAAAGGAAAACATGTATTAAGGAAACATCCTTAAATATTTAAATATTATTTAGCCCTTAGAAACCATCAATTTTGTATCAAGAGACCACCCTGGGGGACATGACGAAAAAGTCTTTCAATACAGGTGGTCTCCGTATCCAGGTTAGAAATTATATTAACAAGAAGCTTTGGACATTTCTGTGACATATGTAAAAGGTTTGAGTATTTTCGATTTATACAAATGTATTGCCAATTACAAAATATTGGTACAGATTACAATTTACAAACAGAATAGATGTTACAATTTGAACTTTATTATTGTTATTAGTTTGATACAACTGGTTTATGTTGTCAAAACAGTATGTACATGTAATATCAAACTTACATCAAGAACTTAATATTATCTGGTTGTGTTAAGAGTTGTTTGAATTTGAATTTTCCTAACAATGAGTTCTGTTTCACTTTTTTCAACATCTAATATTCTTCTCTGATATTCCTACTACTTTCATTCTGTTATTTAAATTCAATCATCTCCTTTTTTTAGCCTATTCATTTTCACTTTAAAATATATCTCATATCATTTTCGGCACTTCAATAATACCAGACATCAGTTTTACTTCTAAGCTGTGAAATTCAAGTTTGAGTCACGAATGCATGTGCATGTGAATTTTAAAAGGAAAGGTGACCTCTGTAAGTTTGGCGACATGTTGGCCACTTGTCACGGTGGTCGGTAATAAGAGATGGGTTAGAAAAGCAAGTCAGGATTCACTGAAAGGGTCGTTTAAACCAGGTGGTCGCTGAAAGCAGGTGGTCTTATTGGCAGATTTGACTGTATGCCAGGTTTAAATAGTGTCTTAGAAAACCTTTGTAATGATGATATAAAATCAGTGTCATTATGTCTTAAAACTTATCCTTTAGACACTTGCTTGAATCATGATGTAGTTAAGACACCCGAATGTTTCTGCTTTTTCTTCAGAGACCCTACTCATTGAACATGTGCATGTAATACAGTTGATACGAGGGACGTTCATCTCATTTTGTCATTGGGGTTCTCAAATGTGCATTATGAATTTATGAGACTCACCCATAATCTGTTCACTTTAACCCTTTGAAGAATTTTTTTTTTTAATTAATCCTGTGAAAGCAGAGAAATAGGCTTTTCTGGTCACACCCTGGTAAGTGCAGACACTGGAAAATGGCACTGCCCAGCGCAACTCGAGAATCATCAACGAGAGTGTGAAACGGGAAAAAATACTCACATGGTGAATAAAGCGGTCGGGGAAGCTGAACCACCTTTTCACGCTTGTTAGCAGTTGCATTGTCATGAATAAAAGAAAACAAGCCCCTAAGTCCTGTTGAAGGTTTAGACTTTATATAATATTTCTTATTTTTTGACAGCAGACTGTCCTTATAAAACTTACCTGTAACTGCCAGGCCATTCGGCACTGGAATTTGAGCAAACTAAAAATGAATGTGGCATACAAACAAGATCTCCGCGTTTTATTCTTTTTGGGTGACCGGTCTGGATTGGTCTTTGCGCAGCTTTTGCTTATGATTAAGACGTCTCTGTGACTCAGAGTAATAAATCCCAGTTTCATCACTTGTAAGCAGTTCCTAAATTCAACAATTGTCACTTTTATTGCACTTTTTAAGACACGTTTGGCCATTTTCACAGGGTAATCCGGCAGATGACGGATCTATCGAGCACAAACTTTTCTAAGTTTTACCTTTGTGTCAAAATCTTACAAACTGACCCCGGTGATTTGCCAAAACTGTTAGCTCCTTCTTTCACTGTAAGCCTGGCATCTTGTTTACTCAGACCCCGCGTTCTCGAAAATACTTAAATACGATCTCAGGCTCAAATTTGAGTATCATACTCAAATCCCCATTGAAACTAATAGGCATAATTTGAGTTTGAGTATGAAAATCATACCTAAGTACTATTTTAAATTTCAAGAACACGGGGCCTAATCTTCCACAGCAGCGGCAGCAGCAATTCTAACTAGGACGGGTCAGCTTTTACGTCAATTAAACCATGACAACTTTAAACTGACATCTTAGACACGGCACATGTCCCATGTATCTCACACAACTTACCATAATTCTGTGAAACTGAAATAAGCTGGCTAACACGACCTTTGATATAAACCATTACATATAATTCAAAACTTACCTCAGTTTTCATCTTATGTACAGTAATATAGCCGTTTTATATGACTGCACCAACTTGAACTTTCAGTAGAAAGGATTTACACATAATTTCGTGTCAGTGTTCTCAAATCGTAGTCATCAACATTTTCTTGGTAAATTTTGATAAACTACTATGCATTAATCTAGGGTTGGTGGCTAAAATGCTTTTATAAAAATTGAATTTTATAAAATGGACGTTTAGAAATTTAGAAATGCAGATAAATGTTTCATTTTCTAAGTTTTCATACATATATGTATATATAGCCATGGTTTTGCTTTCATATATGTGTGTGTGTGTTTTTGTTTTTTTTGTTTGTTGTTTTTTTAATTGTTTTTTTTTTTTTTTTTTTTTTTTTTTTTTTTTTTTGTTGAAACCACTTTTCCTTTCATTTTGTAAACTTAGTGACACGCCCCCACTGGGATAATTTTTCTTTTTTATTCATATTATTGGTTTTTGTTAAATACTTCACATCAGTTTTACTATTAAATGTGTGTTTGTATCCTTTCTTACTTGGTTTTTACGATAATCAAAAAGTGATAGAAAGCAATATGTATACGACAGTAAGTACATGCATTTTGCAATGCAATTGTCTACATCAGGTCATGACCTTCTTTGGTATGAATGGTACATTATGAAACAAATCAAAGCACTCAAGGGACTGAGGGACTGTCGGCGGGTTTATCATGAACCAAAAAGCAAGTTTGTTTTTACCTAAGTTACTAGAGCTGCAGGAAAACGTGCCATATGGCGTCTCATGACCGATTAACCCTTCTTAAATGTTGGGGTTTGAATTACAAGTATAGCATGTTCAGCATGTAAATCCTACAGGCAGTCTTTCAGCGCATTGTGTGCTTTAATTACCCTTGGTCATTCGGCTACTAGTATCCAGTCGATCTACTTGAGACAGATATAGTACTGTCACACTGCAGTACTAGTATCACGCCATAGACAAGTGGCAGGATACTACACCTAGTCACATTATCCTGACACCGGGCTAGCCACTTTTTAGTTAAACGCCAAGCACGGGAGCTATACACCATTTCACGTAAACCTACGTATTCCCGAACACTTTATCCACATGCCGGTGTAAAATTTCACACTGTGTTCAATGGGAAATAAACATACAGTTGAGTCACTGACTGATCAAATTTAGATCAGCGAATTTTTTTTTAATTTTTTTTTAATTTTCTAAGATTTGACCTAGTGACCTAGTTTTTGACCCCACATGGCCGAATTTCGAACTCATCTGAGATATTATGTAGGAAATCATCCTGACCAACTTTCATAAAGATTGGGCCAAAACTGTGGCCTCTAGAGTGTTCACAAGCAATAGTTGACGACGGACAACGCACAACACACAAAAATCAGTCACAAAAGCTCATCCTGAGCACAAGTGCTCAAGTGAGCTAAAAAGAACACTTTTGCTACTCACTATCTTTTGATATTTTAGATTTCAAGTCAGCACCTTGTTTAGTTGATTGATTGATTGAGTTTACCATTTCTGTGACAGTATTTCAGTCATAAAGCGACACCCAGCTAATTACAGGTGGAGAAAGACCCCAAATGCACTGAGCCACCGACCGCAAGTCAGCTGGAAGGCTTCCTCACATGAAAATCCGAATGACGCTGCCAGGACTCGCAACTACGCGATGAGGGGCTGAGTGAGTGTTATGAATAGTTGAGGAGCTAAGTTCTGGACAAAAAATTACATAAAATAAAGGGAGATAACACAAACAAGAGTTCCGCTGAGGTGGGGCAATATACACCCAAAGAAAAGTATTGAAAGTGAACTACCTTTGACGAATGGATAAGCACTTTTTCAACAGCAACATTTTGATAAGGAGATGTGGACAGACAGAAAGAAGGAGGGCAAACTTACATTTCCTAGTGTTAATATTGGTAGGAGGCTAATAAACAAACACAAAGTATTTTCGCATTTTATCAGTATGACATGTTGCTTCATACTTCGACCATGACCCAATACAACTGAAACTTGCATTTGATCTGTACATCCTCTCTGTATGGCTGCCATTTCCGGCAAATAGTTTAAATCTGCTCAAGTTATTCAAGGGATACAGAGCAGACACAAAATATTCTAACATTATAACAGTATGACATGTGACCTTCAAGTGTGACCTTGAACTAAGACATCGAAACCTACACTCTGCACATCCTCTCAGTATGGCTAACATTTCTGTCAAATAATTTCAATGTCCTTCCAATGGTTCTTAAGATACAGAGCAGATACAAAATATTCTAACATTATAATAGTGTTACCTTGACCTTGAACCAAGACATCCAAAAACTAAGCTCTGCACATCCTCTCTGTATGCTTAACATTTCTGTCAAATAATTTGAATTTCCTTCCAGATGTTCTTAAGATAGAGTGAACACAAAATATTCTAGTATGACATTTGACCTTCAAGTGTGACCTTGGCACTGAGTCAAGACATCCAAAAAACTACTCTCTGCACATCCTCTCAGTATGATTGACATTTCTGTCAGATAATTTCCATTCCATTTCATTCCAGTGGTCCTAAAGATACAAAGTGGAATATTCTAACATTATTATAATAGTATGAGATGTGACCTTGAAATATAACTTGACCTTAAACCAAGACATCCGATAACTACGCTCTGCACATCCTCTCTGTGTACATAACATTTCTGTCAAATAATTTTAATTTCCTTCCAGTGGTTCTTAAGATACAAAGCAGACACGAAATATTCTAGTATGACATTTGATGTATGTTACTCTGACCTTGAAACAAGACATCTGTAAACTATGCTCTGCACATAATTTTAATTTCATTAAAGTGGACACGAAATTGCTAATGGACAGAGGGACGGACAGACGGTCGACCAGTAGCATAACATAATACTGCCCTTTGGGCAAATACAAATAAACCAGTCATGATTCTTGGTTACAGCACTGCTCCAACTTGCTATCATGTTTCATGTCATTTCCTTCTTTTGTTTATGAGTTTTGTTCCAAAGAATATATATAAAATATATAGGGAGATAATCAAAGAGCCAGACTTTTGTAGATTATGGTTCTTGATCACTGCACATCTACTTACCTTCTAAAGTTTTCAAGTTAATTGTAAAGAAATAATTCTATAAACAGAAATCCATTGTATAATTAATTATGGGGAGAAAATAAAACAAAAGGGCCATGATGGCCCTGGTTGCTCACCCGAGATCCAGGTATTAGTGGGTGGAAAAGAAACAGCAAATATCTTATGATATTGTGGAAAATAGGTTCTACCCTCTGCCAGCCATAAATTGAGTTAGTACTTAAGGACAAGAATTTTCAAAATAATTTGAACAGTCCTGGTAGAGAGTGACCTAAGGAACATCTGTGCCAAATAACTTTGAAATCCAGTCAGTACTTTTGGCCAAGAAATTTTTTCAAATTTGTACTATATACATATAAGGAAAACGGTTTCTGCCCCCTGGCAGTCATATTTTTCAATGGATCAAAATAATTTGAACAATTTTGGAAGAGAGTGATCTAAGGAACATCTGTGCCAAATAACTTTGAAATCCAGCCAGTACTTTTGGCCAAGAAGATTTTTCAAATGAGTACTATATAAATATAAAACAAGATGGCCATGATGGCCCTGAATCGCTCACCTGATTAAAAATTAGCAACGAATGCTGGATTTTTCATATTGACCTATTTTTTGACCCCACATGACCCACATTCGAACTTGTCCAAGATTTTATGGAAACAGACATTCCAACTAAGTTTCATGAAGATTGGGCCAAAAATGTGGCCTCTAGTGTGTTAACAAGGTTTTTCTAAGATTTGAACTCTTTACCTACTTTTTGACCCCATATGACCCAAATTGGATCTTGTCCAAGACATTATGGAAACAAACATTCTGACCAAGTTTTATGAATATTGGGCCAAAAATGTGGCCTCTAGAGTGTTAACAAGGTTTTACTAAGATTTGAACTCGTGACCTACTTTTTGACCCCACATGACCCAAATTCGAACCTGTCCAAGATCATATGGAGAGAAACATTCTGAAACACACCAAATATCAAAGCTCCAGGCCTTATGGGTTTTCACAAGAAGAATTTTGAAGGTTTTCATATATAACTATATGTAAAAAAAAAGTGACCCTGGGGCAGGCCTAATTTTAACCCCAGGGCCATAATTTTAACAATCTTGGTAATGGTCCATTAGATGATGCTACAAGCCAAATATCTAAGCTCCAGGCCTTATACTTTCTATGTACTTTCTAGAACTCTATGTAAAGGGGCCGCCGTGGCTGAGCGGTTACAGTCGTGGACTACAAATCTCTCAGCCCCTCACCACTGCGGGTTCGAATCCCGGTAGAGACTAAGGATTTTTCATGTGAGGAAGCCTTCCAGCTGGCTTGCGGTAGGTCGGTGGTTCTACCCGGGTACCTCTGTGTACTCGGGGTCTTCCTCCACCTGCAATTAGCTGGACGTCGCTATATGATTGAAATACTATCGCAGCGACGGTAAAACCCCAATACAATACAATATTCTATGTAAAATCATGTGACCCCTTTGGCGGTGCCAATTTTGACCTCAGGGTCATAATTTGAACAATCTTGGAAGAAAGTCATAAGAGAGTGACCTAAGGAACATCTGTGCCAAATAACTTTAAAATCCAGTCAGTACTTTTGGCCAAGAAATTTTTTCAAATTTGTACTATATTCATATAAGGAAAACGGGCTCTGCCCCTTGGTGGCCATGTTTTTCAACGGATCAAAATAATTTGAACAATCTTGGTAAAGAGTGACCTAAGGAACATCTGTGTCAAATAACTTTGAAAACATGTGAGTATGTTTGTAGGAAAAAAAAATTCAAATGTGTGCTTTATACATATAAGGAAAACGGGCTCCGTCCCCTGGTGGCCATGTTTTTCAATGGATCAAAATAATTTGAACAATCTTGGTAAAGAGTAACCTAAGGAACATCTGTGTCAAATAACTTTGAGCTCCAGCCTGTAATTTTCAAACTTCTACTATATTCATACAAGAGGACCATGATGGCCCCGAATAGCTAACCTGAGAAGTATTGCCTTCATTGCCTTTTATAACACAGTCATACTGAATACATTTGCTGAGTACAGCAAAATAATCCTAATTCCACACAAAAACTGTACCTGTGATACAAATTTTAATGGTTAAAGCTATAAAATCAAGTGACACCTAGGGTGGGACCAATTTTGACCCAAAAGTCAGGATTTGAAAAATTGGTCCTGGTCTACAAGGCCATGTTAGATACCAAATATCTTGTGGTGTCTGACAAGAAGATCTTTTAAAGACTCCCTATGTAAGTCTATGTAAAATCAAGTGACCCTTTGGCAGGGCCAATTCTGACTCACAAGCCATGATTTTAACAAATTTGGTAGATGTCTATAAGGCCATGTAACACACCAAATATCAAAACTCCAAGCCTTGTGGTTTCTGACAAAAAGATTTTTCTACTTTTTCCTTTATAAGCCTATGTTAAATCAAGTGATCCCTTGGGTTGGGCAAGATTTGACCTACCTTTTCAACCAATCAAAATAATTTAAACAACTTTGCTAGAGGACATCATATGGATGATTCCTGTGAAGTTTTTCAAAATCCATTCAGCGCACAGACAGACGGACGCACAAACGCATGGACAAAGGATGCCAGAAAAAAGGCAATAAAAAATTGGGCCAGACATTGTTTTTGTTCTTAGTCACTGCACTTACTAGCTGCATTCTATTCATGTATGAAGTTTTAAGTCATTACCTTGTATAGACATGTATGAAGTTTCAAGTCATTACCTTGTATAGTTCCAAGTTATGGCCAATGTTTAAGCTGTTGGCAAAACAACAAAAACATCAAACAGACAAAGCAGAAACTATATGCACCCGATCACTGATTTCAGGGGCGTAAAAAAATCTTTTGACTTGGGTGCAGTGTATGTGGTTACGGTATTATTGTGAGAGGGGGCAGGAAGATTGGAGAATGAACTGACAAACACATGTGCCCTTCTCACTAACAGATCAGCAAAATCCAGATATATCCTCAAGAAGTGCTGTGTTACGACAAGGTTGATGTGTTTTACAACTTGACAGTATTCAAAATGATTTACAGTTCTATGGACCAAATGCAGCTTTTAGACAATTCAAAAAATAATGGAAACAAAAAAAACAACATAAGGGTAAAAGAATTATTTACACGAATGCATTGTCATCTATTCCTTAGATATTTATTTACACCAATTTCAATGTTATTTACCAAACATGGAAATATATAATATATATATATGATACTTTTTTGGTCCTAACACTCCACCATCAGTATTTCTTTCATTTGACAATTTCCTTAGCTTATGACAACTATGGTGTTGCCTCGCTGAAAATATTCATTTCACACTAGATAGTGGCATTATACCAAGCCAGTCCTGAAAATACTATTAAACTGACTAAGAAAACAGTGGAGTTGTTTTATCAATGCTTATTGGGTTTAACGTCCCGCTGACACTTTTCAGTGGAGTTAAACCAGTATCATATATATATTAAAAACCACTCAAGCAACAGGAGTTTTTCCTTAGTGTACTTGAGTTTGAGGAAAATCTTCAACTGTGATAGGTGCATGTTGATTGCTTACATAATGTCTCGCCGACATTACTTAGTAATTAGGAGTTCTGTCTTCACATGACAGCTATGTGATGCTTCATGCCTTAGACAAGTGGCATAAAACAGACATTTTGAGCGCACGTCTGTTTTAATTCATCTGGGGTCTGATGGACAGGGATCTGACCAACAACCTACTGGTTAAGGGGCAGACACTCGATCGCCTTGGCCACCTGGACCAAAGTGTCATTGTGGCAATGCTGATTAGCCTATCTTAGCCAACTATTATCTCTTCCTGGTATAGGACCACAAAGGTCCGAGAAAAAAATTATTTGGTATTGTTTGGGGTCACTTAGTAACATGTGTAGGTATTGCATTATTGCCATATACATATCTGTCAAATGACAATCTTGACAATGTATAGGCTTGTAATGTTAATTTTCAGCAGAGATTGTTATCTTAAGTTGAGAGCATAAGGTAAGGTATCATTTACAAGGTTGCAGTGACCTTGGAATCATGACAATAATTCACAATACACATTAGGGCCAAGATGGCCCTGAATCACTCACCTGAGAAATATTGTCTTCATTGCCTTTCATAACAGTCAAACTGAATACAAAATCCATGCAGAAGTACAGCAAAGTAATTGTAATTCCAAACAAAAACTGTACCTGTATTCAAAAATTTTGATGGTCATAGCTATAGAATAAAATAACCCCTAGGATGGAACCAATTTTGACCCAAAAGCCATGATTTGAAAACTTGGTTCAGGTCTACAATGCCATGTTACATACCAAATATCTAAACCCATAATATTGTGGTTTCTGACAGGAAGATCTTTTAAAGACCCTTTTATATAAGTCTTATGTAAAATCAAGTGACCCCTTTGGCGGGGCCAATTTTGACTCCAGGGCCATAATTTGACCAACTTATTAGATATCTATAAGGCCATGCTACACACCAAATATCTAAGCTCTAGGCCCTGCAGTTTTAAAAATGAAGATTTTCAAATATTGCATTATTAAAATACATGTATATTTTTAGCTCCTGTGACCTACTTTTTCAACCTATCAAAACAATTTTAACAATTTTTAATAGAGGGTCTCATAAGGATCAATCCTGTGAAATTTGGTCAAAATCTGTTCAGCGGTTTGGGAGATATTGTTTAAAAGGAAATTATTGAAAATGGATGCACAGACAGATGGCAGACTTTGACCAACCCTAATAGCTCACCATGAGCATGTTGTGTTCATGGTGAGCTAAAAACACTACATTGTCATTCTTCATTGAAAAAATAACCCATTTTTTCCATTTTCTTTATTTTTATGACTATGCAAATGTTCCAAAAAAATTATAAATCTAAAAATAGTTCATATAAAAACAAAACAACAATTTAATTGCCAACAAAGAACCCCTAACTTATAATATATCAAGTAAGTAAGTTAAAAAGAAATACAAAACTATATATTGATTAAAATGTTGACCTCTTAGATGAATAAATGAATGAATAAAAAATCAGTGAGACTCATTAAACCAAATCATATAAACAATTTTGGAAACTATTCAAAATTACAATTTAACATTCTTCTTTCAAAATATCATACAAGTTCAAATCTCACAAATTTCACATCATTTTTTTTTCCTACTAAACTGAGAATATTTTTATGAAGAAGGGATCTGGAAACCTTAAACAGAAACCAATACTGGAAACATGAGCTCTACCATACTCTAACATACATGAACACAATATATATATCTAAAACTAGCACCTATATCGTTGTACATGACGATGAACATTTCAAACATATTAAAATTTGAATGATTAAGTTAAGACATACACTAATTAGTCTGTAGTATCTGCCAGTCATTAACCTTTTGTTGGAAAATAAATAGCACGTCATTCATTCCTAAAAATGATGTATACCAAAAAAAGATCATCTGTTCAAAACATTTAAAAAAAGATAAGTTTACAAGAATCTTGTAAAGTACAAAGTTCTTCCACAAAGCAGATTATACTTTTCCTGTTACGCACATTTCTCCTCATTTCACCAAAATGTCCACTAACGTTACATATTTTGTATGTTTTATCGAGCAAATCAGATATTAATCAACATTTCCAAAAATAACATTTTTTTAGAAAGATCACTTTTTTCCATACACAGTTAAATGAGATGGTGCCCAGGATTTGTCTTAAAGACCTGGCAACATGAGCTTCATTTAGCTAACGAGCCCTTATTTACCTATCCATTTAAAAAATAATTAACTAACCCTATCAACTTACTGAATTTGTAAACAACAACATCCATCATTTCACAAAAATAACATATAAATCTATAGTAACTAAACAAAGTATACCTAAAAAGCTCATCTAAATTTGTAAAAAATAATAATTCTGTTGACAGTCAGTCATTAAAAATCTAAATTTTAAGAGTTTGGTACTGCCTTGACTTAACTATTTGAGTTTACCATCACTTCGACAGTATTTCAGTCATATAGCGACATCCAGCTAATTACAGGTGGAAGAAGAGCCCGAATGCACAGAGTCATTTGGGAAGGACCACCGACCTATCGCAAGTTTGGTATTGTAAAATCATTAATTTTTGTTGATAATTAAATTTCGCTGATTACGTACCTAAGGGAATTTCATGGGTACATTTATTTGTGGATCTTTGTTCTAGAAAATGTGAGGTCTATATAAAAGACCTGTTTCGTGGGGATTAATATTCGTTGATAAAACCCTCCACAAAATTGATGAATATTAGTGTCCCACAAAAATTCATTATTTCACAGTATATGTGAAAATTAATTCATTTGATACATTTTTATCGATACTATTGAATAATCAATTACTATCACGATACCATTGCGATAGTTTATATATACATGTGTATAATGCTTCAGTCTTGGGGGATTATTCAGAAATTTGAAACATCAAGCATTACAGATTCATGGTTTCAGAATATACACTTATATCAGCTTTAAGCAAATATGTATTTTATTATCACTATAATTATTATCTAATGCATTTATGCAAGAATATTAAACTTACGTTTGTGATTAAAAACGGTTGTTAATGTTGACAAAAGACAGTGACCATGTTGTAGTACTTACATTACATGACTGTAAATGTTTTATTACAGTAAAAGTATTGAAATTATTTCATATGTATGACTAACCCATCATATTACAAATAGAAAGTAGTTCTATATACGTAACTGTAGAATACTGAATCATTCACTTACTGCTTCTGTTTCCTTGCAGTAATCAAAATATTAGAATGAACAGAATCTAGTTTTTTTTTTTTTTTCTTCTTATAACTTTAATTTTAATATCTATCTGGTATGAGATCTATAAAGTTAATTTTTATGCCAAATGGTACACATTAGAGAAATAAAATCCATATTGATCTGTTTTGAATAAATGAAATAAGTTCAGACAATACATTTTTTCGGTGAAATTTGCGAACGTGACATGCTATTTATAGTAAGCGCGCGGACCAAATTGAAACCACCCAGACCGAAAATAAATATATTGATGTTATTTGGCCTAAAATAAACAGGATGTGGTCTACAAAGCATTTTATGCTTTATTTATACAAGGTCCGAAATTTATTCCAGTGTTAATAAGAAACTGAAAGTAACAAAAGCGCAGTTTATATCCGACAGTAGGCTAAAAAGTCGGGCACGGAAACTAACAAACCTGCAAATTTGTCGTGTTCCCACTGTATTTAAGTACTGTCCGACATATTTTGCAGCCGACCCGGTTTTCGTCCATCATTTCGCCTTTTTGAATATAGCCGAAACTCCCCCACACTTTTGATTTGGCTTTTTTATTAGCCACTATGACGAAGTCGTCGTCTTCTTTTCCGCGACCCGCCATTTTTTTCACTACGGGACATTGATATCGCATTCGAGTAATACCCTATCCCCCTCTGGCTTGTAATTGATGCTGTGTCGCCTGGGCGCTTGTAAAAATGTTTCAGTGCGCAAAGTAAGCGTCCCGTGACTATTACGCAATCATGGCATGTCAACAAACATTTTCAACGAATATTATAATAAAACTATCGATTGTTGACTGAACTATCGCGATAGTTATCGATGGATGAGTTTGGTATCGATTTATTACCATCGGGGCTGCATAGATCGCGATAAATCGATAAGTCGACTTATTGTTACACCTCTAATTTTTATCCAGTTTGGATCTTTTGAATTAATGATTAAATTCTCATTGAAGACCAGTCATTTATTAAAACTAACAAAAAAAGGGACATCATACAGAGAAAAGGAGAACATAGTTAGATTATATCAATGGTGCATGGTTACCTAACCTTGGAAACTTTCTTCTGAGTAATTCTCAATGACACACATTAACAAGGGCTGCCATCCCAGGTGAAAAGTACTGGTCCAATCAAGGAAACGTACCTATGCCTATGAATGGGCCTTGTATATAAACAGGAAAAAACGAAAAGGAATCAAAACATTAATTACTTGAAGATCTAAAGATTCCACTACAAGAGTAGAAGTATTAGAGATTACAATCACTGTGACCCTGGAACTATACTGACCTTCTGACTGTATACAAAGAAACAGACTATACTTAACATGAAATACAAAACAAAGGAATTATCAAAATATCATGCTTTCAAGTCTTTCCTATCCAGAGTCTTTCCTACAACAAGTACTCTTACTAATACCGCTTTCAGCAATGTACTGTCAAAAATTCCATGATAAGATCTGCTACAAAAGAATACGGATTTCTGTGTCTAATGCTGATAATTACAACCACTTGGCCGGAGACTCTCGCCTCATTCATCAATCTTCCTCTTTGGCTTCTTTGGATTCCTAGATCGACTTTTGGCTTTACACAGTGGACAGATGGGAGCATTCCTGTGGATTTGCTGGTGACATGACAGACACGCCTGCAAATGAATTATACACCTCTAGAATTTGCCTCATAAAGTCAACAGACATTTGTTCATTTTTTTTGTTTCAAAAATGCAATTATGCAAACCTTTAAACACACTTTACAACCATGTTACAACAGTATACTTATATTACAAATGCATTTTTCAACAATATTCTACATAACTGACAATGAAAATGTTACCCAATGAACTGCAATAGGTACAATAAACTTTCATACAAGACTAAAATCATTCACCATATCCTTTGATGATGTCATATTGCTTGTACCTTTTGAATTATGTTTTTCTTCTTCATTTCTTTAAATTTACATCCAAAAAGAATTTTATTAATCTATTCAATTTTTCTTCTTGCTTACAGGAGTCATATAGTAATTTTTTTCTGGAATGGAATTACTGGTGCAGCTGTTTCTTCATACAAATCACTTGCAAGTTAAGACTACGAAAAAGTAAATATTGGAGACCATGTCTACTTGCTGCTACACTGAAGTATAAAACCATAGACATGTGGCCTGATACAACATCCTGACACCAGGCCAACCAGTCCTGGAACTACCCTTTTTTACTAGGCAACCAGTACCTTTTTTTTTTTTTTTACATTTTTTGGATCAAACCCAAAACTTTCCGATTCCAGGGATGATGCTCTTACCACATGACCAATTACATAATTTTTTTAAACTCAAAATAATAATAATAAATTCTGAATGTAAATAAAACCAGTAAAGTTTGTAGTTCAATCCTTCAGTAAAGCCTGCATAGAATTAGAGTAATTCTTTGTCTGAACAGATATACAAGTTTTTATTTCTTCATCTCAAAGGTAGGTAGTTACTTTCAACCTTCTATATCTTCACATAGGATGTTTTCTTGCTTTCTTTGATATAATAATAGACTAATGTAGATTTAAACTGTATCATTTAATCATGTAGCATTATGATGTTTACTTCTTGCATAGCTACGACTAGAACAATCTTTGTAGATTAGTATTATACCTCAATATTTGACTATGATACAGAATAAGGGCTATAACTCTTATAAAACCCTTGAAATAGTTATTGTTACTTGTCTGCTGATTGGTCTTAATATTTTCCTATGTGTAAAGGCATAATTAATAACAAATACCAATTTCATGTCATGTAAGTGAAGGACAGAATGGGATATCAGGATGTAACAAGTGTGATTCCTAAACACACAATTTTTGTCATGACAAGTTCTGATGCGAGTATTTCAGTATCTCATTTTTTTTCTTCTTAAGGGATTACCGGTAATTATCTTGAGTAATTTTAAAAGTGTTTTTGGTATTGGGTTTCAATGTTCTGAGAGACTTTCAAAATGTGTTCCACAATGTCTGACACCATTTTGACATAACAATATAAAAATATATTGAACTTGTAGTAAAATAAGATGGGAAAACTGATATAATTCCTATATAGCCAAACTGATATAATTCCTATATAACCTGACATAATTCCTATATACACTGTAGCCTCACTTCCCTTGGTAAAGTTCAGATATGCTGTGTCTTGAGCATAATAACAATGCATTCTGGAATACCAATATGTTATACTAGAAAAGAATTACTAATAAAACAAGAGCTGTCAGAGGACAGCACGCTCGACTATTCAAAATGCTTGTTGGTAAATCAAATGAAATTTATTTCAATTCTTGCCCTTCACATACCCTGTACATAATAATAGCCAAAATTATATACCTTGATAGTCTGATACCCCTTAACGTTTTTATGAAGTCTAAAATCAATCCCATGCCTAGTTACTGAGACATAAGCATAATAACACTGTGCATGCAAACCTTTAACCAAAGATCCAAGCAAGAAAAGGGCCATAATTTGCATAAAATTCAGTCCAAAAGTTATCCTCCTTGGTTTTCTGATGCCCCCCCCCCCCCCCTCAAAACACTCCTTAACTTTCTAGTCAATTCCACAAGCAATTTCTGAGATTTCTGAATAAGCTTAGCTGGATAGTAGCTTGAATGCGAACATTTAACCAAAATTTTATGTTAAAAGAGGGACATAATTTTTAATATATTCCATCAAGTGTTATCTTCCTTTATAGTATGATACCCCTGAACACATTAAAGATGTTTCGAATCAATTCCATGCCTGGACTCTAAGATATAAGCATGAAAGTACCTTGCATACAAAACTTTAACCAAAATTTCTAAGTTAAAAAAGGGGCCATAATTGTAAATATTCATCAAAAGTTATCTACCAAGTATGATACCCCTAAATGTATTAAAGATGTTCCAAATCAATTGCATGCCTGGTTACTGAGATATTAGCATGAAAGTACCTTGCATTCAAAACTTTAACCAAAATTTCGAAGTGAAAAAGGGGCCATAAATTGTAACATATTCTATCAAGAGTTATCTACCAAAAAAGTATGATACCCCTTAACATATTAAAGATGTTTCAAATCAATTGCATGCCTGGATACTGAGATATTAGCATGAAAGTACCTTGCATTCAAAACTTTAACCAAAATTTCTAAGTTAAAAAGGGGCCATAATTTGTAATATATTCCATCAAGAGTTACCTACCTTGGTTGTCTGATGCCTCTAAACATATTCATAAACTTTCAAGTCAATACCATGAATGGTTATTGAGATATAAGGCTGATAGAAGCTTGCATGCAAAAATTTAACCAAATTTTCTATTGCATGCAAAACTTTAACCAAAATTTCTAAGTTAAAAAGGGGCCATAATTCATATTAAATTCAGTCAAGAGTTATCAACCTTGGTTGTCTGATGCCCCTAAACATATTCATAAACTTTCAAGTCAATACCATGAATGGTTATTGAGATATAAGGTTGACAGTAACTTGCATGCAAAACTTTAACCAAATGCTACAACGCCGACGCTGACGCAAGGGCGACTACAATAGCTCTCATATTCTTCGAATAGTCGAGCTAAAAATTAAGGGTCCATGATTTAAACTGTATTAGAGCTATTAATGATTATGTTTTACTGGAGTACTTGTCACATGATGTTGGATTTACATGTATAACATTTCACTTGAAATCAAAATGCAGTCTGACCTAGCTACATATATCTGTGGCTCAGAGGAACATACCTTCATGGGTGGAGGCTGCTGTCTGAACGCCTGTCTGGGTTGTTCCTGGGTGGGTTTGGTACGGGTGATCTGTATAGTGGGGGCTGCCACCTGTGGGGTCACACACATGGGTTGGGGTATGGAGGGCTGGGGCTCCGGGCAGCCATGTTGTTCCTGCTGGAACTCTGTCTTAGGCCTCTCAAAGTACCTACAACAACATCCAATCTTTCATGAAAAAAGACTTCTCTTTATCTCCACTATATTTACCCGTATTTCTTCTTACATATGTTACCAGTCAGTGTTACTGTATGAAATTTTGTGTTCTATATAACAAACAAAACTGTATGTGTGTGGATGTGAGTTTAAGTTTTCAAGGAATATCATAGGTAATTAAGAAAAATAAATTAGATAAAAATAATGTAAAACAAAAACTGCCCAATGATAAGGGTGACTGAATAAGTGTTCTCCAACTTAACAAATTTTCATTCAATTTACAAAATACATTTTAGTAACTACCAGTATACATTATTATATTACAGGTTAACATAATAAGAATGTTTTGCTAACATGTAACCAGGTGAATAACAACAGATTTACTAACTGTGGGGTTAGTTTATCCTCCTCTTCATTAAGATCTGGTAGAGGGTTGAGGCCAAGCCTGGTCCTCAGCATGTCCACTTCCTCTTTCATGGGCTTGTAGTCCTCATACAGGTGCTTGGCACTCTCCAGGGACCGGTTCCGCTCCTCCTCAGCCTGCTTTATTGTGGTCTCCATCTAACATATAAAGCAATTAAAAGGAATAATTTGTACACAATTATGGCTAAAAAATATAATAAATGTCAACTAATGAAATATTTTGACATCATGGTTCTTTATGATTATCATTAATATTAAGACAGAAATCATTTTGGAGTAAGATTATGAATGATTTTTGCTTGAAATCTCACTGAAATCTGCAAAATGAAAGAAAAATCCCTTGTTGAAATGTAATCTTGTATACATAGGATTTCAATCTCTCACTTGACATTGAAATATCCCCATTATCATAACCTTAAACTTCATATCCTTTTAGCACCTGTTCCATAGTGAAATTGGCAAAAAAAATTGTTGCCTCAGAAACGTGCCAATAGGGAATGGTTACTTTTAAAATATATATCTGATTAGTTTTCAGTCCAAGCTGCACCCTTGCATTATTGGCGCTAAATAAATCAAAATGGCACTAAAAATTCTCTAGAGATGGGCCATAAGGCATGCGGAAAGTTCAAGAAGTTCCAAAAACAAACAAGAGGGCCAAGATGGCCCTTGGTCGCTCACCAGAGAAAGATGATTCCTTAAGAAATAAAGATGCTTGAGTGTAAAAGTGAAATCTGGCTTTTTTTTATGGTGAAATGGGCATAACTCCTAAATTTACAAGTCAATATCAGTTATAACTGAACCCGATTGTGAGATTATAGGCATAAACATTGTCTTAAAGTTTAAAAATGATTGTTAAAAAAATGAAGTTGGTAGAGAATAAACAAAGTGAAATCTTGCATTTTTTGTATTAAAAGGGGCATAACTCCTGACCTAAATGACCCATCTCAGCCACAATTGAACTCAATCGAGACATTATGGTCATTAACAATGTCATAAAGTTTGAAGATGATTGCTAAAAAGAAGATGCTAGAGTGTAAAAAGTGATTGGCTTTTTTAAAAGGGGTAACTCCTGACCTAATTGATGGATCTCAGCCATAATCGAACTCAATCGAGACATTATGGTCATAAGCATTGTCATAAAGTTTGAAGATGATTGCTCAAAAGATGAAGATGCTAGAGTGTAAACAAAGTGATTTCTGGCATTTTTTGAATATTAAAAGGGGCATAACTCCTGACCTAATGAGATCTCAGCCATAATCGAATTCAATCGAGACCTTATGGTCATAAGCATTGCCATAAAGTTTGAAGAGGATTGCTCAAAAGATGAAGATGCTAGAGTGTAAACAACTTGAAATATGGCATTTTTTGAATATTAAAAGGGGCATAACTCCTGACCTAATGGTACGATATCAGCCATAATCGAATTTGGCCGTGATTTTATGGTTATAAACATTGATATAAAGTTTGAAGATAATTGCTCATGAGATGAAGATGCTAGAGTGCAAACAATGTGAAAGGCATTACTCCTGACCTAATGTTCCGATATCAGCCATAATCGAACTTGGCCGAGATTTTATGGTTATAAACAATTTTTTAAAGTTTGAAGATAATTGCTCATAAAATGAAGATGCTAGAGTGCAAACGAACAAATTGTGGACGACGGACGACCGACGGACGGACGACGGACATTCATCGATCCTAAAAGCTCATCCTGAGCACACGTGCTCAGGTGAGCTAAAAAGGCGCGGAACTATAACTAAATGTTTATTATTTCCTATGGCAATTACTCAGGTTAATAACCAATTGGAATCAGCTGAAATTTTTGTTTGATAATATAAACAAGAGGGCCAAGATGGCCCTTGGTCGCTCACCTGAGAAAGATGATTGCTTAAGAAATAAAGATGCTTGAGTGTAAAAGTGAAATCTGGCTTTTTTTATGGTGAAATGGGCATAACTCCTAAATTTACAAGTCAATATCAGTTATAATTGAACCCGATTGTGAGATTATGGGCATAAACATTGTCTTAAAGTTTAAAAATGATTGTTAAAAAAATGAAGTTGGTAGAGAATAAACAAAGTGAAATCTTGCATTTTTTTTAAAAGGGGCATAACTCCTGACCTAAATGACCCATCTCAGCCACAATTGAACTCAATCGAGACATTATGGTCATTAACAATGTCATAAAGTTTGAAGATGATTGCTAAAAAAAGGAAGATGCTAGAGTGTAAACAACGTGAAATATGGCTTTTTTTTATATTAAAAGGGGCATAACTCCTGACCAAATTGACGGATCTCAGCCATAATCGAACTCAATCGAGACCTTATGGTCATAAGCATTGTCATAAAGTTTGAAGATGATTGCTCAAAAGATGAAGATGCTAGAGTGTAAACAAAGTGATTTCTGGCATTTTTTTATATTAAAAGGGGCTTTACTCCTGACCTAATCAACTGATCTCAGTCATAATCAAACTCAATCGAGACCTTATGGTCATAAGCATTGCCATAAAGTTTGAAGATGATTGCTCAAAAGATGAAGATGCTAGAGTGTAAACAATGTGAAATATGGCATTTTTTGAATATTAAAAGGGGCATTACTCCTGAACTAATTGATGAATGTCAGCCATAATCGAACTCAATCGAAACCTTATGGTCATAAGCATTGCCATAAAGTTTGAAGACGATTGCTCAAAAGATGAAGATGCTAGAGTGTAAACAACTTGAAATATGGCATTTTTTGAATATTAAAAGGGGCTTAACTCCTGACCTAATGGTACGATATCAGCCAAATCGAACTTGGCGGATTTTATGGTATAAACATTGATATAAAGTTTGAAGATAATTGCTCATGAAATGAAGATGCTAGAGTGCAAACAATGTGAAATCTGGCTTTTTTTGAATATTAAAAGGGGCATAACTCCTGACCTAATGTTCCGATATAAGCCATAATCGAACTTGGCCGAGATTTTATGGTCATAAACATTGATATAAAGTTTGAAGATAATTGCTCATGAAATGAAGATGCTAGAGTGCAAACAATGTGAAATCTGGCTTTTTTGAATTTTAAAAGGGGCATAACTCCTGACCTAATGTTCCGATATCAGCCATAATCGAACTTGGCCGAGATTTTATGGTCATAAACATTGTTTTAAAGTTTGAAGATAATTGCTCATAAAATGAAGATGCTAGAGTGCAAACGAACAAATTGTGGACGATGGACGACGGACGGACGGACGGACGGACGGACGGACGGACGACGGACATTCATCGATCCTAAAAGCTCATCCTGAGCACACGTGCTCAGGTGAGCTAAAAAGTTTGATGACAGTCATTTCACTTTGTTGGTTTAGATAGAAGGTGTAATTTTGTAACAAATAGGTATGATTAGCCTGTCAACTTATAATATGGGACCAAAACCAAAATATATCGATTGTTGGCAGGCTATCGGTGGTAGTTATCGATGGAAGAGGTTGCTATTGATTAATTGCAATTGGAGCCACATAGGTGGTGATAAATCGATGTCAAATTATTTTTATATTTCTAACAAATATGCATTAGAACATAAGGTTCAATAATATAAATAATGTGAGTACATGTAGTTCAAAGAATGATCAGGATGCATATTGTTATATTCATGAATAAATATTCATATTAATGATACTGTACTGTATCATGACTTGTTTTTGCTTCAACCTATTTGTACCAATAATGTTTCTGTTATGGCCCATAAAATTTAAAAAAAATGGCCTGCCTGGGCCATGTGGTCCATGGTTTCCAAAGCCTGGGTAGAACACTGCTAATAACATCAAATATAAATGCCCCTGAACATAATAATACAAATATATGAATTATATATATCTATCATTATGATTATGTCAAATGCCATATGTATTACAGTCAGTTTAAGTTAGTCACATACATGTAGCTTGATACATGTATATATATTTAGTCACAGGGGTCCATTTAAGCATTTGTTTATACTCATTAACATTTTCAATATCATTAATCAAAATTTAGTACTGCTTTTTAGATAAACATGTATATCTTAACAATAATGTACATAACATCATGCAGTATCTCACCAAGTTAATGTCAGCATGAATGAGTCTGAGTTCCTCAACATGAGCCATCTTCTCTTGTAACAACAGCTCCATCTCATGCTTGTATTCTGCAATAAGTTTCTCTTCATTCTCGGTTGTATCAAATTCCTGCCTCAATTTGGACTTAATTCGCTCCAGGTTAATTGTCTTTCCTCTATAACATGCAACAAAAGTGTTAATTTCAATATAATTTTATATGAACATTCATAAACAGTCATTATACCCTATAGAAAAAAAAATATGAGTGCCTTTTCTCTCTGAATTCAAATTCTGGCCCTTCCATATGCAAATCAGACAAATTTAATGCTATAAAACTAGTTTGGATGCTTGCTTTGGCTTCAAATCCCACAATGATTATGAGTAGATTTTTTTTTTAGGGAAAAGAGACATCACTCAGTCACTCTCTACCTCATAGCAACTTATCTGTTGTGGCAGAAAATTTGATCAAATTATATGTTTGTTTGTTTGTTGGGTTTAACGTCTCACCGACAGTATTTCAGTCATTTGGAGACGATGTCTACTTGAGACAGATATAGTGCTGCCACACTGCAGTATCACACCATAGACTTGTGGCATGATACCACACCCAGTCACATTATCCTGACACCAGGCCAACCAAGCAAGGGAGCTATAACAGTACCATTTTTTGGTCAAATTATATCTGAGATCGGTATGAATGATGCTGAGAATATTAAAAAAATGTCAACATCCTATATGTGGGTATCACTTAAAATGGGTTTGATGGATATTACCTCCAATGAATCTTACGACAATTATGAACTGATTTTTTTTTTACAGAAAAGCATCTGAAAATTCACAAATGTTTATTTCTTAGTTATAAAATAACCATAGCGATTTAATTTTATATTAAACTGAATAAAATACAGGAGGAAACAGAACAAGTCTAGGCACAGGTGAATAAAAATATTGCAAGCTGCTCTTTGCTGCCTGTAGACTGCAAACTCGAAAATATCAGTTTTTTTTTTTTTTTGCCTTGTCCACTATCCAAAAATAGGTACAACATGTATATAAACCAGTCAAAAGTGTCTGTTTGTTGTGGAAGTTGAAAATGTCAGATATAAGAAAGTTTTTGAAGGGTGGAGGAGATGATGAAAAAGCAATAGAAAGAACAGGCAAAAATTGAAAAGAGAAAAGAAACATTATGATAAACCAAATAAACTCAAACTACAAAAGTCTTAAAAGTTAAAGATGAATGGTTAAGTATATTTCCATTGGCAAAAATTGAAGAAGGTATGCTATTTTTTTCTTTCCACATTTGTGATATCTTTATATCTTCAGATTGTCAATGTCTGCTATGGCATGGAGCTTGACAACAACTTGAACAAGCCCATGATAACAAGTACCAAAAAACAGCATGTCTTGCCGAGAGCTGCTCATTGATTGGATTAGTTTTCAGCTTTTGAGGTGATATTGTTGATATGTGGGCTCAAATGAAGATAATGACTGATGGTAACATCCAGTTAGTTATACTGATTTGTTGTTCTAAGAGTAATGCTGTGAAGTGTGTATGGGCAAAGGTTGGGCTTTCTCTTCCTAAGGATCCTTAGATCCTCGCACGTGTCCGCTCCAATCGTGTTCCAATAGAATTACAGTCATTTCGTCGACCAACCGTTTCGTCTTACTGGTTACATATAGTAAATGAAAAGTCGTTTCGTCAACCTTAATTTTCAGTAGGCGGAAGGTGTGAAATACTTTTGTAGGGTCATTCACACCTAATTACTCGCGCATGTGTAACTGTTTAACATAATTAGGCACACAAGTTTAGGAGGAAGAAACATTTTTTATCACACATTATTCGGTCTCTGTTGTAAGTGATGATGACGATGATGATGACAGTATTAGTTTAACGTATATGTATTTATTTTTTTTGTATTCTCATTTTGTCCATGAGGTGTTAACTTGTTTTACAGAACGGGAGAGGACCATTCATACATAATTAATTGCACACTGGTTTCATTATTTGGTGTACTTCTTTGTGATGATGGCGGTAATGACGGATTGTTTAATGTCCATATTTTTTTTTTCGAGTGGAAGAGGACCATACATACATAATAACTAGCACACTAGGAGGAATAACAAACAAACAATTATCACTTATTTTTTTGTCTTTATTGTACATAATGATGATGATGAAAATGATGATTGATTAATGATATTTAAAAGATACAAACATGGTATATCTATAGATCAGATACGATGCTAAGAAACATGATATATATACTCAATGACGACATGATATCTATATATATATGATGATGGCGAGACTATGATGATGATATTTACATTTAATTACAAGATACCAACATGGTATTAAAGCACATTGATTCAGCACATGTGTTTTGATTGCAGACTGTTGCAATTGAATTTTGAAGTGTGGAGTTTGATAATTAATTACTCAGCAGTCCTCATCGTGGATGGCATCGGTTGGTGGTGATGGAGCCAGACCTGCGAGGATGCTGCATCGCCTCAAAAGTTGCGTTGTCGTCAATTCATCGTCTTCATAGCTGTCCCATGCCTTGAAGAGCTCCCCGTGGATTCGGTGATATCTCGCTCGATGTAATCTCGTCAATAGATGAGCCGACACCAATCTGATCTGCAAGTCCACTGTCTCAGCCTCAGCGCGGAGGAAGGGCACGAGAACGTAGAAAGCGAGACTCGCTCCACTGGCTCTGGTGTTGATACACCTATGCCACCCTGAAAATAAAGAAAGAAATAATAAATAAAATATGTGATGGGGTCAGCATTAAAATATATTTATTATAATACGTGTTTATCAAATTATTTGAAATTTGACTTATTATTTGATATCAAATTATTTATTACTCCTTATATGTGTTGTAAAAAAAGAACGCCAAGATGTCATCATACATACCTTCGACATCATTATTCGTGCGCACTGGTTCCCGGAAGATGCTCCAGTGTACTGGTTGCCACATGGTTCCTTCCATCCAGGTCTGTCTCACGTACTCTGCAACTTCCAGGACGGGGCCTCCTACTTCCGCTGCTTGCTGGTGAAGGTGATGAAACGCATCTGGTATCTGTTCGGCTGGCAGGTACGGTAGACTCATGAGTTTTCGAAGGTAGTTGTACTTATCCTCTCGAAGCTAGTACGCAGGACCTAGCCCCACCTTCTGGATCTTCCTGTAGATGCGCTGTGTCCAATGAAAGATGCACCCTTTCAAGACGCAGCCCGGGAAAACTTCTCTGATCGCCTGCCAGGCAGCTGCAAATACACAAAAGTAAAGCTTATTGACTATGATTTAATAATCAGAATGGGAGTGCTAAACACCAAGTGCACTATATGAACATAAACTCATTTAATTGGTAAAAAAATAATTAATGTCTTTGAACAAAGAATCAGCTACAATTGACTTACCGGCTTCATAGTCCAACATAAACCATTCAACAATGAGATGGTCATTTTCAAGACATTTATAACGTTTATTACATAGACATAAGAAATTATATTGCTTACACCTCTTACTTTGTATCCATCTAGTTTTGCAAATGTAAAACTCAATCAATTTAAAGGTTTAAATTCATGGATTTCAAAGTTTTGTTTTTCTTTTTTTAAAATTTCGATTATGTGGATCAAATTGCAATGATTAATTGTTAAGTCATATGATTACGAAGAAATATATTTTAAATAAGGAATAAAAAAAAACATTTAAAATCGACTGAATGGCGTAAGAAAAAAATCCTTGAGGATAGTATTATCTTAAAATTTTCCAGTTGTTTTTACTGCATGATAGTAAACGGTTGCGTAATAAAAAAAAGATCCATATTAATGCTTCCTTAATATCTTCTTAAGAACATAAAAATGAAAGGAAAAAAAAAGAAAAAAAATGATTAAATCTTACTTTTGAACATAAGTATATATTTATGATAATGATTATTTACGTATTAAATTTTACATTATTATGCATCATTATTCCATTTCTTTTTATTAACTTATATATTCAATACCTTTGAAATAAGCAAACGGAAAGCCGCTTCGTTTGTATCTTAAACAAACGACTTCTAGTTTACATTACATTTATATTATCGAAAAATGATTTTTTTAAATTTCTTCACTGATCTATTAAATTGACTTATAAATATAATATATATAAATATATATATATATATATGTGTACCTTTGCTGAGACGATCACTTTCTTCATTGCACCTAGATCGGCTGGATGCTGGTGCTTGTTGGCACTCGGCGTGAACATCTCACCGAACTGCTTGACACTAGCATAGCACTTGAAATCCTTGCCTCGGATGCTGCATGTCCAATATACCCGGTCGTCTTTTTTTCTCTGAAATTACATTCATCACACATTTTACACAAAATAAATGTGATATATAAGAAATCATTTCATATGTTGAAAAGAATTGTGACACACACACACAAAAAAAAGGTTCAACATACCCGAACTGTGTATGTGTAGCCGTCGCTGCTCACCAACTTCTGACCACCTCTATTGCTGCCTCCCTTTATTACTTAGAACGTGAGAGGCTGCTCCTCTGGAATGACTTCATCCAGCTGAGTCGTCTAGCGGCGCAGCCTCTTGGTGGAAGTTTCTGCCGGCGACATCAAACGACCTGTCCTCCATGTAGACGTCAGCTGCAGCGTCTGCAGACTCCATGTGATTGTCGGTAGGTTCGTCTTCCACATCTATTCTCAGGATGTAAGTGCTGTTAAGAACCCAAATCGGGGACGCCGTGACGTTCAGCTCAATAGGCACTGCCAGGTCATTGTCTGAATCCAGGTCCATCTGTTGTTCCATACAGGGTGAACACTTCCATTCCAACGTCAGCGTTTCTCGTACCACCTGTCGGTACTGTTCGGCAGTGATTCCGGTAGACGCCCCTAAAAATAAAACAAAAATATACATAATACATTTCCATTAGTAAAAGTAAATGCAAGTTTCATGCCTTGGGCACGTTCACCGACTTTACAGACTTTACAGTTTTTTACCCCTGGTCATCGGGCTACTCGAACCCGGGACCCCTCGATCCCGAAGCGCGTGTCCTACCACTGGACCACTGCTCCCCTTAATTAGGCAAAAAAAAAATATATATCTTCTTTCCATTTGTACTTATGAAATGATGTTGATTTCACATCATGAAATATTAAATTACTAATTATGATTCATGCCGTAAAAGTCAATAATTAAGAGTTACTTTATTCCTCAAAGTGAATATTGTTAAACAAATATGTAATATGGTAAAGTTAAATAAAAAAATATACATACCTGTTTTGCATTTTTTGTGTTGCCACAAACCGCAGCCGTCGCAACATACTGCAGCATCCGCTTTGTAACCAAACGAGTACAACTGATGCAGTAAACGTCCGTAGACATGATTGCTTTGGATATTTTGCAAAATCGGTGGAATATTTATATGTTTTTTTCTAATGTGGCACATTTCGCTCACTTTACAAAATAAAACATATTTAAAAAAAAACATACGTGTTTTTTCTAGTAGTTTGATCATTTTCTTTTTGATCTTCTGAAATATCAAAGGCATAGCAACCTGCATTTAACAATTATATGTGATTTGTATCGGATTAATTATCTGCTGATTATTTAAAGGCAAAATACACCCGCATTAAACAACTACCATTAATAATGCGCAAGTAAATGGGTGTTTATTGAGTATTTCACACCTTCCGCCTACTGAAAATTAAGGTTGACGAAACGACTTTTCATTTACTATACATAATCAGTTAGACGAAACGGTTGGTCGACGAAACGACCATCACCCTTCCAATACATACTCGCGTACCCATGAGCAAATTGAACCGATACTTATCAAAAAATAGTTTAAACTGCGTCATGTTAGATCAGTAAAACTTGTGCAATATCATTATATATCGTTTGAAGTAACATAACATAAATATCAATATATTGTAAAACCCAGTATTGGGATCTACAACGTATTTGTTTCAGATTCAGATCACTGTTGTGATGCTTAATTATTACCCCACCCACTTCAAATATTATTTCCCCGCTACAAGGTAATTACAAGGTAATTTTAATAATGCGATGAATTTTTCTGTAAATCTGTTGTGTACACATTTGAATGATCTTACCTAATTTCCTTGAGGCCTTCAAGTTTATGCATAGTTTCAATTTCATTGTGATCAGACATTGTTTATGTTAAGCCGATTTCTTCAACGATGAACGCAAAACCATCCGATTGTGACAGTTCCGATTTTTGGCTGACCTTGAACTTACTTGTAAATAAGCAGACGAACGCGGGAGAATTAAAAATATTTATACTTTCTAAAAATGATTTGTTTCTTCGCATTTACAGGCTATAAAACTGATTTATTTTTATCTTCACTTTATTAGAAAAAGAACTTGATTTATATCACCTACCTCAACTTTGACCATGTAAATGATTGATGTTATAAAATGTCATTACTTTTCGTGGTTTGCCATATTTTGTATACATGTTAAAAAAATCTTCTCATTGAAATCAACTTGTTTGAAATAATATCGAATTGATTAAAAAATGTAATAATAAACATATGAATGTGAATGTGCTTCATTTCTTTAGATTTGTATGCAGAGCAATATGCAAAACCAAAGAGAACCTTTCTTCAAACCACTTAGTTCAGATCATAATTTTGAGGTAAGACATAGATGTATATATCATATATTTCATTTGAAGTATTATAATAAAAAATGTAAATTTGCATACTGAATAAATTTAAATATTGAATAAAATCAATTTTAACGAGTTAAAAAGTTTATTTTTATGATCTCTTTGGATTACCACTTGATAAAACATTAGTATTTAAAGTAATTGATTATCTTTGAATTATTGATCATCATTGATTGTCCTATTTTACACATTTTTATGCAACAGGTGTTTTGATATTAAACAAATTTAACTGCTTAAATGCTTTACTGAACCACCTGTAATGTTGAAAAACATATTTTTAACCATTTTCAACATTGATTTTATTTTTTGTTATACCAAATTATTTAACATGTGTAAGCACCCCGTATGGTGCATTATAGCATTTAAATACAATTTCAAATGATTCAGTTCTTCAAATGTGTTCACAAATGATATGTTTAGTGCTAAAAAACAGCAACAACAACAACAAACATATTTGAGTTAAATTCAACATTGTCCAACATACTTTTTCCAAAATATATGCCAAATCTTGTGTCCAGTTTTAAATCTGCAGAAAAGGTACCTGTCTCATCACATTGCAGGGAACCGCTGTAAAGGTTGGCCCATTTCTGAGGCAACAATTTTTTTACCTGTTTCAAAATGCTACAGGCAATAGCTGTCTAAGGATATAAAGTCATGAATCTTATTTTAATATGGCAAAATAAAAATCAGTTGTTTGTTTCCACAAACATCTCCAGAAAAATGTAGGGTGGTAGGTCAGCAAAACATTTTTTTTTTCACTTTTTTTTCTATTTTTCTGTATTTTTGTAGTGATTGGCCTACAAAGGCACTTCCAACAGCCATGCTGTTGGGCTAGTTTGTTAGAGAGTTGAGCTACTGACCCGCAACACTAGTATTCGACTCCTGAAAGAGTCGGATATTTTTACCCCTTGAAATTACTTGCAAAGATAAGTTGGATATAATGGGGATGCAGGCTAGATACCACAGGAAACAAGATTGATGCTGGTTCCAGATGAATAAAAGGGGGAGGAGTGTAGTGATTGGCCTACATAGGCACTTCCATCAGCCTTGCTGTTGGGTTAGCCATTTAGCAACGTGGTTAGAATGCTGGTCTGCTGACCCAGGGGTCCAGGTTTCAATCCCTGACTTCAATTTTCTAGAGGATGTTACAAAAAACAGCGTGAATGCAAGGAAAAAAGTTTAGGGTCAATATAAAATATAAAAAAATAGGGTTAGGTTGGTAACTGTATTTATTACACCTAACTGCTTATAAATGGTAATATTTTGAAATATATACAGGCCCTGATCCAGTTGGGGGGGGGGGCCTTGGCCCCCCCCCCCCCCCCCCCCAGCTGCCCTGGTCATACATTTTTCTAGGCTATAAAATCCTTTGATTACATCATAGTAGTGTTGTCTAGAGGAAATCCCCATCGTGGGCCCCATACTGAACCACCCGCATAACCACCTGACTAGCCAGACTCCTATTGTCTTATGGCCCCCTGCTGTTAATGTGTAGGTAATCCGAATCGACAGTCGTCCATGACTGTGTGATAAGCATGTGTTTAGGGTACTGCGTAAGCAAATTCAATGACTGATTGAGAGGCATTTACATGTCGTCTGCCGAGCGATCTAACAATTGGGAAAAAAAGGCAATTACCAAATTGCTGTAGCAAAAAAATCTTAGTATTCTGCAGAGTAGATGCTTACCTATCGCTAGCCATGCAAATTAAACTTAATCAGAAATAGTTTTGTTTCTAAATGTCATCAGCTTTACTATTTTTACATTCTTTTTTAAGTATTATTCTTTATGAAACTACAATGTAACTCCTTTAAATATTTTTCCTGAAAGGAATAAATACAAACAGTAGGCCATGTAGATACATCACCATGTTCACTTTTTTAATCTTTACAAATATAATAATCTACATGTATGTGTATTCATGGTCTTTTAACATAGACACCCTGGTGTATCTTAAATTTATTAAAAATTGATAAGTAATAAGAGAATTTGAAAATTTCAATCTGCCATATTTTGGGACAATCCATATTTAGGGACAATGTATATGTAGATTATGCATGATAACTAATTCAAATCAAATCCAGGTAATCAGTCATTGAGCGATGTTACTGATAAGTCGATGAATACGAAATACTAATGCACAGAAAACACAATTTATGTGCGAAATAAAACAGATATTAAAGATTTTATTTTAAATATCAACATCTTTTATTACTGAATATATTTTGTTTTGTCACTGATTTAACATTTACACACAAAAAAATGATCAAAAAATCGACATGAGAAGGGGCCCACACCTTCTGCAACTGTCCGACCCTAAAAAGTGCGCCTGATTTTTTTTATCTGGGAAGTCTGTGTGTGAAGGCTGCTTCCAGATCGACAATTAGACAGTCAAGATTACCAAGTTCGAACCTAATACAGCACATACCCGGTATTCCATTCCACATATTTGACAAAATATGTTTTTACTATTTCAAAGTAGTTATTCAATAACATGGCTTTGCTAAGGTAAAATATAAAATTATATCGCTCTAGGCTCAGTCCCACTTGAACTTTTTTTTTTGTCTCGGGGATGTACTCCCAATGGAAATTGATGAGCCTCGGGAACAGGTTCCCCCGTGTCCCGCAGGAAACTTCGAAAGAGTTGCTAGCCATGTAGAGTCATTGGGAGGACTCGGCAGAACTTCATTGCTTACATTGAAAATTTTCCTATGTTTTATTGGGGAAAACAGGCAAGGGAAATATACACATAGCTTCCTGGAAGCTCCTGGGAAGAATTTACGGAGCTTACGCGATTTTTTTCCTCCGAGAATCCAGCCGTGATGTCTCGAAGGTTTGGTCACCTTTCTATGACACATTTCAGATCTTGTAATAGAATCTCAGAATATTAAAAAAAAATGGCAAGCGCACACTAAAATTTGTTGCTTTTTTGGTCACCCTTAGACTGAGACGTTCAAAAAAGCCATTGGACATTGCTGAGAGCATCCTCATAACCCCCTGAAAGTCTACCCTTGATTTTGTCTCTTAATTCCATCACCAAATTCTTATAATCTTCACAATCTTCCCCGAGGCACCTAGGATGGTTCAATACAATGATACATCCCCAAATCTACGGGGATATTCCCCTGATGATGTTTCAATTTCGGTGAGGCTCCGGGGCACCTTCCTCGATCATCGGAGAAATTTCCCGGGCATTGGGAGCCATCCCATAATATAAGGCTATTGTACCATATTCGAATCATCAGTGAACGTTTCAACGGAACAATCCCGAAGTTTCTCATGGGACTGCTTCGTCTTTTTGGCTCAAACATCTGATGCCATCGGAGAAATTCCACAACGCCGATGATTTTTCTCCAGAGGGACCTAGGCATTAGATCCATGATCTTCAAGTTAAAAAAAATGAACAAATAAAAACAAAACTTCATTTTTATCCCCAGATACCCATCAGAATACATTTCTGTCACGCTAAAAAACATTTTTTCTGGGTGAGCATGCTCCCAGGAACCCCCTAGCACTCACATCACATTCAGATTTTGGAACCCCCGCCCCAGCGGAAAAATTCTGGATCTGGGCCTGATATATTTCAGTATATTGGGACTCCTAGTTTTCTCTCTGATCGCCAGGTGAGAAAAATGTGCAGCCAGCCCAGAACTCAAACCCATGACCTCTCGCATACAGGGAAAGTGCTCTACTGGCATTAGGGAGAGTGACAGTAAACAATTCAAGCAACCCTAATCAACAACCAACTTTGCTTAACTTGAGAAGTCAGTTCAATAATGTGTTACCACACCACATAAAAGCCAGTTTTTTTCTGCCTATTTTTATTAATTAATTAATTATTGACATATTTCACCTAAATGGGAATTTTTAAGAAGCAGAAAAGCATCTTTATATGTGTAAGATATTGTTTAAAGAGGCTTTTTCTTTCCTTTACACAATCAAATAAAAAAAAATCACTTAATGTAAAAAAAAATTTTTTTTTTTTTTTTTTTTTTGCAATTTGAATATATTACAATTTTCAATAGGATTGCTATCTGACCCCTTCAATAGGCTGAAACACTCCTGAAAGCTAGCTCAACTACATCACTACTGTACACTTCTCTCCCTTTTCTCTTTGAGTTGGGCACATATAAAACTAGTGAGTCTGCAGTCTGGTTCCTTCAAATGATTGGTGTCAAACAATCCCTGCTGAGTTTCCCCATCAGAGAATTAGAGGCAGACTGAGACCTGCTGTTTACCGCTTCCACCATTATAGCAAGATAAATAGTCACCCATCAAAGCATTGATCCCACCAAACGTTGCTTAGCTTAGCAAGTTGAGAATAACAAATAGCTCAACTACAAAGCAGCTAAATATTACTTAAACACTTAACACTAAAGTATATCATGACTGGGGGACTGGATCGCTTACTCATATCTCTCATTGATAAGGGTTTACTTAGGGTATAGTTGATATGATTTTTAAAAGCTTTATTGGTTTCTTTGTAGTTTAATCTTGGACGAAGCCAGAGCAGAAACAGACATGAACAGAACATAAACGGTAAAATGCTTTCTCATTAGAAACAAATATGTAAAGTAAATATGCATTAAGCTGCTGAGAAAAAGTAGTTTGTATTAACACTTATAAATTCCACACAAACAGTTGCATTCTTGTTAATTTAAATGACTCAAAACTGGCAACACGAAAAACTAAAAATCTACTGGTCACACACTAATTTTTCCTCTTCATTCCTATATTTAAACTGATTTTATATCTAACATGGCAGTTTTTATATATATATATAATTGCAACAAAATACATGTACCATACCCATCAAGAATTTAGAAGATAAACCATGGTCTTTATAACCCCTGGAATGTGTCCAGATACAAAGTATATGGGGCCTAAATATATTGGAATCACATTGGTCGTTTGGTCCATCCTTCTGTAGATTAGATTTATCCGCCCTATTTCTCAGCTACCTTTGGCCGGATTTTGGTAAAACTTTACAAGACTGGTAAATACCAAGCCTTAGTTACTCATATTATCGGCAGGTCAAGATCAGTCTGAAGATGACCCCTATGATTTTAAGGTCAAGGTCACAGTGACAGTGTAAAATCCTTGTTTGATCAATAATTTGTTCTAGTTGTTTTCTTTTATATGATTTTTTATACTTCAAGTTCAGTCGTATTAAGGTATGGTGTTTGTCCGTCTGTCCCGGCATTGCAAGAGTAATAGAAGGCCGGGTATCTGTAAACAGAACAAAAGAAAACAATAGACTTCTAGAAAATAAAATAACACATGGATTGGCACATCCATCTGTTAGACCCCTATAGATTTAAAGGTCAGTTAGTCTAAGGTCAAGGTCACAGTCACTTTCAACATAAAAACCTTGACTGCTCATTTTCTAAAGAACCATTTGGTCAAACCCCTATAGATTTTGAGGTCAGTCAGTCTAAGGTCAAGTTTACAATGACCTTCAACTCAAAAACCTTGTCCGCTTAATTTCTAGCAAACCATTTGGTCTACAGTCCTCATACTTACAAGGGAGGTTGGTCATCGTCAGTAGATGACCCCTATTGATTTTGAGCACTTCAGCAATTTCTTCATACTGCTTAGCTGAATTTGATGAAACTTCAGAGGAAGGAGAAAAAGTTTATAGTACTCTTTTTCTTTTTTTTTCCCGAGGAGTCCTCTCACATTTTCACTTTTACAGCAAGGTTTTTCTTTGGTATTTTGGAGAAAGGTGGCAGGTCCTCTCAGGAGGGGAAAATATGTTGATCAAGGGAAAATTTACTTACGAAGAAAACATTAAAAAATCACACTGATTATGCTTTAACTGAAACACACTTGTTTATTTTTTTTATTATTTCATTTTATAATTTAATTTACAATAATATGTCTCTATTGCTTACCTTGCATATATTTTTAATGAAAATACATTTTTGTCAGGGGAATTTTTAGATTGAATTGGGGAAAAAAGTATACTTTTTTATGAGGGAAATAATGCTCTGAAATGTGGGAAAAAAGTATACTTTTTTATGAGGGGAATAATGCTCTGAAATGTGGAGCTCTTGTTTCTTTTTATTGAATAATTTTTGTCTGCGATATATGAATGTGTGTATCGGAGCTCTAACTTTTGTTTTTTTTTGTGTGTGTTTTTATTTTCATCCTTCAAATGTGCCAAGACTGTCTCAAACATGGTCGCAATACCTGTGAAAAAGCGGTATCTGGGGGTATTCATCATCTTCAGTGATAGTTCTTGTTATATACATAATTATATAACATTTGTATGATGAAGTTGAGCTTCATACATTTAGCAGTATTCATTGACATTTTGTACATTTGATTTTCTGTTCATTTCTTGTCTACATCACCTCATGGCCAAGATTCATACAAAAGGATAATCAATTCCTTATTTTCATATAAGATTAATTTCAGTCCAACATTCATTTCAATCAATGATACACGTTCACTGGAAATATTTTTGTATACTTTCAAGAAAACACAAGGCAGGAGAACCTTCAGCAAGACCTTGCTGTCAATGGAGAACGACTTACCTCCCTGCATGCCAAGTTGCACCAAGAAGCAGACAGAATACGCAAATGGAAAAACCAAACAGAATTTGATCTCAGACAGAAGGTAACAGATAGTGTTTTATAGAGGAAAAACACATTTTTGTTTTTCACAATTCTGAACATGTCGGAAAATTTAAACTGCAGATGAATATCAAGTTCTTGTGTTTTGTTTTTCTGTTATCATTGTTTACATGTAAACTTTACACAAGAGATTTGATTTGCAGGCAGGTACTAACTACCATTTATTTGCCTAGACAAAATATTCTGTAACCAGATTTGCATGTATAATATGGTCAGTTTTTATATTAATGTACAAAGTATTTCAAACATCAGAATTTTTTTCATTAATAATAAAAATAGATTTAAAAAAAAAACACACACACACACAGATATACATATATTTTCTCATCTGTTTTTTAATGACTGAAAAACAAACAATATATTCATGTGATTTTAACTAAAGACCTCCATCGATATCATCAATTTGTTATTAATAAAAACCCTGTATATCCTTGATTCATTTTTTGTTTTGATGTATGTTGGTTATTTACCAGTTTGTTAGTTTTGTAATTTTTAAGAGATTCTGGTGTAAAATCACACATGTTCAGTTGATTGCTGCCATTTAGTCTTAAATCATGAAATGACATCTATACATGTATACATTGCAATATCTTTCTGTCTGTCTTTCTCTAGGATCAGAAAATACAGGAGGCAACGCAGAAAGTTGAAAACCTAAGAAAGACTATACTGGATTTGCAGGTACATGTACTTAGTATAATAGATAGTAAGTACCTTGTTACTGCTGACCTTTCTATAAATGAAATTCAAAGCAGGTAATTTAGTACAAGATGTTCAAAAAGTTTGCAGAAAAGTTCTCATTTCTTTATTTTAAATGGCATATTTATGAAATTGCACAATTATGTAAATCAATATATTGTGTAATTGCATTATATATAATTCAATGCGCAAAATTTTAGATTTGTACCACTTTCGTTGAATATGGTTTACATAGTAATGTCATCATCATCTTCCTGGCCCAAATTTTGATCGTTTTGATAGAAATGGTCTTAAATTATAGCCTCCTAAATGTACATACTTTTACTGTACGCATTTCAAACTACATTCACATGTTGCGCAAACATTTGCAATGTCGTTCATGGCATCATTTTGATTTATGACGTCAGAAATATATAAAAATAAATGGTGCGTAATATGCAGATTCAAAATTTAGTATTGAGCAAAAACAGCCATCAAATTTTGTGTTCAGAATGAAAATTTCAAGATTAAAACTATTGAAATGATATGTAATTGGAGAAATTGAAGTAAGAAAATATAATTTTCAAATGGCACAAGTGGTTTGAGAAAGACAAGGAAAACATCGGTTACAGCGGCCGTTCAATAATGAAGGCATCGTCGCATTAGCCGCATTCAAAGAGATGCTTGGCAGAGATTGGTGCATTAACATCCCCCAAAATTATGGACAGAATGGACTAGCTATGGACTGTCTTCAACATCATACATGACCATCTAAATATGGCACATGTATGTGCCTGTTGAATACCCAAAATGTTAAGAGATGACCTAAATCGACTGCAAGTTAATTTTCAGGTATTAAAACATGAGCAGCTACTGTCTTTGATCTTCAATTATAACCTTCCCTCTAATTGGTCAGTAAAAACAAAGATAGCCTTAAAGCAGTTGGGTTCAAACTTCTGGGTCATCCAGTCTAGCCCAACCTATCACCATGCGATATCTCATGGTTTCTTCTCTTTTTGTCTTCAAGAGTTACCTTTGAAGGACACATTTTGAAGATATTGACAATTTTTTCCGCAACATTGGTGATTGCCATATTGAATAAAGAGAATGTCAAGTTTAGAATATGCTTTGTACAAAATTCGCAGATAGAGTGTTGCAGAAAATTTAAGCATGCATACTTTCTAAGTGCAGGTGGAAATTTATGAATGCGAGTTACAATTTCAGGTACTTGCTTTTATTTTTGAGTGGAAATAGAGTAGTAAATGTTGAGTTAAAGAACTTTGATCCAAAGCCTGCAGTTACAAGATGGTGGATGTCTGGAGAGAGACAGAAAGACCCACCACTCTGCCATATGGGGCCCAAAACTAAAATTACAAGCTCAGGTTGCTTTCACTGTATCCTATGGCTCATAGTTTTACACTGTGTCATTAAAACTGACAGTTGACTCTTTACAAGTAAAGAATTTAAAACATTAAAATTGCGAGTTGATTTTTCATTTAGCAAGTAAAAACAATTGCTACTTGCTAAAAATAGCAAGTGCAAAATCTGGCTAATTTCAAACCCTTATTAAGCGGTGTTCTTTAACGTTGTGAACATGTATGAACGTTGACATTGATGTCGTTTTGTACAGGGCTGTGAAATGTTAGATGATGTTACTATTGTTACAACTGTATGGCATGTATG
>CM037783.1:39273889-39308759 GCA_021229015.1 Solen grandis | reverse complement strand
ATAAATAGATGCAGAGATTGGGAAAATCGCGACTCTAGCTGGATCAATATTCAAATTATTTTGCTTTATTTAATTTTACAATACATTTCTGTCCATATTACATTTTGCCATAAACTTTAAAAAAATCATCGTATTGACATGAAACTTCATATTTGAGTACATGACAACTTGGAAAAGTGCAGTGACTAATACTTATCTCATGAATGTTGTTTTTTAACCACATCGCACGATAATAATGCTTTTGAAGGCTAGGGCATTTAGATAAATAAAGCCAACAACAACAAGATTTTTCTGTCACTTTGTTATTACATGACAATATTTAAAAGTGTGTTTCCAATTTCATAACATTTATATTTTGGACCAAAGTATAGGTTTGGGCAATGACTCAAATTCTTTGTCGACATCGTGGTCCCATCTTGATGTTATCATGGTATTAGATATAGTTACATAAAAGATATATCAGACATACATAGAAATGTTACGGATATATACATATTAGAAGATGAAATGGAAAAGAAGGTATTTTCTACAATATCTTTTTCATAAAAACAAAGAGATATTTAGATAAACTAAATATGCTTTTAAAAATATATTAATACCTTATTTTTAATGGCAAAAAAAACATGAACATATAAATGCATGTGTTGGAATATAATTATATACATCCCAAAATAGATAAATGATAGTTGTATTCTGTCTGACGATATGATTAAAAGAAATTACGGTATATTTAACACCATTGGATTGCCTCCCTTTATATATGTTTCAGCTAAAAAAATCATTTATTCTCGATTCATGTTTGGTATCGTTCTTCTATGGCACTTTTTGTCAAGCGCATAATATTCCATATGTCTAAAAAGCTTAAAACAAACCATATTTAAATGTGGGGATTGAGAATACTGTGTATAAAAACTTGATATTTAAATGGATTAAATCAAATTTGATAAGACAAAAGGAACAATTAACATTTACTTAATTTGTTATCATTTCAATCAACGGAATACTGGTGGCTTTGATTTAAATTTGTTACTGATGACAGCTGTCAATATTTTTGTTGGCAACTGTCTATCATTTAAATGCACGATATACTGTACGGGAATATCACAAAAACAGGCTAGTGAATAAAGTTTTCTGATCAAATTAATTGCTAGACTTGTTTTAATATATGTTAATAAGCTTCCAGTTTTTGGTTATTTCAAGAAAAAAGAAAAGAGAAAACAAGTTCATTTCTCTTGAGCTGTTTCTCTTGTGTCCTGATTATGCAATCATACCCGGAATCTCCACAAATTTGTAAAAGGGTAAAACTTAAATTCGCTGAAATTACTTAAAAAAGTTTTTAAATATGAAACATGGTAAATATAAAATAGTGTCATAATTTGCGTCGTGACAACTTATAGTGGCTTTAACGACTATTTTTTATTGTTTATCTATTATATAAACGTTGTAGGAAAATTCTTACAGTTTTAAGTAGATAATATGCTGGAAACTAATCAAAATCAGCTTAAAACTGGCACACTAACTTAAATTCTTTTTTATTCATAAGGTTATGACCACTCGTTGACAAAGAATAAAGAAAGAAGAAGCGTGGGGTACATGAACCACGTGTCTTTATATGAACGGAAATGCAATAGCTCGAAAATGCTTTGTCTAAGAAGAAATCCGTACATGTATCAAGGACCTAGTCCTTTTACAAATGAAATGCAAAAGCTGGGAAAGTTTTGTCTTGGAAAATGCAACAGTCGTCTGATATAAATAAATCTGTCGACTTATATTGGACCAGTTAAGTTATAAGCAGTGTTTAGAATCGCAAATACATTTTGCTATCCTAGATTAACATGACCGTTTAAGAGGATACACAAAAACATGCATGAAATACAGACACCGAAAAAACTACAATCATGATACAAGACTCGACTACAATCCGTTTAGTATGTCCTTTTTAAAGTTTTAAGAGATAACCGGGAAAACAGGCTTCCTACAAACACTGCAGATGGGGCCTATTTGGCAACGTCTACAGAGGAACATTTCCCCACAAGTCATGTATATTCCCTCCGTCTTGTTACCACAGCGTTGACATTCAAGCAGTCGTCTCAGTGCACTCTTTTTTCCCTGTAGACTATTGAAATTCCCTGATAATACAAAACCTAGAGTCATTTAACTAGTTTATTGATATGATTTATTTATTTATTTATTTACATCAGTCCCATTTGAGCACAATAGCAAATGTACATTACAATAAAACGAATGATAACACACAGTCATTCTATGAGAATTATAAGAGACTAATACTATACACAGATTGTTATGCATGTTGCTCTAGATCCAGCAAGAAAATTTTTAATTTGATTATTTGTTCATATCTTTACTCTTATTTAGTTAATTTAGTTCATATTAAGATCTAGGTCTATTTGCTTCCTTTAATTCTAATACAAATCAAACCAATAACAAACCTATATCTGCCTCCAAGGGACCTTCTCTCTGAAACATAGTATGATTTTTATGATAAAAGAAATAAGACTAAAGTAGCTGTTCATAATCGTTACTTACATAACAGATTTGAAAATAATAGATTAAAAAAAAAAAATGTAAGTATGCATTCTGGTGTTCCCTGAATTTATATTTTAAAAACTTTTAGCCGGTGAGTGTGGATTCTTTAATTCCGTAAATGTCGAATTCTAGTTGTTTCCTTTACTTCAGATAATGAAAATATCATGTATACAGCTGGTTTCACAATATCTGTCCCCATTACAAAACACTATGACTTAACCATTTTTAAACATATTTTAAAGTTTTATGCTTCAAAATAAAGTAGAGGGATGAAATATTCTAACATGCATAAAAGTACGGAAAATGCCTGACGTCATGACGTCATTAATGACGTCATTTCTTGTTGACATTTTTGCAAGATGGCGCCGTCAAAGTAACAATGTTCTGAAGTTGTTAAAATTTACTAACAAAGTAATTCGCCTACATCTTTCATTAGAACTATGATAAATAAGTGTCCAGAGTTGAGGAAGATGGACAAGAAGCAAATTCAAAGAATTGTACGCAGATTTGATTACACGGGGTCCTTAGAAGACGAAAGACACAGAAATCCCAGTCGACCAAAGTCCGTGAGAAGTGAAGAAAATATTAAACTGGTGAAGACAGTCATTGAGGAAATTCTGCAAAAGTATATTCGTAAAGTCTTATGTTACAACTTTGTGAGTTCTAAAAGTGTCTGCAGAATGTTGAAATATGATTTAAAACTGAAGCATTACACTTTTTCATCATAATCATGCAGCATTCAAAACCTACGGACATTGCAAGTAGAATATCATTTTCTGTTGGATTATTGAACAGATACATATTCTTGATCACATCTTGTTTTCAGACGGGCACATTTCATTTCATAACAAGAAAAAATGTAGTTATAGGAGATCTGAGAAACCAGATTTTTACATTGAAAAATCATTACATGCTGAGTAGGTAGGCCTAACGGTTTGGGCGGCGATGGGTGTTAATAGAATAATTGGCCCTTTCTTCTTCGAAGATAATGAAAAAACTATTGAAACAGCGAACAAGGGGCGCTTCTTATATCTCTTGAAAAGAAAGTTTGTACCAGCATTACAAAAGAATTTATGAATATAGAATATGTATGGTTTCAGCAAGAAACCCCAAACTCTTTACAGAAAAAGCAACCCCACATACAGCCGGTGATGTAATCGCATGGTTAAAGAAAATATTTGGTCAGAATTTTATTTCCTTTAGAACTGCTTATGAATGGCTGCCACGCTCACCTTATTTGAGCCCTCTGGATTTTTTCTTTTGGGGATATCTAAAAGATAGAGTTTACAGACCTACGCCTAAAACAACCGTTGAAGCAAAGGCTGTTATAAAGCGAAACATCTGTGCCGTTAACAGACACATCCGCCTAAGTGAATCAAAATTTCAATCATAGACTTGACGTCGTCATTGCCCAGAACGGTCGTCATTTAGAACATGTGCTGTAAAATGGATTTTTGGGGGAAAACGCTAACTGCAATGCCATTTTGAAATGTAATACACTTGTTCTATATACCAAACAAAACTTTATTATTTCTGTAAAATAGCTATGAATCTCAATTTGCTCAAAGACTAGTCGTTTCAAATTTGTAGTTGCATGAAATGAAGATAGATATTATGAAACACACAGATAAGTAATATCTAGTTGTTACCATGGTGTCTTCTCTGTTTTCATTGCGTGTTGTCATTTTGCGGCTGTACGCGTTGCTGACCTATATCAAAAATGTCAATAGCAGTAATACAAATGGCAGTAGAGTTATAAAAGTCAAATATTGTGATGGCGTTAGGAATATAGTATGCACAGTGTGTATTTCTTCAAGATATCTGGCTTTGAAATAGTCTTTTATATATGATGCTGAGTGTGGCCATTAAGTTTCTTCCACTGGAATATTAATCTAAAATTTGAATTTCTCAAAACTTTAATTTTAATACATTATGCAGAGTTTTGACATTAGATACAAGCCTGAATTATCTCACAATTTCTGCCATCCAGTACGTGAAAACATAAATGACATGCTAGCTGTAGTTTTAAATTAACTTGCAGCAACGTCATGGTGCCAACTCTCTCAACCGTCAGAATATACTCAGTCATTCGAACCAACTGAACAATTTGTTTGTAGCCTAAAAATATATTGTTATTTGTTGCTGTTGTTGTTGTTGTTGTTGTTGTTGTATTTTCTGTAAAGAGTTTGCTGATTACAAAACTTGTGGCATTTTAAATGTCTTGTATTTATATGAATGCATGTATTAGATCAAGCTTAAATGCCAAGATTCTTATTCGTCAACTTTTATATCTACATTTTAGATTACATTTACGTTCTTCATTTTAGATTCTACATCTAATTCGGATATATATATGTATATCTTATATATTAAATATTGTAAAAACATATCTTGCAGAAAATCTGAATGGCATTTGAAATGTCTTTGTTATAATCAGTTTTTATTTTCTTTTTTTTCTTTTTTTTGACAAGTTCTAACATATTGAAGGACATTCAATTTTAAACTATAACACTAAAAACTTACCCACGGGCTATTTTGATTTTAATTTCAGTAAATACCTCTTAATCAATCGCATTCGCCAACATAGTTCAAACAAGCAGAAGCGAAAGTAAATTTACGTTACCTGCTGAATTCCTTACGCCCGATAAAAGATTATAATGTATGTCGTAAATAATTATTTTTATTTAATGACTTTTTCATTAAACAATTAAAGTCCCTCTTTAATCTACATATTTGCAGAAATTAATGCTTTCACTGGTAGACAGGATGAACAGACCCGTGTCAATAGAAGTCAATTTCCATTATTACGTCATCAAACGATTGTTTCAATAATCGATAAAAATTCTATGTGAAGGTTTTCTTACGATTATTAAAAGTATACATGGTTTTCAGGATTGATGTGCAGGATTTAAAAAAGTGTCTCGAGTAATTCCATTTCAAACAAAAAAAAATTCTTTGTATCCATGTATCATATTTTGCCATCAGAGTTCCACAATGGAAGGTTGACATAAGATAGAATTGAAATGTTCATACTGTGAGCAGTGATGTCCAGTTGTCCCATCATTCGATGATGTCCCAGTCTATCTAGGTTTCCAGATACTATAGATGGCAAGGATAGCACATTCAGGGGAGGCACACTTAAATCATCCATTATCAAACAACGAAATCATCTCTAAAAAGTTTTGATGAGTCATTTGTATAATCTTTGAGTACAGTTGTTCCATTGCGTTCGTCCATCGGTTAAGAATTGAGAACTAAAAAAAAATAAAGAAATATTTACCTCTTATAACATTATGCTTTCGTAGAAAAAAAATTGAGAAAGTACAACAATTTACTTAATGAAAATGATGACAACTTATGGACAAATAGTCCATTCTAGTTAGCTCCTCTCTCTCTCTCTCTCTCTCTCTCTCTCTCTCAATTATTTCGGATCGTAATGCAGGAACAAGTATATTGGAAGAATAAGGCAAAGTAATAAAACATATCCCGAATGGATGTTTCGTGTTTGATGTCACAAAGAAACCTTTAACACAAGCTAAAACTTCCTAAATATAAAATGTGTGAATAAGCAACAATTCTTTGAGACGTATACATCTTAAGGTGATATTCTATTTATTATAAAAATGATTAAATTGGTGGAAAAACTTGAAAGCAAGAGTACAAACAAACTTTGTGATATATATTCATGCCGTTATCCGAAAAGCATCAACCCTATTATATAACGTAGTATGAAATGTTGCGTATGTTCAGGATATAACCACGTGGCTATAAAAAGGGTTTGTGGTATGCATTTCAAGTGACACTCTATCAAAAAAAAATGATTAAGATTGCATCGAAAGCAATGACGAAAGAGCACGAATTAGCTTTTTCAATTGTTCAATTCATATTTCATCATAACCACAAAACTCTTTTTGAAAATTATTTAATTGCAAACCTTACATAATGGCCTCCAAAATTGTAATTATCAGTTATCAATTATCAATTATTTCTAATTCCTAACATTTATTATGGTATTTTATAATTTACTTCGCATTTACAATATTCTACAAATGCAATTCAAGTATAACGTATTGTAACAAATGAAAGTTTAATTGTCAATATCATTAACCAGCCAGGTTGTAAATTTCTCAAGCTACCACCCTACTGAAAATATCGTTATGCCTTAGATTACACCCTACTAAAGAAGTAGCAGTTCAGTTCATAAAATTCCACTGTGCTTATGACAACAACACTGTTGACGTGCTTAAGATTCAGCCGTTTTCAAGATACCACCGTGCTTAAGATTCAGCCGTTCTCAAGATACCACCGTGCTTAAGATTCAGCCGTTCTCAAGATACCACCGTGCTTAAGATTCAGCTGTTCTAAAGACTGTGCTGAAGATTCAGCCGTTCTCAAGATACCACCGTGCTTAAGATTCAGCTGTTCTAAAGACTGTGCTGAAGACTTAGCCGTTCTCATGATACCACCGTGCTTAAGATTCAGCTGTTCTAAAGACTGTGCTGAAGATTCACCGTTTTCAAGAACCCCAAAATTCCTTAAAATTTGAAAATTAAAATGTGAAATAGATACCAGTTTGGTACTTAGCGTCCCTGGAAGCATTACTGAATGTACATATATATACAGTGCTTTTGTGATCAATTTCTTTTCCAAACTGTGAGCCTTTTGTTTTTAACACATTGTTTTGTTTTCTTTTCATTATATACAGACAAAAGTGGCCCTCTCACTGAGAACAGATTACTAGTCAATGGGAATACCGGATATGTGTATATATATATATATATATATATATATATATGGTGGCCGTTTTCTACCACGCGTGTCAACTAGCAAAAATATTAGTGCGACAAGAATTTGATGACAATATGAGAGATAAGTTAAGAACAGTGCATGTTTATTGATGGAGATACATGATCAACCTGACAAACAGCCCGGCTGAACTCTGGTCCAGATAGGAGGTCTGAATCTGTTGAAAAACCTGTGGGTGCTGTAATATTTCATGGTTAAGATCATAAAGTTTTCCAACGTTTTTGCAACTTGTTGACGCGGTGTCAGTATAGATTTATATTTGCGTATGGCGCCGCATAATCAAATCAGGGAGCATCCACTGTTATTATTGTAAAATTAAAACATGCAATATTTAAAAAAAAACTTCATTTATCAATTACTTGCATTACCTGATGAAAATAAAATTACAAGATTCAAAATATGCAAGTCTTCTGTCGTTATTAAAAAGAAACTGGACAGATATAATGTGTATCTGATGACTTCTCCTTAAACTTGTAGGCAACGGGTTTAAAACTTGGTTAACGGACCTTGCAAGTAACCTGATCCATTAAAGCTCAGAAAAAAAGTTAGAGATGTTTTGAGATCTTAAAATATTCAGAATTTAGATACAAACCGTCAACTTGAAAAAAATAATAATGAAAAAGCAGTTTAAATGCAAGTAATACAGCATATTATAGAAAGTGTAAAAACTATGGTGGCTGATTTCTGCCATTTCGTGTGGCGGGTTTCGCCCCGCCAACCCGCCAGGCGAGAATTCAATATTTCGCATTTCGCCTTCCGGTACGCATGCGCAGACACCTTGTGCAGGCGCAGACTTTTTCCAATGTCCAGTTAATTCTTATAGTGAAACTACTGCACGGTAAGCGATTTTATTGGTTATTTCTTGTAATCAAGGTGCTAGATAGATCTAAAAGGTCAACATTACTCGAACTTTTATGTTGACATCATAAAGGACCATATAATTTTAGCCCCTATTGTTAATATTGAATTCAAGATGCAAAAATATCTGACGCCAGATAAGATGTATCCTCGAGTGCCCAAACTGCGCCCCTCTAAGATTTAATTAGGAAATGCAACATAAATAAAAACAAACTGTTTACGTACCAATTAACCCCCTAAATAATTCTTTTATAAATAATTATTCACTCGAAAATAATATTTAATACATTACGAGTCAAATATTATGCCATCATGCACACAGTGATACATGATTGGTGATTCTTACTAAATGTATGCATTATGGAAATTAAATAGATAAATTGTTATTACATTTACTGTAATATTAAACACAAATGCGTTTGATTTATCTAAGAAAAAAACTACAACTTCTTGCAGCAACCAATGCTTTGATAGATTAACGAAAACAGACCTCAATTGCGCATCTGGCTTGCTCACGACGAGTCGCTGCAACTGCCGTAAATTAAAATGTTATACTTATAATCTACATACATATTCAATATACAAATCCACTCTGTTTTATATCCTTACTTTAATTCATATATGTTATTTCAAGTTGAGAAGAATTATGTCTGAAGAAAATTAATAAACGCGCATTAATAATATGATTCCATTTATTTTTTGCACGAATTTTATAAACAAATGCCAAGAAAACTCACAAGGGATAGTTACCTGATTTCAACATCATGAACGCCATTCAATATTCCGATAATCTCCGTGTATGAAAAACCAGCAAAGAAGTATTCACGAATTAAATCACTTTCTGTCAACCGTTAAGGCATACATATATGTAAAGTATTTTTTCCATGCCTTCATATTATATAAATCATATTGGGTATACCCATACTTTTAACACCATAAACCCTCTTTTCGCTTACAAAACGGTCTAATCTACGTAGTTTAATATGTAGTACATGAGTATATAACGACTTGAAAGAAAAGAACATGAGAGTATGTAAGAGAGAGAGAGCGAGCGAAAGAGAGAGAGAAGAGGGGGGTGGAAAAAAAGAGAGGAGAGAAAAATGGAAAGAAAGAAAGAAAGAAAGAAAGAGAATCAGAAAACATGTTTGATATTTACATCTGCGTGTGACGTATGGTTGGAGTCGACATGACACAAAAATCATTTCGTAACACATGTACATGTACATATAACGTGCAATACGTGCAACGTATGCAATCAGTATAAACTAAAATCTTCAAAAAAAAATCATAAATAAAATCTTTACAGTAATGCCCTTTGATTCAATAATGTTTTAATCATTTCGTTTCTCAATGGCTTGGTTTTCTATATTGATGAGAAACGCAATCAGGTTATGAATGCAACTCTCACTAGTTCTTCGTCCACATCCCAACCTCAAGATCTAATAGTTCATTTATATATAGCTCTGGACACAAGATGTAGTAATTTGAACTGTTTCATAAAGGATACTTTCACCATAAACATTTCCATTTAAAGAAGAAAACCTTTCTTTGATTTGTTCCGCTAACATGTGTTATCGGCGCATGCGTATCGGAAGGCGAAATGCGAAATATTGAATTCTCGCCTGGCGGGTTGGCGGGGCGCGAAGCGAAAAGTAAAAAAGTCGAAATATTGATTTTTCGTGTTGCGGGGCGAGATTTCGCAGCGAAATGCGAAATATTGGATTCTCGCCTGGCGGGTTGGCGGGGCGCGAAGCGAAAAGTAAAAAAGACGAAATATTGATGTTTCGTGTGACGGGGCGAGATTTCGTGTTTTCGCTGCGAAATCTCGCCCCGAAACTTCGACATTTCGTGTTTTCGACATTTCGCCCCGAAATCTCGCCCCGAGATTTCGACATTTCGCTGCGAAATCTCGCCCCGAAACCCGCCACACGAAATGGCAGAAACAGCCACCATAAAAAACACACAAATACGTATTATACATATGGCAAGTAGCGGACATGTCTAATTTACGGCTCCAGGCCCAACCTTCGGTCCAAGTATGTATAGTGCTTGAAATGGGTAAATCTAACTGAACATTACATAGCTTATGTGATAAAGCCTTGTATAAATATATTTATTTTAATATATATAATCAATACAAAAAGAATGCCATGCTCCTACGTCACGCTACGTTATCAAGGGAAATAATAACTATCGGGAAGATTGTTAATACCGGGACCTGTACCTGAATCCCTTACCAAATAAAAACTTATCTAGGCTGAATGTTTCGTCATCATTGTCCTTGTTGTTGCTGCTGCTGGTGATAATTATGATTTTTTAAATCGACAATAATATCGCTGTAGGAGCTTACTGTCTGGAAATTGCATGCATCTTGCAGACCGTAGCTATTTGATTAATTATATAAGAAATAAATTACCTGTTGTAAAATATATCTTCATTGATCTATAAATAAGCTAATTACAGGTGGAGGAAGACCCCGAGTACACAGAGGTACCCGGGTAGAACCACCGACCTACAGCAAATCCTTACATGAAAAATCCGAAGTCCCTATATTTCTGAATAAATTGATAGTATAAGTTTTTTTGTTGTTGTTGTTTTTGGACCTTTTCTATATGGCTTTGCTTTATTTAAGTCGAGCTTTGCATCAAAATTAGTCTTGTTTATTATATTGAAACATCAGGAGTCTTTAGTTGATGCATTGACAAAGATTGTGTCCCCATTTTTAAGAAGTCAACATGTTGCCGTATATTATAGTCAGGTTTGGTCTAATGAGGACAGTTCTGTTTTACGGTATAGTGATACCGTACTAAACGTTAGAATAATATCTAAGCTATGACCAAACCAATGTCGTGTCACCTGTCGACGTGGATGTTTAACCCTAACCCTACCCCCCCCCCCACCCCCTTTTTGGGGGGTTGGGGTATTTCTTTTCTTCTTGTGGTGTTATAAATGTGTTTTTGGATCAAGATATAGGTTGGTTATTTTCATTCGCAAATACCTACTAGATACTGAAGAAACTTTTTCTTAATGATGCAACATGCAGTTTGCCTTGTGTATTTTGATAAACTAACACTTTGATATATTGAACTTCTGTGTAACGTTTTGGTTCCCTTTGTTCAATTTCATTTATATCTTGTTTAAGTTGACTGAAATAAGGAGTGACAGAGAAAGACACAGTGCTGCACCATCAGCAATCAAACTTCCAAGAGATTCCACATAGTTTCGGAGACAAAGTCCAGCAAATACGTAACGTTGACGTAACGTTGTGTGAAAGTTGTGTTATAGTAACGTAGGTAAACAACGTTGTAATAACGGAAGTGTTTAGTATTACCATAATCATTTTCGTGAAACAATCCTTAAGATATTAAAAGTTTGAAATTACCACACGATGAGCATCAAAAATGAATTTGCAACTCTTATATAATTAGATAAAGCTATATTACCGTTGCGAAAACAATAAAGGAAATATGTGTACGAGTTGTCACAAGGTTATGTTTTGAAAGATTAAGAATTTTCAGTCTGAGCATATTATTCTACGGAACGTTTGTGCTCTCTCTCTCTCTCTCTCTCTCTCTCTCTATATATATATATATATATATATATATATATATATAAATATATATATATATATATATATATGTTACCCAGATCTCATTATTCAATATCTCATCATGCCTCATTATTCTTAATTATGTATTTTGTCTTAAACCAGTATGTTGTGTATTATGTGTGTGTTCAGTCATGATTGGTTTCCAGTCTTGGTTATATCCTGTCTCTGTCCACTGTAAATACATGTCTAGAGTGAATGAATGGTCTGGTCTGGAACTGGTTGGGCAGCTTTACTACATTATCAACAACTAAAATTACTAACCAATCACATTTCATATCTCTCAACCACCTGACTAATTGTCCATTTAACATCACTTTGGGCTAGGTCTTGGACCTGTTAACATCTCTGCACAGCAGTGAGCTTATTAAGAAAATTATCAATTCCTTGGTGCCACCGCCCGGTAAGTTAAATATTTAAGATAGCATTTGTAAACTCAATTATAATGTATTTATTTAGTTTCGTAATTGTTATCTTCAAATGCCTATTTAAAATTAACTTTTAGAATTTTAGTGTTGAAATTTATTTAAAAATTTTTTTTTTTTTTTAATTGAAATTTTACTTTTAAAATTAGCTCTTGCTCGCTAACAACACGTACACTGAACCTGCACCGGCTAAGTTTCTTTATATAAAACTCCGGTCAACATATATATATATACGATTTTTAAATGAGCGTCTTGCTCGCTACACGAGCATCATGCTGGGTCGGCAGATTATTCAATGAGCATACATGCTCGTTGCATCATGCCCATTGAACAATCTGCCGAACCGGCATGATACTCGTGTATCGGTGAAAATGTTCATTATTAAGCATCATGCCCATTGAACAATCTGCCGACCCGGCATGATACTCGTGTATTGGTAAAAATGCCCATTATTAAGCATAATGCCCATTGAACAATCTGCTGACCGATGCAGCATCATGCTTATTAAATAACAAGAGCACCGCATGCGGGTGCAAACGCTCTTCTGTTTTAAGTTTAAACTTATCTATTTTACGTCGATTGGGAAACAAGTTCTTATCACTTATAATAATCCCTCTCGACGGTTCCTGGGTTGGACCAGTACTTTGCGCCTGGGAGGATCATGAATAATTCTTGCCTCCATCTGTTTTTGCCAACGTTAAATATTTTGTTAAAAATTTAAATAGTTTACCTTAGAAATCATAACTACAACTGCACACCTTTACATGCAAAGATGAAGTACCTTACCCTTTAAATTTGACCTTTGACCTTAAAGGATGACCTTGACTTATGCATGGAATAGAATGTATACGACACAAAGATGTAAAATGCGAAGACAAAATATTATAATGGCTAATCCATTGAGTTTTCGATTATCAAAGTATATAGAAAGGTATGATTATAGCTTATGTGATCAAAGTTATGATAAAATTTTATTATGGCATTTACCGTTATTTTAATCTATATAGAGGCAATCTCATGGCAAGATATTTTCATGGATTCATATTTTAGAAAACATGAGACATGTCAAATGAAAGACTATCGTGGGTTTTATTTTCGTGGATAATACCATCCATGAAACAACGAAAATAAATACTGCGGGAAAACTAAAAAAACTGCGTACGTTCACGTTCAAAATATGTTTATGGCCATTTTATGCCACCGTGTGTCCATATTATATGAACCAAGACAAAAACAAGTGGAATAACAGTCAGACACAAAATGAAACAACTGTTTGACTCTTCACCAGTATATCGAATTTCATTCACGAACTTAAATTACAGCATGGACTGAACATGAAAAAGGGACAAAAGAAAAAGAGAAGTTTTGTGATGCGTCGGTGAATTAATACAGTTAAGTCTTTGTGCTGTTTAAGATCAGTGATAAGCACTTCAGTGCATTTAATTTATAAGTAAGTCTAACTAATCATTATTGTTTACGGTTAGTCTTGGTCTTTGCAATATTTGTGGTGTGAAGACATTTAAATATCGCACCAGGCCCGGATCCAGAAATTTTCTGCTGGGGGGGGGGGGGGGGGGGCCAAAATCCGAATGTGATAGGAGTGGTAGGGGGGTTCGGGGGCATGCTCCCCCGGAAAAAAAAGTTTTGAGTGTGATGGAGATGCATTCTGAAGGGTATCTGGGGATAATGGTGAAGGTTTTTGTTGTTTTTGTTTTAAACTCCGATATATTTGAAACTTGAAGGCCTAGGTCCCACTGGGAAAAAAAATAATCGGTGATGTGGAAATAAACATTTTTTTTTCTACCGATGGCTCCCGATGTTTGAGCCAAAAAAAGACTGAGCAGTCCGTTGAAAAATGACAATTATTAGGCTTCGGGATTGGTCCGTTGAACATTCACTGTTGTTTCGGCTATGACACAATAGCCTTGAGTCCCGATGTTCGGAAAAGCACCGGGGGACCTCCTCCGATGATCGGCGAAGGTGCCCCGGAGTTTCACTGAGTTTGTAACATCATCGGGGGAATATCCCCGTAGATTAGGGGATCTTGCGAACCATCCTACGTGTCTCGGGGAAGATTATTGAGAGGATGAAAATTTGATGGTGGAATTAAGCGACAAAGACAAGAGAAGACTTTTGGGGATGCCCTAAGCAATGTCCAATGGCCTTTTTGACCGTCTCAGACTAAGACTGGCCAAAACAGAAACTAATTTCTGGGTGCGCTTTTCAACCCTTGCCATGTTTTTTTTTTTCGGGAATGTGTCACAGAAAGGCCGCCTAATATCCCCCCGAATGCCCCCCCCCCCCCCTGATACTTCGGCGAGACATCACAGACGCATCGGGGATTCATCGGAAGAAAAAAAAATCGCGGAAGCTCCGTGAATACTGACCGGAGCTTCTCTGCGGATATTTCCCCGGCTTGTTTTCCCGATAAAACATCGAGAACACATCGGGAAAATTTCAATGAATTCTTTTTGCAGTTCACCCGAGGCCTCCCGATGACTCCACATGGCTCGCGACACTATTTCCATCGGGAGTGCGTATGCATCCCATCCCCGAGGCAAAAAAATGCCAAGTGGGACCGAGCCTTAAGCACTGAGCGATATAATGTTATCTTTATCCGGCGCAAAGTCATGTTATTGAATAACTGCTGTGCAATCGTATAAATTTGATTACAATTGCATTTACAGGCCCCGATCAAAAATAAATAAAATAAAAATAACGGTGTGGGAGATGGAAGCGCTGGTGTGTTGGGGGGGGGGGGGGGGGCACTGATATTACTGAAAGGGCATTACTTTTCCGGGTAAGAAATACGGGCTTATCTTGTATTTTCATTCACAAACTGGCATAAAATATGTAATAAGGGTTTCCTGAACCCCCACAAAAAGTGACTTGTGATCATTAGTTTTTGACTCAACAGTGTAAAAGACAGTTTTGTCAAAGACTGAGAAAAAAAATCAATTTTCACGTTAAACATAAACATTTTGTCAAAATTGTGGAAGGGAATAGGTTCGACCTTAATGATATTGGCTGTCAAATTGTTGATCTGGAAGCAGTCTTCACACAGAAATTCTCAGAAAAAAAAAATCAGGCGCACGTTATAGAGTAGGTGTGGGCCCCTTTTGTGTGTCATTTTTTTTTTTTTTTTTTTTTTGTACATTTTTAGTTTTAGTTGAAACATTTTGGTTTTTCTAAGTGTTTAATCAGTCACAAAACAAACAATAGATTTTGATATTTAATATAAAATCTTAAATATCCGTTTTATTTTACACATAAATTGTGTATTCTGTGCATTAGTATTCATTGACTTATCAGTAACATTGAACAATAACTGATTACCTGGATTTGATTTGAATTAAATCTAAAAAAAAATTTTTATAATAAAATTATTATTATTTTATTCGTAAATAATAAGAAAAGTGAACATGATGATGTATAGACCTACTTTTTGTATTTATATATTGAGAGAGTTAGTTAAGAAGAATTAAACTGCTTCGTTAAAATAATACTTACAAGTTATGTAAAAATAGTATAGCTGATGACATTTAGAAACACAACCCATTTCTGATAAAGTTTAATTTACATGGCTAGCGATAGGTATGCATCTTCCCCGCAGAATATTTTTTTTTCCAAAACAAAATCGGCAATTTTACATACCTGAAAGTTCATCAACCTGGCAGTTAAATTGCCCGCTTTTAATTCAAGATTTAAAATTTTATAGATGTAGAGAAAAGTGAATTTAAAATTTCGTTGATTAGATTTAGTCAAAGTTATTTGTTAAATCAATAATTTCTTTGGACTCTAGTGAAAATATTTCGATAGCAATTACATTTTAATGTCCAACTTAGTTGTTGTTTTTAGTGGTTAATTTTATACTAATCGATTTTTATGCTATTTCCTAAACATCACCTGTCTAGAATAGTTTTACTGATATAAAGTTTTTGTAATTGCCTATTTTTCTTCAATCATTAGATCGCTCGGCAGACGAGATGTCCTTGGGTATCACTCGACAATAGCCTGTGAATCAGTGAAGGTGTCAATCAATTTGCATACACAGTACCTTAAAGGAATACGCTCGGCTGATAACAACTAGGTTTTAATTGAAAGATATTGATGTAAATAAACCAATTTAATTACTCATTTCATTGAATCAATCGTAATTAGAAAGAAATTGCAAGTTAAAGACGTCTATTTACACCAATTTGCTCCGAGACATGGGCGCAGACATTGTTTACGTCTCGTGGTCTCGCGAGACTTTTTTTACAACAATCGTGACGTCACAGACACACTTCCGGTTGCGTACATACATTGAAATATAGAAGGGAATTACGTGTGTTGTGGAGAAATTTTACCCCCAAAAAGAAACAGGAAGGCAAAAAGTATGAATATGATGAAAATATATTATTAAAAGATTAAACTATGATCATTTTTTTTTTTACTCGTGAGTGAGAAGGTCTGGAGCCCTCGTCCTATGACCTTTGTATGCCAGAATGGTAATGAATGCAACTTCTAAAACAGAATCATTCAGAACTAAGGTGTGAAAGTCCGTATGGTCCGTAATGCACGTAAGTTCATCAACATACATTTTCCATATTGGATGGCATCATAACACAGTTATCACACAGACAAAAGTCCTCAGCACATAAATATTCCTCCTCCCGTACGTCATTGTCTTGAAGCAGTTGCAGCTCTTCCTCAGTATATTCGGGCTCAAAGTCGTAAGGAACTATACACTCCATTTTAAGAAATATCTCAAAAACTTTATTAAACTTCCTGCTATAGTGATCGAACCATAACTAAAGTCAATACCCCTTGTCACGAAATCATTTATGCACATTCTCACAAACATCGCTATTTTAATTGCGCAAATCATTACAGCAATTATCAACAATTTTTAAACACTTTTTTAATCAAACATATAAATATATAAAAGGGGCGGTATCATGTAAGTTGTTGTTGTATTGGGATTTACCGTCGCTGCGATAGTATTTCAATCATATAGCGACGTCCAGCTAATTACAGGTGGAGGAAGACCCCGAGTACACAGAGGTACCCGGTATCATGTAAGTAGAAATCTAATTGCAATGACGGTAACTGTGAAATACTATAGAGACGAATCAAAGGGACACCGTGTTGGAATTATGATTAACACAACTTATTGCTCGCAATTTAGCAAAATAATGTAAATTATGCTAACTACTTTCTGTATATCATGCTTATCACTAAGTCATGGATGACTGCCGATTCGGATTACCTACACATTAACAGCAGGGGGCCATAAGACAATAGGAGTCTGGCTGGTCAGGTGGTTATGCGGTTGGTTCAGTATGGGGGCCAACGATGGGGATTTCCTCTAGACAGCTCAGACATTATGTAATCAATGGATTTTATAGCCTAGAAAAAAATGTATAACCAGGGCAGCTGGGGGGGGGGGGGGGGGGGGCCAAGCCCCCCCCCCCCCCCCCCCCCCCCCCCCAGGATTGATCGCTTTAAAACCTTAAAATACGCACAAAAGAGGAACGAGCAGTCACAGTATACTCCAGAATAACAATGAAAAATTCAATACTATTTTTAGCTCACATGAGCACAACGTGCTCAAGGTGAGCTTTTCTGATCGCCTTTTGTCCGTCGTCCGTGCGTCCGTGCGTCTGTGCGTGCGTCCGTGCGTGCGTCCGGCGTCAACAATTGCTTCAAACAACATCTCCTCCTAAACGGCTTGGCCAATTTGAAAAATATTTTGCAGGAATGTTCCTTGGATGAAGCTCTACTAAAGTTGTATAAATGGTTCTGGTCCATTGCATAATTAGGTCACAGGAGCTAAAAATAGATTTTAAAAATGCAAACTTTGAAAATCTTCTTATGCAAAACTGCAAGGCCTAGAGATTAGATATTTGGTATGTAGCATCATCTTATGGGCCACAACCAAGATTGTACAAATCATAGCCCAATGGTGATAAATGACCCCGCACCAGGGGTCACTTGTTTTACATAGAGTTATATAGGAAAATCTTAAAAAATCTTCTTCCATGAATCCATAAGGCCTAGAGCTTAGATATTTGGTATGTAGCATCATCTTATGGGCCACTACCAAGATTGTACAAATCATAGCCCTATGGTGATAAATGACCCCGCACCAGGGGTCACTTGTTTTACAAGAGTTATATAGGAAAATCTTAAAAAATCTTCTTCTATGAATCCATAAGGCCTAGAGCTTAGATATTTGGTATGTAGCATCATCTTATGGGCCACTACCAAGATTGTACAAATCATAGCCCTATGGTGATAAATGACCCCGCCCCAGGGGTCACTTGTTTTACACAGAGTTATATAGGAAAATCTTAAAAAATCTTCTTCTATGAATCCATAAGGCCTAGAGCTTAGATATTTGGTATGAAGCATCATCTTATGGGCCACTACCAAGATTGTACAAATCATAGCCCTATGGTGATAAATGACCCCGCACCAGGGGTCACTTGTTTTACACAGAGTTATATAGGAAAATCTTAAAAAATCTTCTTCTATGAATCCATAAGGCCTAGAGCTTAGATATTTGGTATGTAGCATCATCTTATGGGCCACTACCAAGATTGTACAAATCATAGCCCAATGGTGATAAATGACCCCACACCAGGGGTCACTTGTTTTACATAGAGTTAAATAGGAAAATCTTAAAAAATCTTCTTCTATGAATCAATAAGGCCTAGAGCTAAGATTTTTGGTATGTAGTAGCATCTAATGGTTCATTACAAAGATTTTCAAAGTCTTGGCCCTACGGTGATAAATTACCCTGCGCCCAAGTCTTCTCTGAAACCATATGGCCCATTGCTTAGATATTTGGTGTGTAGTATTGTCAGGGGTAAAATGTTTTGATATCAGAATCCTTGTCTGTTTAAAAACCTTGACATCAGTTGAAGCAATGGTACTCAGGTGAGCGATTCAGGGCCATCATGGCCCTCTTGTTTATCTAACAGTCGATGCTCTTACTGACCAGTGCTTAACTAAATACTTAAGGGAGAATTTCATTACTCTTGTTTCTCTAACAAAAATGCTCAAATATTTCATTTCTTAACAAATATTGTTAGTTATTAAGGTCATAATTTATTTCAGCTAAGTCATGTACTTAATATAAAATAGCAAATGTGTATCTACCTAGTTTAAGAATTTAAGTATTACTTAGCGCTAAGTATTGTTGGTGGAATTCGAGCCTGGATCGAATTCCACAAAGGATACTTAGCACAAATTAGAGAAAATCTTTACAAAAAAAGTACATAAACAGTTCACAATACATGTATGCTTTTTAGCTCACCTGAGCGCATGTACTAAGGATGACCTTTTAGGATCGATGAATGTCCGTCGTCCGTCCATCCGTCTTCCACAATTAGTTTGTGTGCACTCTAGCATCTTCATTTTTAAGCAATCATCATCAAACTTTAGGACAATGTTAAGTACCGTAATCTCTTGGCCAAGTTCGAATATGGCTGATATAGGATAATCAACTTGTACAGGCATTGAAGGTAATTTTTCTCAGGTGAGTGCCTCAGAGCCATCTTGGCCCTCTTGTTTGAAATATTTAAGTAAATGAATAAGTTTACATATCCGTTTACCGGTCAGGGTGCTCTTTGTGGTTAGAGAGTCAGCCCTGAAATGTGAGGTCGTGGGTTCGATCCTTAGCCGTAATATACCAAAGTTGTGAAAAGGGGTACTGGCATACCTCCCTTGCTTGGCGCTCAGCATATAAAGGTACATGTAGTTCCAGGACTGGTTGGCCTGGTGTCATGTTAATGTGACACATGTCTATGGCGTGATACTGCATTGTGGCAGCACTATATGTCTCAAAATAGACGTAGTCTCCGAATGACTGAAATGTTTAACCCCAAAAATTAACATATAGAGTAACATTATGGTAAGGGTTGTTTAATCTTTCAAAATATACATTAATTCCACGATCTGTACACACGTTAAATGAATATTCGCACAGCTGTTCATAATGTTCGCAAGCTTTAAGAAAATTTAAACGCGATACGATTGTTTTGTAACATTCATTAGACTGCATTGTTATCGTAAGGCGGCGCAGTAGGTATGACTGCGTACGAGATATGTTGAGGTCATTGGTTCGAATCCTCTCGCGTCCATGTCTTTTAATACATTTTTAAGGATTTTTTTTGATGTTATTATCATTGTTTAAAGAATTTAGTTTCTTTTCATTGTATTTGCTGGATATTTTTGTCTTGTTTTTTATGTTTTTAAGTGTTTTTATAATTAACCTCTATTTTCATTTTCACACTATACAGAACATTTCTAAAATATCATCCCGTTTCGATCGCTGCTTCTGTACATATTTTTATGCCCTCGAGATCTTTGATCGGGGACATGTTGTTTTTGCCATGTCTGTTTGTTAGTTTGTTTGTCAACAATTTTAACATTGTCCATAACCTGAAAACTATACAAGGTACTGACTTGAAACTTCATATATGAATAGAATGCGACTAGGTGAAATGCAGAGATGTGGAAGTGCAGTTACCAAGAACCATAACTATAAATGAACCATTTCTTTCAATTATATCCCTTTATTTAATTTTACGATGATTTTTGTCCAGAGAATAACTTATACACTATAAACTTAAGAAATACCAGTGTTTCTACGTGAAACTTCATACATGTATATAAAAAGATGACAACTAGGAAAGTGCAGGGACCATAAACAATAGCTCTATCAAATCTGTTTTATTATTATCTCCCTTTACTTCTTGTAAAAACTCATAAACAAAACAAGTTAATGACTTGAAATACGGTAGCAAGAAGGATTTTTTTTTTCCCTTTTTTTTTTTGTCCAGAACAGAACTACTTAATCTATATATAGATAGTGAGTAGCAAAAGCAGTGTAGCAATACACATGACCGTGACGTCATTTAAGGCATTATAAACCAAGACAAAACAGTCAACATATAACTCCGCCTGAACATTGAAAATTACTTGTATTTCATTTCTTCATCGCTTTTGATTGGACATATGTCAGTCTAGGGAGACAAATATAAGCTTTCCACAGAATATAATATTTCCATCAGAAGCTGAGCCGTATTTTCAAACACTTCGTGAAACCTTGTGATTTGTTTGTTTGCGAGCGGACTATAGTTCCAAGCTATTTTGCTCAAAGATTTCACGAAGATTTTAAAAAACGGCTCAGCTGCTATTGGAGATTCTATATTCCGTGGAAAGCATGTTTTCTCCTTAGACTGACCAATGTCCCATAGAAATCGATGAAGAAATGAAATACTTTCTAAGATCAAGAGGCGCAAAATGTTGACAGTTTTGTCTTGGTTTTGATGCCTTAAGTGATGTCACGGTCACGTGGTATTGCTACAATGAAAAATGTAATGATTACAAAACAGACCTCTGGTTCTTTTTTTTCTCCCATTATTATTTTTTTATGATTAATGATTTGTTTTTGTCTTGGGCATTACTCCATTACTAATGAATTAAAGTCTATATAACTTGACATACTAACTCCATGCATAAATGGCTTATTTTTTTTCTAAATAAAAGTAACAAGGACTCAACATCTCAAGTTTTTAGATTTAAGTCTTTCTACAGGAAAAAATGCTTAAGAAATAAGATATTATTTCAAACATATCAAACATGTGTGTGATGTTCTGATAATTCAAGGGCCTAAAACGTAGCTTTATCAGTCAAACATCACCAATAATTGAACTAAAGTGACATATTGTTACCATTATCATTATGTATAAGTTAAATTATATTTGCTTAAAAACTGCAGATGCCAGAGTGTAGAAAAAGTAAAAACTCAAGGCCCAAAACTCCAGACTGAATTGGTCAATATCAGCAAGAATAGATTTGAACTTGGTCGAGACTTTATGTCTATAATATTTTCAAAAAATTCGAAGATGAGAAGTTAAGTAATGAAGATGTAAGAGTGTAAACAAAGTAAAATCTGGCATTTTTTATATCAAAAGGGGCATAACTCCTGACCTTATAGGTCAATATCAGCCATATTCTATCTTAAATGAGAGCTTATGACTATACTGTCATGAGGTTTGAAAACAATTGTTTCAGAAATAAAGATGTTAGAGTGTAATCAATGTGAAATCTGGCAATTTTATATTAAAAGGGGCATAACTTCTTACCTAACTGGCAGATATCTCGTACAATCGAACCTGACCAAGAGATTATGGCCATGAATATTGTCACAAAGTTTGAAGATGACTGCAATAGAAATGAGGATACTTGAGTGTAAACAAGTAAGTGGACAACAGATGGATGACAGACATTCAATGATCCTAATAGCTTATCCTGAGCACATGTGAGATAAAATTTATATACTTATGCTGCTGAATAGAATAGAAGTAGAGTTTTATGGCAGGGAGATATTTAAGGGAAGACATTCAGATTTCTGACAGAAAGATAAACACACAGGTCAAGTTTAAATACATGTTCGTCTGAGTATTGTTTGGGGAGACATAACAACAGCAAAAGAAATGCATTTTAAACATCAAATAAAAACTTATAAAAGCATAATATAAGTAGTTTATTTATCACATTTAATTATTACACATATTCAACATAGAAAACTGATAACAACAAACATACCATTTTCTTCTCATATAGTTGAATATCTATGTCACTGTGAAGAGCATAAGGAAAAATAACTGCACTTAGAAACACATTCTGAACAAAAATTAAGACACAGACTGAACATGAAATTCATATACCTCTAAAATCTCCCAAAATAATTGAAACAATCCAATGTCTGGTTAATGAGATTTTTACATAGTAAAAGTCTGTTCCAACACATCTCTTAATCATACAATTGTGATACACTGCATGAATTCCATCAAAAGTAAGACAAGAGGGCCATGATGGCCCTGAATCACTCACCTGGTATCATTAGGCTATGTTAAAATCAAGTGACCCCTTGGGCAGGGCCAATTTTGACCCCAGGGCCATGATCTGAACAAACTTGGTAGAGGTCTACTAGCCCATATCTAACCTCCAGGTCTTGTGGTTTCTGAGAAGAAGATTTTTCAAGTTTTTTCCTATATTAGCCTTTGTTAAATCAAGTGACCCCTGGGGCGGGGCTAATTTTAACCCTTGGGCAATGATGTGAACAACCCTTGGGCAATGATGTGAACAAACTTGGTAGATGTCAACTAGGCCATGTTACATACCAAATATCTAAACTTCAGGTCTTGTGGTTCCTGACAGGAAGATTTTTTTTTCCTAAATAAGCCTATGTAAAATCAGGTGACCCTTTGAGCGGGGCCAATTTTGACCCCAGGGCCATAATTTGAACAAACATGGTAGTAATCTTCTAGACAATGCTGCACACCAAATATCTAAACTCCAGGCCTTGTGGTTTCTGACAGGAAGATTTTTCAAGTTTTTTCCTATATTAGCCAGTATGTAAAATCAGGTGACCCCTGGGGCTGGACAATTTTTGACCCTAGGGTCATGATTTGAACAAACTTGTAGTGACCTACTAGACAGTTCTGCCCACCAAATATCTAAACTCCAGAACTTGTGGTTTCTGACAAGAAGATTTTTCTAGTTTTTTTTTCTCTATTAGCCTATGTAAAATCAAGTGCCCCTGGGGCAGGGCCAATTTTGACCCCAGGGTCATGATTTAAACAAACTTAGTAGAGGTCTACTAGACAATGCTACATACCAAATATCTAAACTTCAGGCCTTCTGGTTTCTGAGAAGAAGATTTTTCAAGTTTTTTCCTATATTAGCCTATGTAAAATCAGGTGACCCCTATGGTGGGGCCAAATTTGACCCCAGGGTCATGATTTGAACAAACTTGGTAATGATCTACTAGACAATGCTGCACACCAAATATCTAAACTCCAGGCCTTGTGGTTTTTGACAAGAAGAATTTTCAAGTTTTTTATTATACAAGTCCATGTAAAATAAAGTGACCCTGGGGCAGGGCCAATTTTGACCCCAGGGTCATGATGTGGACAAAGATGGTAGAGGTATACTAGACAAAGCCACACACCAAATATCTAAACTCCAGACCTTGTGGTTTTTGACAAGAAGATTTTTCAAGTTTTTTCCTATATAAGTCCATGTAAAATAAAGTGACCCTGGGGCGGAACCAATTTTAACCCCAGGGTTATGATTTAAACAAAGTTGGTAGAGGTATACTAGACAAAGCCACACACCAAATATCTAAACCCAGGCCTTGTGGTTTTAGAGAAAAAGATTTTTTAAGACTTCACTTTTTTAAAATTTATTTTTAGCTTCTATGACCTAATTATGCAATAGGCCGGAACCATTTGAACAATTTTTATAGGGGATCACCTTAGGAACATCCTTACAATTTTTGACCACATTCCCATCAGTTGTTTCAGAAAAGAAGATTTTTAAGTAAATTGTTGACGACTGACAACTCACAATGACGGACAAAGGCTGGACCCAAAAGCTCACCTTGGCACTTTGTGCCAGGTGAGCTAATAACTTAATTAAATAAAAATATTCTTTGAAACACATGTGTCACATGCTGAAGCATGACGGAAAAGTGTGATGGACAGACAGACAGACCGACAGACGATGAAAAAGTGATCCCTATTGTCACCTCAGCTTACTGCAGGTGACACACACAAAAAAAACATAACAAACTTAAAAGCGTATTCACTGATACCAGAATGCAATGCTTAAAGTGTGAAAAAGGGCCATGATTTGTCTTGAATTCAAGGTTCATTCATTGGCCAAATTCCCTGAACACTAGAGCAGTGTTTCTATCTCATCCACAGGTCAAAACATATACTGTTGTATACTGGTTAGCATGACAGCATCTTACATGTCTATTTTTTCAGACAAAACATTATGTCTAAACCCCCAAGGGCTGTAATGGCTGAGAGCCTGAAAAAAATGCATGTTTATAAACCTCTATAAATCAAGGCTTCAAGCTATTAAGGAAAAGAAAAGCAAATGCTTATCATGATTTCTCTATGTCCAGGGATTATTACAGACACAAAGTGGGTATTTTCCATATAGGACCTAAAATCTAAGTCTGCTACATGCAATATATAAATACAAGGCCAGCATTTACCAGATTTGGAATTTAGAAAAGACATGGAGCCTACCCAATTTTTCACTATAATTTCAGAGCTCTCTCTTTTTATCAACACATTTTTTTTAATGAACACTACACTGTATATGTAAATATTGCATACACCATACAAGCATACATCAGTTTCACAGTTAGCATCCAACTTCTGTTGAACAGCAGACTGAGTATTCCTCTATGTTAATGGAATGAAAATGTTAGATTCTACCAATATATTATTGTCTAATTTACTGATCAATAATTCCATTACTATGCAGACTATACATATATATTTAATTTTTCTTTGCCATGCAGACTGTACAGAATCTTCGCCACAATATTGTATGAGAAACAGGAAACCCTGATCCTTACAAGAGCTGTTAAATCATGGTCTGCTCTGTTTTCAAAGGCATCAAAACAAGTCAATAAATGTACCAGTATAGGGTAAGGGGTTAAGTTACTTTGGCTGTGACTTTTAATTACATTTAAGCCTGTGCTACATATACACCTATACAGAATCATATTTAAAACTTTCTGCTTTAAAATCCCATAAAGTCATTTTATTTTACTTTTTACCGTCACTTAGCAGCCATCTCCACTTAGGAGTCGGCCTTTGCTTTCCCCTGAATGGCCACTTTGGACAGATTTGATTGTTCATGATATACAGAATGAGACACTATGATAAAGTAATCTAAAGGATGAATTTCTGATGTAAAATTCATGATTATTTTTTTTTATTATTATTCAATAATTCAGATTGACTGTCTGTAGATCTACTTGATGTTATCAAAATAAGTTTTTTTATCTGTTCATTATTTTTCACCAAAAGACAACCTGCCATCAAAGGTACTCTTTACCATTACCGTGCAGGCAAGTTTAATATCATCCCAGTAACACTTTCTTCATGTATCAAAAATATCTGTAACAAAGTCACTGAAATTGATTAACACTAGGTTTGCACAACATCATTTCAGGAAGTCTGCCACTTCCTCTAATTCTCTCTGTCGGGCCTGCTTATGAGCCCATCTGGCTTCTGCAAGTTCTGGTGTCACTTTCCATTTCTCATGAAATATGCGTTTTCCACAGTCAGGACAGAATTTTCCATCTGAAATGTAAAAAGGTTATTCAGAATGTTTTAAGACCTTTTTTTTAATTGCAAGACATTCCAGGGATAAATACAAAATATAAAACATAGCAGGCCCGGATCCAGAATTTTTCCACTGGGGGGGGGCCAAAGTCTGAATGTGATGTGAGTGCTAGGGGGGTCCGGGGGCATGCTCCCCCCCCCCCCAAAAAAAAAGGTTTTAAGTGTGACGGAGATGCATTCTGAAGGGTATCTCAGTCCAGGGTCTCTATATTAAGAGACCATGAATACACATACATGTAGATTATTAAATTCGTAAATATAAAAAGTTTACGTAATGATATATTGGCATACTGTTTATATTTATTCCTTTCAGGAAAAATATTTAGAGGAGTAACTTTCATAAAAATAATACTTAATAAGTTATGTAAAAATAGTAAAGCTGATGACATTTTAAAACACAACCCAATTAATTTGCATGGCAAGCGATAGGTATGCATATACTTTGCAGTTTGCTACAGCAAAAAAATAAATAAATACAATAAAAATCCTTTTTAATAGTTTATAGTTGTAACTGATACAAACGTTTGTTAATTGCCTATTTTTCCTAATTGTTAGATCGCTCAGCAGACGACATGTAAATTTCTCTCAATCAGTGAACGTGTCTGCAGTACTCTAAACACATGCTTATCACACAGTCATGGACGACTGTCGATGCAGATTACCTACACATTAACAGCAGGGGGCCATAAAACAATAGGAGTCTGGCTGGTCAGGTTGCGGGTGGTTCAGTACGGGGGCCCACGATGGAGATTTCCTCTAGACAACACTACTATGATGTAATCAAGGGATTTTATAGCCTTGAAAAATCTATGACCTGGGCAGCTGGGGGGGCCAAGGCCCCCTCGCCCCCCCCCCCCCTCTCCCCCGCTGGATCCGGGCCTGCATAGTTGCACATGTAATATATGCATTTTAGCCATGATCTTAAATGTTAGTAACAGATTTTATTTTATGCTAACTGATGAGATACTGGGTTCTATCAGTGTGATATAACCTATATCAATCCATACTGCGGCTGATATTGATATGCCGGAACTACTTTTTATTGGGAGATAATTGGGGTAATATGTAGTCTTGATGGATTTATTAGTCAATGTATCATATAGACTTATTATGTTTGTCTGACAGTGTTTAGTAAACACATAAATTCAATTAACAAATATCTGATTTTTTTCTCGTTACAACTGTCCAATATGGTGGACAAAATGTGTATCCAAAAGAACATGAATTCATCTGCATGTGAAAAGGAACGATTACACAAACTAAATCCATTCTTCTGTCAACAGTAAGCATAAAATAAAAAGAAAATTTGTTTGTTTTGATTGGATATGTAATATATCTCATCTCAAAGTGATACAATTTTTATATTTTCACTCACGCTATGCGCTCAATGAAAATATTGAAATTGTATCACTTCTAAATGAGATATATTCCATACCCACTTAAAACAAACAAACATCCTCTATGTATCAAATTAATGTATATATGACAGACAGAAACAGAATTTACATCATATATTAACACAAAGACAATATGATTTATTTCATTTAGTATGTAAAGGCATATTGTGGTCTAATTTCATGCTGTGGGCATGTTACACCCTGGTCATCAGGCTACTAATATTTATCTATCAATCTCACTGGGAGTCTTTCACTCTGATTATGGCAGCCAAAAATGGCTCCACAGAATCATACTGCCCTCTCAGGTACCCATTTACACCTGGGTGAGGTGAAACAATGTGGAGTAAATTTCATGCTGAAAAAAAATTAGCAATATCCTTGGCAGGACTCGAACCCAGTACCTCTCGACCCTATCACTAGACTACTGCCCCCAGAAATTTCATTACTTACACAGATCCCACATGTCCATGTCAATTTGTGCAATACTAATCAAATAAATATATAAAAATAATTACTGTCAAAAGATATATGGAAATATGAGGCTCTGTCATGGGAATTTCCAAGTCAAAATAAATGGGAATATTAGAAACAAGAGGGCCATGATGGCCCTTGATCGCTCACCTGAGTATACGGTTACCAAGGAACATCAGTCTGTATTAAAACATTTTGAAATCTGGCCAGTAGTTTTAAAGGAGATGATCCCTGTAAAGTTTTCCCTGTATACATAAAAGGCAAATAAGCCCCGCCCCTGGCGGCCATGATTTTTAATTGGATTGGAATAATTTTAGCAACTTTGGTAGAGGTTGACCCAAGGAACATCTGTACCAATTAATTTTAAAAATTGGCCGATAATTTTGAAGAAGATGATTTTAAAAGTTTTCAAATCATTTTTCTTTTTGTTGCCATGGCAACCAGAGTTCTTCATGGATCAACTTTATTTTAGCAACGTTTGTGAAGGTTGACCTAAGGATCATCCCTGCCAAGTTTAATCAAATTCTGTCCAGTGGTTTCAGAGGAGATGTTGTTTAAAGGTTTCTCTATATACATATAAGGCAAATAAGCCCCGCCCCTGGCGGCCATGTTTTTTTACGGATTGGAATAATTTTAGCAACTTTGGTAGAGGTTGACCCAAGGAACATCTGTACCAATTAATTTTAAAAATTGGCCAGTAGGTTTGAAGAAGATGATTTTAAAAGTTTTCAAATTATTTTTCTTTTTGTAGCCATGGCAACCAGAGTTCTTCATTGATCAACTTTATTTTAGCAACTTTTGTAGAGCCTCACCCAAGGAACATTCCTGCCAAGTTTCATTAAATTCTGTCCAGTGGTTTCAGAGGAGATGTCGTTTAAAGGTTTCTCTATATACATATAAGGCAAAAAGCCCCGCCCCTGGCGGCCATGTTTCTTCACGGATAGGAATAATTTTAGCAACTTTGGTAGAGGTTGACCCAAGGAACATCTGTACCAAATTATTTTGAAATCTGGCCAGTAGTTTTGAAGAAGATAATTTTTAAAGTTTTCTTTTTTTTTTCTTTCTTTTTGTTGCCATGGCAACCAGAGTTCTTCATGGATCAACTTTATTTTAGCAACTTTTGTGAAGGTTGACCTAAGGATCATCCCTGCCAAGTTTAATCAAATTCTGTCCAGTTGTTTCAGAGGAGATGTTGTTTAAAGGTTTCTCTATATACATATAAGGCAAATAAGCCCCGCCCCTGGCGGCCATGTTTTTTTACGGATCGGAATAATTTTAGCAACTTTGGTAGAGGTTGACCCAAGGAACATCTGTACCAAATTATTTTGAAATCTGGCCAGTAGTTTTGGAGGAGATGATTTTTAAAGTTTTCAAATTATTTTTCTTTTTGTTGCCATGGCAACCAGAGTTCTTCATGGATCAACTTTATTTTAGCAACTTTTGTAGAGCCTCACCCAAGGAACATTCCTGCCAAGTGTCATTAAATTCTGTCCAGCAGTTTCAGAGGAGATGTTGTTTAAAGAAAATTGTACGCACATCGCACGACAACGGACGATGGACGAAGGGTGATCACAATAGCTCACCTTGAGCACTTCGTGCTCAGGTGAGCTAAAATAGGAACACACAAAGTCTACCTTTAAATGGTGGTGTCTTCATGTATTTGGCCAGACAACCATGGTGGTACAGATGCCCACAATACACCCGCTCCACTCGCTTTCTTGGCTCTTTTGTCACTGCCTGGTACAGAAATAAAGATCAGGTGAGTTCCCTTATCTCAGAATAGTGCTCCTGACCCGTGTTTCTTTACCTTTGTCTATTTCTGAATGTTTTCCTATTTCTTAATATTGTAATAAGGTTTCCTTATTTTTGTATTATATGTGTTGCTAGTTTGCTTAATGGTGTTTAAAGTCTAATCAACAGTATTTCAGTCACTTTAGGGCTTTTTGTCTACAGTACATTACATCACAAGCTGCCTTACTGTGATATCATGCCATATCAACCAGTCTCATTATCCTGACAACCGGCTTACCAGTCCAGGAATTACCCTCATATACTGGATGTCAAGTAAGGATGAAAACAAAATTAAATGTAAATCTACTGTTTTATTTTAAGGGCAATCTGGATAGTTCTTTGACTAAGGCAAATCAAAAATTGGATAAGAAAAAAAAAACATATCACACATTTTTAATATACATGTATCTTCTCCAGCATTGATACATACTTAAATGTAGCCATTAGTCAGGTTATACAACAAAAAACTGTAATCAGAGGTGCCACATAGGGATCACTTTTCCATTGTCTGTCTGTGTCTGTCTGTCTGTCCATCATACTTTTTCAGTCACACTTCAGCAGGTGACAATTTGTTCCAGAGAACACTCTTATTTATTAGCAGTGAAGAATCTTTTCCACATCTTTTCCAAAAGTCTTTTTACTGGATCAATTCACACCTTTCTATATAGGAAATAAAAAGAATGCATATAATTCCAAGGCCCACATATGGTAGGGGATCTTTATCCTTTTTTTTCTCTCTCTATTTCTATATGTCATGTTGTTTTTCAAATTCTGTAATCTGTTATTATAAAGACTTGACTATTTGAGTTTACTGTCGCTTCGACAGTATTTCAGTCATATGGCAACGTCCAGCTAAGTACAGGTGGAGGAAGACCCTGAAAGCACTGAGGCATCCAGGTAGAACCACCGACCTATCGCAAGCCAGCTGGAAGGCTTCCTCACATGAAAATCTGAATGACCCTGTCGGGATTCGAACCCACGTGGTGTGGGGCTGAGTGAGTGTTAAAAGTCAGCGACTTTACCCTCTTGGCCATGGAGGCCCCATTTTTATAAAGGTAAAAGTGTAATTAATTTGAATGAATCATCTTATTTCTTGAGAGATAAATGAAAAAAGCACAAGAAATCTAAATCACAAGAATGATTTTAAAAAAATAAAAAAAAAACTAGAGCTAGCTTATTTAGTGAATTCTTCCCAAAGTCTAGTTTTTCGCACACAAAAATTGCAATTTTCCCAAAATGGACAGAAAAAGGCCTGCTATGTGTCACCTCTGCTTACAGCAAGTGACACAATAATTGTTTATGATCGCCTGTTCATATATTACTCCAGTTTCCTCCCACCTCAAAGACCATGCGAAAAGCACCATCAGAGCCAAAAAGTAGATATGTATTAGTAAGATCAATTTCTGGCAATTTACATAAATAAATAAATCTAAAATTGAAATGTCACAGGAAAAAAATCATAAATCATTTTAAAGTATTAATATCAGAAATATTGTCATATATCATTTTATTAAAAAAAAAATCCACGCATTAGTTGAGTTATTCACCTTACCTCAGGATCTGTTAAGAGGACCCTGTCTTTGCAGACAGGGCATGTTTCCAGAGGGTATCTTTTCACACAGTCTTGTATCAGGAACTCACACACCTCTTTCAATGAAGGCTTTGGCTTGAACGGAGGGTCTCTGATAAAAGATACAAGAAAACAGACATACAGTTTAATGATATCAACATGGTTGCATCCAGGTCAAGTGAATCTTAGATCTAAATACAGACACGTATTAACAACAATGTATAAGCTATATGCTTAAAAGGTAACATCAAACATGAAGTCAGAGGGTTTCCTTTGAATAGTAAGCCATTTCTTTAACCCTCTAGATACAAAAATCCCTCCCTCCATACAGAATCTCATTTGATATGTATGATCAGTTACCAAAAATATGTATTTATTATTTCTGATTCTAGTTAAAGAAGTGAGTTCTGAAATAGGCAAGCATGTCTAGCAATTCTTTTAAGATTATCTTTTCAGGCTATACTACTTACACCAACTTACATCTTAAAAACTGATTCATCAAGACATCTTGACCTAAGTATTCTCAAATCCAAATTGAATTTAAAAGCTATATTTTGAGCTTGATGATGATATTAAATCAACTTAAAAACCTTTCTTTTTTTTCAAAAACATTTGGAATTTGCTTTCCAGTAACACTATATTTTGGAATTTTCAACAGATTTAAACTTCTGTTAAACAGTTAGAGTAGCTTCATGCATATTTTCACTTTCTTTTCACATTTTTCACCAAACTTATCAACCCACTTTATCAATTCTAACAAAACAGAGAGCTTTTTCTTTAAATATCAGAACCTCTGTAAGGCCAAGAAAAAAAATGTTTTTCGAGCAACCGTCTCAAAACAGTTAGGTATGGTCAGGCTTGATTTTTTTTATATATATATATATTTTGTTTAAAGTCCATTTATAACAGTGAATGAATCATGGAAAATGGCGGTCTCAAAATGGCTGCTATAAACAACCGCTAAAAACTTTACGGTCGGTGGGTTTCTGCTAGGTAGGGTCGGGTTGCCCGAAACACAGAATTCTTTTTTTACGCCTGATCCTGTGTTTCATTATTTTTTAATGCATTCAATTATCAAATATTCTAACATGACCTGCATCTCCTTCTATATATGAACGAAGAAAGAATAAACTCTAAACTATTTGATAAAGCACAACTAAATACAGACAGAAATTGAGTATTTCTTAAATACATGTATACAAATACTTCAAATTTCGGTATCACTTCATTTCCAATCTGTTTTAATAAACAACATTGTAAACCTATTATTCTACACATAGACATATGCAGGTTGGTGAACAGATCTATGTTCTACAAATATCAGTAAGATGTGAACAACTTTAAATTATAGAATATTTTCCAAAAATAGGTATTTATAAAGGAAGGTACTTTTACACTGAACATTTTAAGAAATATATATATATATATATATATATATATATATATATATATACATAAGACCACGATATACAGAGGTACCCGGGTAGAACCACCAACCTACCGCAAGCCAGCTGGAAGGCTTCCTCACATGAAAAATCTGAAGTCCCTACCGGGATTCAAACCTATAGTGGTGAGGGGCTGAGAGTTTAGTAGTTCACGACTGTAACCGCTTGGCCATGGTGGTCTCCAGTTTGACATTGTTCATATGTGTTAGATTCTCTGGACTCATCATCCAAATTTCTTTAAATCCATACCTAGGTTTTATTTCTTCATCTCACAAATGTCATGAATTTTATGAAGTTATACTCTATTAAAGAGTTTCTTATATACATGTATATGGGATTAGAGGACGAGTTTGGATCAAAGACAGGCATAGACAGGACAAATGGTGCTGTTGAATAACTTTTTGCATACTCACTCAAATTTTATTGTTTTTTTACATACTCACTCAAATTTTATTGTTTTTTTACATACTCACTCAAATTTTATTGTCTTTTCATAATGTTTAATAAAATATACTGTCTTAGAACATTCTATTGAAGGAAAAAATAAATATATAAAAAGAATAAATACTGCTATTGCTGTGGGAATCAAACTTGTATTGTTTTCCTAAAAAACTTGTATCTAAACCTCTTGACTACTCTAACAGACAGAGTTTGTGTTTGAGCTACAGGGTATGGTTTTTTTTCTATCCAAGAAAAAGGTATGGCTTTTAGAGTAAGAAACGCCCAATTCAGCTGTAAGACAGAATTGAATGATATGTCACTGTTAAATGAAGACTGAAATAGTTACCTCCCTTAGGAATCGTTCATGAGTATAGACTTATCTCCCTTTGGAATCAAAACATGCAGATACAGACTTACCTCCCTTTGGAATTAAATGCATATTCTTGAGGTACAGACTTTTTTCAGTTTAGACTTACATGAAATGCATAAATTACACAAATTATTTACTCTGAAGCAACTTCTACTACAAACACAATGTTTTTCTCCCTTGTGTCTTTTTGCTATATCACATGTAACTATGGATTTTAATGACACTATCTTGAAAAATCTCAAAATCTAAACTCTTTTTATATACTTTGCATATACTTTGGTCACGAGTGTATTTGCATGACCAGTATTATTGGTACTTTGTTTTCCCTATTCATACTTTTTTTATTCTATTTAGCTATAGCTAACAGTACCTTCCTAATAAAGGGTGATCCAAAAATTCTGCTTCACTTTAAAACTTCTTTTTAAGTTCAACAATATATGTCATTATGAGGTGTTTAAAAACTTTAAAAAGAACTATAACCTTGAGGTTTCAATCAGTCAGAGCAGTTGTAGGAACAATGCAAAGAAGATACCTGAAGGATTGTAAACATGAAAGGTATTAATTACATCGACTTGTGAAAAGATTCCAGCAGACAGATTTGGTTCATGATGACAGAGAACAAAATTAGGGTAGACAACAGTCGGCCAGAAGTGTAGAGAAAACTGGCAATGTACAGAGTGCAATTAATGGAACTCACAGGAGATAAAAGTTTTTGGTGGTATATGTAATATTACAAGTTCTGTGACTGTGTATTGAACACTGTATTTTGATTTAAAACTTAATCATTATACTCTAAGTGATGAAAAATTTGAAAGATACTGATGCAAGTTACAGACTTTATTTTGCTGAGTGGATGATCGATAATGCAGATATCACTGATTTGGTAAGGTTTTCTGATTAGCAGGGATGGGTATTGCAAGTGACTGTGTATT